>CM038145.1:508597588-509079817 GCA_021437245.1 Aegilops speltoides
ATTTCCTAGGTGTGTTTGTTGGTATATGATGAATTGTTACTTTATGATTAGTTCTGTTCATGATTTTTTACATCTATTTAGTTTCATTGCCGCGTAATTTTTATTCATATATGCTCTCCGATCTATTTTCTCTTTCTTTGGCCATGTTTTGGGTTTTATCTTCAAAGGTAGTTGTGTATCATAGTTGGTTTCAACCTTGCAAGTAAGCTACTATAGTGATAGAAAGTAGAAAAGGCTTGTATTGTGTTTTTGCCACTAAGGATAAAAGGATGATTGTGTAGTTCTCCTTTGAATGCAAAGTGAATACAATATATCATCCACCTCCTATCATCGTACTTATTGCAATACTCTGTTTTACTTAATACTTTTAGATGCATGTTGTATAGCGGTGTTGGGGTGAAGTATGAGCTACAGATGCAGTAGGATCATGGTCTATAGGTTTACGGACATGATACTCATATGTTAATTATGCCATCAATATTCATACTCATAATTATTGCAATTTA
This sequence comes from Aegilops speltoides, assembly GCA_021437245.1. Classification (NCBI taxonomy): domain Eukaryota; kingdom Viridiplantae; phylum Streptophyta; class Magnoliopsida; order Poales; family Poaceae; genus Aegilops; species Aegilops speltoides. The sequence continues at coordinate 508,598,095 of CM038145.1, forward strand.
ACCATTTCCCAATTGTATTTTTTTCACCACTCTGTTGCTTATCTTTTGAGAGAGACCAATAGCGAATCTATAAATCCCGGTCCATCTTTTCTCCATAAAGTTTTCAATCTCAATTTACTTTATTTTAATTCCTTACTTTTACCTTTTCCGCTTTGCACATTTGCATTTAGTTCCTTTTGTAACTAGCATATGTAGTGAGGTTGACAACCTCACTAGTCCTGTGGGGGGCACAACGAAGTCTGTATTTGTGTGTACGTAATGATCATTGGTTGTAATCTCTTACCTCCTATTGGTACGATAAATTTTGAGGTCACTTAAGGGAAATACAAATTGCAGACTGAGGCATAAGATTTTTATTTGGCTGCTGCTTCATGACAGGATCAACACAAGGAACCTCCTCAACAGGAAATCTATGCATCTCACCAGCTACAACTGTGCTCTCTGCTCAGATAACACGGAGGAGACGCTGCTTCACTTATTCTGGAATTGCCCTTTTGCTCTCCAATGTTGGGATACCATCATCCCTTCCAAGCCTATAGGGATATCTGTCTTTGATGACTTTCAACTAGCCTTGGAGCAACTCCCTCCAGATATTGCACTGGATATTATTGTGATGGGTTGTTGGAGCATATGGTCCATCAGAAATGACAAGATCTTTCAAGCAGCAGTTCCTCATGTTCAGGGTTGGAAATTCTATCTTCAAGATGGTCTATGGGTAGCACAGATAAAAGCAAAGCAAACTAAAGCGGCCAAGATTAGCTCCTGGGTCTTACAGAATTTATAATTGTCCTTCATGCAAAACTGGTATTGCATGATTGATGTGATGTAATCAGTTTGCTTGTATATAATTTTATTAATATAATTTACCGTAGAACCATTGTCCTACGGTTTCTTGGTCAAAAAAATACTGCTTGCTACAAACCCTTGCACGGGGGGGGGGGGGGCAACAACCCCCTAACTAAAAGGAAGCAATGGGTCAACTAGTTAGTGGCGTGGAACATTTCTAACCGACCAAATAACTCATATTTGATGAAAACATCATTACTGATCCCGACCGTCAGTGATGATACTATTTAGCCGGTTAGTGTTCTTTAGATATGTAGTAGTGATGGAGAAGAGGTTGGTGATGGTTGGCCACTCGCGCGTCACTGATGGTACTATTAGCCGATTAGTGCTATTTAGATCTGTAGTAGTGATTGAGAAGAGGTTGTCGATGATGATGGCGAATAACCCCCTCTCTGGAGTCCAGAATAGCCTCTAGACAGCCCTCTAGGGAGATAATCTATGGTGACAACGGCTCAGTGTAAAATCTCGTAAAATCACATTGAGAGTTCCAGGACAAATACAAAATATAGACCAAAGTGCGTCGAGAGGTGCTACCTATGGGCCTTATGCACCCTCCCCTCACGGCGCATGGCTTGCATGGGCCCTGAAGATGCCCCCTTGCCTCCATCTTCTGGCTTTGTGGCTCTTTTCTCCCCAAAAAAATCTACTCCCTCCAATCCATCATAAGGGTCGTGGTTTTAGTCCAAATTTGAACTAAGACCACGACACTTATTATGGATCGGAGGAGAGAGTATTATTTTTTACTTGATTTATTGGACACCTTTTCTGCACAATATAATAGAAACAACGAAATCTTGCTGAAAACAGTGTCAGACTTTTCATCCAAGTTATGCAAATTAGAGGATAAAAACATAGCAAAAGTATTTAGAAAAGTAGCTGCATCTAAGGCGTATCAGCTTAGCAAAGGCTCTTTGGTTGTGGCTTGAGGAGGTAGGCAAAGCTTTTCTCTATGTGATTAAAACCAAATGGTGCAATAAGGTGTTAACGTTGTTGAGAAAGGGACTTTAGTTGACTTTTGGCACAAGAGGCTTGGGCATAGTGAGAAGGACATGCACACTCTTGCTCACATTGAGTACCTCCCCGAGTTGAAAGGTATATCATTGAAACCCCGTGCACATTGTTATGCTGGCAAACAATATAGGGGGGTTGCTTTTGGTACAACCCTTCATACCACGTAGAAAATGTTCTTGATACCATGCACGTTGATGCTTGTTTCATGAATGAATCCCATGGTGGATCAATATACTTTATGACTTCCATTGATCATCATTGCAGAAAGGTTTTTGTGTATGTATCAAAACACATGAACCAGACGCTCGAAGCCTCCAAGAAATTTCATGCAAACTTGAAATAAAAACTAGCAGGAAATTGAAGTGTGTGATGAGATCAAACAACAGTGGTGATTACCAAGGTCCTTTTGAAAGGTATTGTAGAGAGTATGCCTTCCGACTTGAGAAGAGTCCATCAGAGACACCTCAGCTCAATAGTCTTGTAGACAGAATGGATAGGACACTCGTAGAGAGGACCAAAACTATGCCCTCTCATGCTAATTTACCTAATTCATTTTGGTATGTAGATTGTTCTTACACACTCTCTTTCCTTATCTCGGGTAGACGTAAGTTGTAGAGTGTCTTTATACGTGCTAGTGTTTGATGCCGCTGACCACTTACCCCCTTTGATACATAATGTATAAATAGTGCAGGTCTATGGTAAGTCTTGCAAGTACAGCTAAGTACTCAGCTTGCTCAATTTACTCTTTTACCTTGATTGCCGCCAATACAGCCGGTAGTAGTTCGAAAAGCGCGTCTGTTGATGGACGACATGGACGTCTTTTGCATTTGTTTAAGCCTTCTAAAGACATTTGTATTCTTTACCTGTCTAAGGTACGTATATGAGTTGTATCTTGGTCAAAACACCCATGTTGTATTCATTCGTTAAATTTGACCCATTTTTGCATTACTTCTTTAACATGATTGTTGTCATGTGAACATTTTCCAATCTATTAGCATTTAAAAAAAAACTTGAAGTATATTCATTTGAATATATTTACATGGTGTACAGATTTTAGTTTAAAACATTACAGCAAAGTACAATGTTCATGCTCATACATATGAGCAATTCCAATCGATGACCATCCAAACAAGCATAATAATTGGTCTCTCCTCCAAATTCCAAGTGCCAATTGCTTGAACATCCAAACAACATAATTCATTCCAAGTGCCAATTGCTTGAAACCTAATTCAGGTTCAATCTCAATATCAATGTCCTGGGTGATTTGATATTGGAACCAAGTCAATCATGTGGCCCTCAATGTCGACATCCAAACAATATCTGAGGGTATTGCACAGCTGATACATGAAAAATACTATATACACCTCTTAAAAATCCATTTTTCTTTTGATAACGAACTCTTAACAAGTCTCACAAAGCCTTGATCATTTGAACAGGCCATGCCCTCCAGGAGGGTGGTTAATTATCGATAAAAAAAGAGATAGATACAATGCAAGTGCATATATACTTGATCCAGCAATATATTTTGAAATATTAACATAGTGTTTTACAATATTTTACTTTTGAATACTGAACATGGAACATTCTAGTAACAAGTGCAGCTTCAGTCTAAGTCATAGGAGGCGTAGCACTGTCTCGCAAACACATGTGCAATTGACTATTAACAACATCATCCTATAATGATCTCTATGGGTTATGATGAAGATCCATTGGTGAGCAGCTTTCGTATTAGATTATTCTCTCCCTCATTATTTGGAAACTTGGAACTGATTGGTGATGGAGCTTGCTTATTTATACAGCCACACTGTTTACAATTCTCCTTATCATGCAGATGAATTTTCCTCAAAGCCACAGCTCGCTCCATTACAAACTTGACATAATTTATCAGCTTCTCTTCCTTCTCAAAACCTTTAATGTCGAATAGATTTAAATTGTAATGCTTGAAATCTGATGGTTCCCACAGCACATTAGTCTTTTTAGCATTATCAACACTTGCATGCTTGTAGCGTCCACATATATGATGTGATATCTACAATAGATGTAGGCAAAAATTAGAGTCTGCACAAAAGTGAAACAAAACGTTTATTTCAACATGTCTTAATGGCAATAATAGGATTGTCCAAACATGCATTCAGCGTCAGGACCTTATCGATTAGGTTTCCTTTTTCTTTCCTTATTAATGCTTAGTCAGCCTTTAAACTCCAAATCACAGCAATCCAAACATACAAAAATACCATGTCTGGTTTGCTAGTCAAATACTGTAGTGACACTGATTTTTTGCAGGTACAAGGGGGGTCATTGAGCCAAAAATCATACCTTGACATAAAAGCTATCGAGGGAAGGCGCGGCTTCAAGAAATAATAAAGTCCAATTAAGGTCACAGTCAGCAAAAATATTATACAGATATACAACTTTTAAATTACTGAATACAGGAACAAGCTTTTTAGGATGTTCAGGTTGAAACCAAACCTGCATCAGAAGAAATGAAAGAAACCAATTTAATCAACGAGTAAAACAAAATCAATATACCAGAGACATGCTCAAATAGAGAAGGCATACCATTTCATCATGGAAATCCAAATTAAGAATTGTAAGGTTCCTGGCGTTAGATAAACACCCACTCAATGTGAATGGTGTCTGCCAAAACAATAGAGCAGAGGCAACTCTTACGTAATGGAGCCGTGGGACATAGCCAAATCGTACTGGAGGGTCAACGAACAACCAGGTATCATAGACCAGACTAGCCAACTGAGGGAGACAGACCAACTCAACATGTTCAAAGTAGCATCTTATAAAATTTAGTGCAATTAGCTGGGAGCTAGGTGCATCCATCTTCAGTTCAGAATCTAGCTGGCTCAGCTGACACGAGTCCAGGGTCAGGGCCTGCAGCTTCTCGCATGTGTTCAGTATGGTTGGCATGTCTGCTTCACCAAATTGAAGATTACGCAGGATGATGCTGTTAAGCCATCTGAATGTATTGGGGCAGGCATCTAAGAAATGCATGAAGCGCCGGCCAAACGTCATCAGGTGCTCGTCGGTGCATATACTACCTCTGATCTCGGGCCATATGCTGAACTCAAGAAACTCTATGTTCCCACTCTGGACGGCATTGCCAACAGCCTGCCCAATGGAGTGCAGGTGAGATGAGTCTGCAAGGTAGAAGATGAGGCGGAGATCCTTGATGGCACTTGCCGATGCCAGCAGCTTCTTTGTTGCTTCACAGTACGTAGCCATCACTTCACCCACTGTGCGAGCCGCAGAGCGTTGCACGAAGTCGTTGATATGGAAAACCAAGCGTGTGAGCATGAGCGGGAGGATCCTCCATCGCCTTGAAAGGGTGCTGGCCTGGATGATATTATACACAGACAAGCGTTCAAGGATGATGAGAAGGATGTCATCAGGGAGTGCACTGAGCCTATCTTCTTCTTCAGCTTGGCTTTCCTAAACCAAGAAAAAGGGCTGGTAAGAAATAAATAATGGTAAGATAAGTTCAAGTCGATAAGATTCTTAGTATCCAAGATATGATACTGCTTCCGATGCAGCATTTGTTTTGGTACATCTATCCAATTATTTTGGGTAGCAAACCTCCAGACCAAAATAACAATGCCAAACAAGTAACCTTGGTCATCAAGCCTACGACGAATCCAATCAATCAGAGCCTAGCGGGAAAAAAAAATTATTTTGATGATGATATATGTACATGATCAGTCTGCTGATTTTCATGACGATGGCGAAGTGAAAGAGTAAAGTAGCAATAAACTAGAAAATAAACTAACATCGTGGTCAGACGGTAGATCCATAGGCACCCGACTGAGAAGGGACATGCTGCTTCACTTCTTCAAGGAAACTGCAATATATAGGAAGAAACTTGAGATGCAAACGGATGAATTTACAAGTAAAGTATTCGGGCTTTGGACTCGAACTGTTTTTATCTGCCAACGACTCCCGGAACCAAGCTGTTTTCACTCCAAAAATGCCAGAGCTTTTCTTCTCTAAGAAAAATAATAATAATCTGAGGTTGTTCAAGCAGGAAACTCACAAAGCCTTTGTGCGAGGAAGCGGAGGTCGCCGAAGGTGGAATCGAGGGGTCCGCAGGGCCACGTCGTAACTGTGCTTGCAGGGGAAGGCGATAACCACGCTCGTTATTTATATATATACAAATATACAAAGCGACAGCGGCGTACTAGGCTGAGTCGGAGAGGAACCATTGTCCGATCGAGTTCATGGCGGATCCCGATTCGAATCACATTATCAGGGGGCGGCGGCAGCAGCAGAAGCAAGCAAAGAAGGGAAGACGGAATCTCAACACGCGATAGAAAGCAGCTCAGAAAAGCGAAGGCGGACACTGCTGGAAGAAAGAGAAAAACCATGGAGGGGGAAACGACGCAGGCATGAATAGTTGGATCTGAAACCAACCTCGAGGGGAGGAGCGAGACCTGGAAGCGGCGGCGGTAGAGGAGGAGAGAGACCGGGAGAAGGTGCAGTGGCGGAGCCAGGAATTAAAGATTAGGGGGGTCAAATGACACAAACTTAGGATTACAGGGACCAAACTACATTAATGCATGTATTATTCTCTAAATTCTGCACAGTTCATAGCTATATTAGTACCAAATCAGTCGATGTTAGGAGGGGCCAGGCCCCTGCTGGTCCCCCTGTCTCCGCCACTGAGAAGGGGACGGCGCTGGAACACGGGGAGCCAGGGGAGCCAGGGGAGGCGTCACTCTGTTCTCACGGATCGACCTTTTCCCTCTCTCCTCGGCGCGCGAGGATACTGGTCTTATGTTTTCGGTCTGCTTCGTTGCTTGAGGCACGTCAGAAACCTGGTCCGCACAAAACTTAAAGTAACTCTGGGCTTATATCCAAACAAACAGCCGAATCACCCGCTTTAGAGCCAGGCCCGAGCAGTGCAACCGGAGGCACATAGATGTGGGCGGTTGCACGCGTGGAGACGGCCTCGAGGCATCATGTTATTTTTCGAAGCCGAGACATAAATTACCCTCAGCTTCCTTTCCTCACCGCTCTCTTCCCCCTCTTCCCCACTCACACCAGCGGCGGGGAACACTAGTGCGACTGACTGCAAGGTGATCCTAGGTGGCGGCGAGCACCAGATTGACAAGTGCTGGAATTTTGTCTATTTTGGGCCTAGCCCAATAGCAGTTTCAGAAATTCCTAATAAATCCTAGAGGCCCACGCAGCCCATTTGTGCAAGGCAAGAGGTGGAACTAAAGTTTAGTCCCACATTGCTAGTTTAGAGGGGGTTGGACCTCTTTATAAGGGAGACTCCTTCCCCACTTGTATGAGCATGAGAACAAGAGGGACATCCACGCGCGCTCCTCCTCCGCCACCCGCCTCGTCACGACGCGACGCGGGTTGCGGGAATGAGCCGAGCCGATGTCTAAATTTTTGCCACACACTACGGGTATATGAAAGGTCACTCGGGAGCTGAAAAGTTTTTGCTGTAGTAGACATTGAATACGAATGCTGCACCCTTCGGCTACTGTCTGTTCGTTTCATCTCCCTCGTTCCCTTCAGCTCCCGGTGCTGCCCTCTCGCCTCCTTCTCTTACGCCTATAAAAGGGAGGTCGCTCCTCTCAGCGAGACGCACCAGAACTTCTCCTTCCTCTCGCCACCGGTTCCAATCTCTGCGCTGCTGCTGTCTTCCTTATCCCGGCTTGTGGCATGCACCGCGAGTCGGGACAGTAGGCCTCCGAAACCGCACATCTTTGAGTCCTGTACGGGAGAATGGTGATAAGGTTTTTGGGGAGCGCTTTGCGCGACTACTGACTTCTTCATCACGGACGCCCCAGACTCCGACGACTACTTCCCCGACGACGACTACTTCCCCGACGTCGACAACCTCCTCGACGACATGGAGGACACCGACCCCAAGTCCAGTGCCTCTGCTCTGGCTGCTGTCCAGTACGTGTTCCTGTTTTTCCTGTTAGAGGTCCTGCCACAGTTCCTTGTTCTAGTGTTTGCCCTACACATGTTAGGATCCACATCATATATGCATCTTGATCTTCTGTCTGCTCGAGAGATGATTGGTTCTAGCTCATATATGCAGATGTTATTTACCTTCACTTTGTCAAATCGCATGACTTGTTTTATCACTGCTATACTAGTCATGCTTTATCTAGTATTTCTGTTAATAAAATCATTCGGTAAATTGCTCATATTTCCAACAATCCAAAAACCTTATTATAGGCAATTTACCCTGAGTGGTTTTGCTGCTTCCATGAGACCCCCTATGTTTGAGGGTATCCACTATAAGAGGTGGCGCGTGAGAGCAGTCTTATGGTTTCAGACCATGAGCTGTTATGACGCCACTCTTGGCAAACCTGAAGGAGAGCAAGATGCCCAACAGGCACAAGCTTTTCAGAAAATGGTACTCTGTTTAAGGTTGCTCTCTTGAGTGTTCTTGGTGAGAACATAGTTGATGCTTATGCGTCAATTGATTCTGGAAAAGATATGTGGGATGCACTCGAGGCCAAGTTTGGGGTCTCGGATGCCGGTACTGAGTTGTACATCATGGAGCAATTCTATGATTACAGGATGACTGAAGAGCGCTCCGTGGTTGAGCAGGCTCATGAGATACAATCATTTGCTAGAGAACTTGAGCACTTCAGTTGCATGCTTTCGGAACAGTTTGTTGCCGGGGGTATCATCACTAAGCTTCCTCCTTCATGGAGGAACTTTGCTACCTTACTGAAGCATAAGAGACAGGAGTTTTCCGTTTCGGATCTCATTGGTACTCTTGATGTGGAAGAAAGGGCGAGAGCAAAGGACACACATGCTCGAGGTATTGAGGGAGGATCTAGTGCCAATCTGGTACAGAAGAAAAACTTCCAGTCCCACAAGTTCAAGAACAAGGGCAAGCTTGATGGTAAATCAAAGTTTGATGGGAAGAACAAGGCTGTGCAACACACGAACTTCAAGAAGAAGAATGACAAGAAGAAAGGTGTTTGTCATGTGTGTGGAGATCCTGATCATTGGGCTCCTAGTTGCCCCAATCGCTATGACAAGCATCATCCTGGGAAAGGCGGCAAGACCGCTAATGTTGTCATTGGAGACACTGACATGAAGGATGCTGGGTATGTTATATTTCCCACTATTCTTTCAGTATGTCATTCTCCTGATTGGGTGATTGACACGGGTGCTAATGTGCATGTATGCGGTGATATTTCCATGTTTTCGTCTTGTCAGACCGCAGGGACTTCAACCGTGCTGATGGGCAACGGTTCAAGTGCTTCTGTTCGTGGTGTTGGTACGGTCGATCTGAAGTTTACTTCGGGGAAGATCGTGCGACTGAAGAACGTGCATTATGTCCCCTCCATCAATAAAAATCTTGTTAGTGGATCTCTTCTGTGTAGAGATGGCTATAAGCTTGTATTTGAGTCGAACAAATTTGTAATATCCAAGTATGGAACCTTTGTTGGTAAAGGCTATGAGTCAGGAGGCCTGTTTCGTTTATCCTTATCAGACGTTTGCAATAAAGTTGTTAATCATATTTGCAACAATAATGAATCAAATGTGTGGCATTCATGTCTTTGTCATGTTAACTTTGGTTGCATGTCGCGACTAGCGAAGTTGAACTTAATCCCTAGTTTCACCACTGTCAAGGGACCTAAGTGTCAAGTGTGTGTGCAAGCTAAGAAACCTCGTAAGTCTCACGTGATCATGGAGGCGAGAAATCTTGCACCACTAGAACTTATACATTCAGATCTATGTGAAATGAATGGTGTTTTGACAAAAGGTGGAAAGAAATATTTCATGGCGTTAATTGGCGACTCCACTAGATCTTGCCGTGTGTATCTTACGAAATCTAAGGATGAGGCTTTGAACTTTTTCAAGATCTATAAAGCTGAAGTGGAAAACCAACTTGGTCGAAAAATCAAGAGGCTTAGGTCCGACCGTGGTGGAGAGTATTTTTCCAATGAATTTGATGCTTTTTGTGCGGAACATGGTATAATCCATGAGAGGACGCCTCCCTACTCACCTTAGTCAAATGGGGTGGCCGAAAGAAAGAACCGTACTCTAACTGATTTGGTTAATGCCATGTTAGACACATCGGGTCTCTCCAAGGCATGGTGGGGGGAGGCGATATTGACTGCATGTCATGTCCTAAACCGAGTTCCCACAAAGAACAAAGAGATAACTCCATTCGAGGAATGGGAGAAGAAAAGGTTAAAGCTCTCTTATCTACGAACCTAGGGTTGTTTGGCAAAAGTCAATGTGCCAATTCCAAAGAAGCGGAAGCTGGGACCAAAAACTGTGGATTGTGTTTTCCTGGGATATGCTTTTCATAGCATTGGCTATAGATTCTTGGTTGTAAAATCTGAGGTACCTGACATGCATGCCGGTACGATCATGGAGTCGAATGATGCGACTTTCTTTGAAGATATCTTTCCCATGAAGGATATGGCTACCTCATCTAATCAGGAGATGCCTAGTTCATCGAATCAGAACCGATTACAATTCTTGAACCTGCCATTTCGATGGAACACTTTGAAAGTCTGTGGAGGAGAACAACGAAGTTCTTACTAGGAGCAAGAGACAGAGGACTGCAAAGTCCTTTGGTGATGATTTTCTGTGTATCTCATAGATGACACTCCCGGTTCTATTTCAGAGGCCTATGCATCGAAGATCTTGACTCTTGGAAGGAAGCGGTTAAATGGCGAGATGGATTCCATCTTGGCGAACACTAGTAGAAAAAGGGTCAAACGTGCAGCACATTAGTGCCGGTTTGTATTAGAGCCGCACTAATGTATACATTAGTGTCGATTCGAACGGATTTGCATTAATGCGGTTCGTGTTGAACCTTTAGTACCCGTTCGTGGCACGAACCGGTACTAAAGGGGTGGTGGCAGTGGCGTCGGGCGGGGCCCACGATCACCTTTAGTACCGGTTCGTGCCACGAACCGGTACTAAAAAGTCTGACCTATAGTGCCGGTTCGTGCCACAAACCGGCACTATAGGGCAATTTTCGCATCCGATGGGAAAATGTAAAATGGCTATAACTTTTGCATACAATGTCGGAAAAAAACGTATAATATATCAAAAAATTCAGCACAAAAATCCGCATCCGATGGAGACAGCCTACGGCCTATTTGGAATTATTTAGAATCCTCAAATTCCAAAAGGAAAAAAAATATGGTCAAATAATTTCAGTTTTTTTAAAAAAAATTGGTTAAATCTGGTCAAACTACTTATTCAAGAAGTATTAATGTTACTACATAATTATTCAAGAATATTAGTGTTACTAAATAATTATTTCAATTTTTTGAATTTTGGTCAAATCTGGTCAAACTATGGTCAAACTGTGGTCAAGCTATGGTCAAACTTATTCAAGAAATATTAGCGTTACTAAATAATTACTGTTTTTAGAATAATAGTTTCAAACTCAAGCGGTGAAATGTGTGACTTCATGCTCAAGCTAAACTCCTAAGGGTTAATAGGATTAACATCTTACTATTGTCGAGAAAACAACAAAAAGACTTCGTAAGCGAAGGAGAATAGAACCCGAAAGTTAAGCGTGCTCGGGCTAGAGTAGTGAGAGGATGGGTGACCGGTCGGGAAGTTAGATGATTTGGAATGAGTGATCCACACTTGAGCAATTAAGAGAGGTGATTAGAGACTAAATCATCAAATAATTCAGAAAAATTAAAAATCAAAAAAAATCAAAAGTTTTTTCCAAAATTTTCAAAAAAAAATTCAAAAAAAAACCTTTAGTGCCGGTTGGTAACACGAATCGGTACTAAAGGTCCCCCATACCGGGGCGCGAGCTCACGCCACGTGGTGGCACTTTAGCGCCGGTTCGTGCCGAACCGGTACTAAAGGGGGGCCTTTAGTGACGACCTTTTAGTGTCGGTTATGTAACCGGCACTAAAGGCCCTTACGAACCGGCGCTAAAGCTCCGTTTTCTACTAGTGGAATGAAACTTGGGAGATAACTGGTCGTCCTTATGGGTGCAAACCTATAGGACGCAAATGGGTATTTTTTTCAAGAAGAAGCTTAGGCCTGATGGTACTATAGAAAAGTACAAGGCTCGGCTCGTGGCTAAGGGTTATACCCAAAAGGAAGGTGAAGACTTCTTTGATACTTACTCACCTGTGGCTCGACTGACCACTATTCGAGTTCTACTTTCACTAGCTGCCTCACATGGTCTTCTCATTCATCAAATGGATGTTAAGACTGCTTTCCTAAGTGGAGAGTTGGATGAGGAAATTTATATGGAACAACCAAATGGGTTTGTAATAGATGGTCAGGAAGGGAAAGTGTGCAAGTTGTTGACGTCTTTGTATGGACTCAAGCAAGCACCCAAACAGTGGCATGAGAAGTTTGAAAGAACTTTAACAGCTGCAGGCTTTGTTGTGAACGAAGCTGACAAATGTGTGTACTATCACCATGGTGGGGGCGAGGGAGTTATGCTTTGCTTGTATGTTGATGACATACTGATTTTCGGAACAAATCTGAATGTTATTAAGGAGGTCAAGGATTTCCTATCTCGCTGTTTTGAGATGAAGGATTTAGGAGTGGCTGATGTCATTCTAAACATCAAGTTGTTGAGAGATGATGATGGTGGGATTACACTGCTTCAATCTCACTATGTGGAAAAGATCTTGAATCGCTTTGGCTATAGTGACTGCAAGCCCTCTCCAACACCATATGATGCTAGCGTGCTGCTTTGAAAGAATCGAAGAATTGCTAGAGATCAATTGAAGTATTCTCAAATTATTGGCTCGCTTATGTACTTAGCCAGTGCTACAAGACCTGACATCTCTTTTGCTATTAGCAAACTGAGTCAGTTTGTCTCAAAACCAGGAGATGTGCATTGGAAATCTCTAGAGAGAGTTTTGCGCTATTTGAAAGGCACTGCGAATTATGGAATTCACTACACCGGGCACCCGAAGGTGCTTGAAGGGTATAGTGACTCAAATTGGATCTCAGATGCTGATGAGATAAAGGCCACGAGCGGATATGTATTCATTCATGGAGGTGGCACTGTTTCTTGGAAGTCTTGCAAGCAGACCATCTTAACGAGGTCAACAATGGAAGCAGAACTCACAGCACTAGATACAGCTACAGTCGAAGCAGATTGGCTTCGTCGGCTCTTGAATGACTTGCCGGTAGTTGAGAAACCTGTACCGGGTATCCTTATGAACTGTGACAATCAAACTGTGATCACTAAAGTGAGCAGCTCAAAGGATAACGTGAAGTCATCAAGACACGTTCAGAGAAGGTTAAAGTCTATCAGAAAAATGAAAAACTCCGGAGTTATTTCATTGGATTATATCCAAACGTCTAAAAATTTGGCAGATCCTTTTACTAAGGGTCTATCACGTAATGTGAGAGATAATGCATCGAGGGAGATGGGTATGAGACCCACAACATGAGTTGTTCACAGTGGTAACCTATTCTTTGTGATCGGAGATCCCGTGAATTAGATGTGGAAGACAAGCTGTTGGTCAACTGGGAGGAGAGTACCCTTACTGTTAAAATACCACTCCATGAAGATGCAATACTCTCCTAATCTGCATGGCAGGTTGATGTATATCTTAATGTGTTCTAAGTGGCTCTTTGAAGCGAGAGATGTTGTCTGCGAGAACATCTTTTGAAGAACGCACCTATATGAGTCTGATTGTTAAACGTCGCAATCTATGAGAGTTGGGTTCTCTCTAGTAAACTCATGAAAGGTCTCAGAGTATGATGCATAAGCTCCACCCGCGGGGAAGACCCACGGTAGCCACGTATCGGTTAAGGGTTTATGTGAAGCTAGATTCGCAGAAAACTTGCAGTTCAAGGCCCAGTCCACTGTTCAAGTTGCTTACTAGTGTAGCATAGAGTTCTAGGTGGAAGTTCAACTTAACAGTCTCCACTGCAGTACCGATATATAAAACAGTGTTTTGGAACGAAAGGCAAATTTTGTGTGCATCTAGGATCTAGTGGGGGATTGCTGGAATTTTGTCTATTTTGGGCCTAGCCCAATAGCAGTTTCAGAAATTCCTAATAAATCCTAGAGGCCCACGCAGCCCATTTGTGCAAGGCAAGAGGTGGAACTAAAGTTTAGTCCCACATTGCTAGTTTAGAGGGGGTTGGACCTCTTTATAAGGGAGGCTCCTTCCCCACTTGTATGAGCATGAGAACAAGAGGGACATCCACGCGCGCTCCTCCTCCGCCGCCCGCCTCACCACGCCACGCCTCGTCACGACGCGTCGCGGGTTGCGGGAATGAGCCGAGCCGATGTCTAAATTTTTGCCACGCACTACGGGTATACGAAAGGTCACTCGGGAGCTGAAAAGTTTTTGCTATAGTGGACATTGAATACGAACGCTGCACCCTTCAGCTGCTGTCTTTTCGTTTCGTCTCCCTCGTTCCCTTTAGCTCCCGGCGCTACCCTCTCGCCTCCTTCTCTTGCGCCTATAAAAGGGAGGTGGCTCCTCTCAGCGAGACGCACCAGAACTTCTCCTTCCTCTCGCCACCGGTTCCAATCTCTGCGCTGCTGCTGTCTTCCTCATCCCGGCTTGTGGCCTGCACCGTGAGTCAGGACAATAGGCCTCCGAAATCGCACCTCTTTGAGTCCTGTACGGGAGAAGGGTCATAAGGTTTTTGGGGAGCGCTCAGCGTGACTACTGACTTCTTCGTCACGGACGCCCCGGACTCCGACGACTACTTCCCCGACGTCGACAACCTCCTCGACAACATGGAGGACACCGACCCCAAGTCCAGTGCCTCTGCTCCAGCTGCTGTCCAGTACGTGTTCCTGTTTTTCCTGTTAGAGGTCCTGCCACAGTTCCTTGTTCTAGTGTTTGCCCTACACATGTTAGGATCCACATCATATATGCATCTTGATCTACTGTCTGCTCGAGAGATGATTGGTTCTAGCTCATATATGCAGATGTTATTTACCTTCACTTTGTCAAATCGCATGACTTGTTTTATCACTGCTATACTAGTCATGCTTTTTCTAGTATTTCTGTTAATAAAATCATTTAGTAAATTGCTCATATTTCCAACAAAGCGCATCGACAATGGCGGTAAGCCCTTACCCTGTCTCTCGATTTACTGCTTTCGAGTCACGGTAGATTTGATTTACAGACATGGTTGGAGCATTGGGGAGGGGAATGAACACATCAGGGTTGGGGATTGGTTTAGGGGAAACATCGGCCGCACTGATGGATTCTAGGATTCATATGGTCCTATTTTTTGATACAAGGGGGTGGGGGTAAAACTAGTTTAGTAACACCTATCCTAGTTGCGGCGACCTTGGAGGCGCTTCGAGCGGTGGGTTGACCGTAGCCTTCTTCTTGTCTTCCACCATGGCCTCCTCCGCACCATCTGCAATCTCATCCTCACTGTCTTTGTCTAGAACAATGGGTCTTGCATGGTCCCTTGCTGCCGGCGTCCTCACCACCATATGCACCGCATCGTGGTCGCTCTCCGCACCACCAATGTCCTAGTCTAGAACACTGAGGCACACTGGTCTTGAGGAGCCCTGTACTCCCTATTCATGGCTCATCTCACCTCTGTCCAGCATCGCCGAAGTCTGCTTGATTCATGGCCCAACGTAGGATGTCTACTGACACAACACTCTTCGATGGGTCAGAAATCAATGTCTTCAGCTCCTCAGCCATAGCCTTCTTTATCACAACATCTACCTCCTTGTGCATGTCTTCGATGTTGCTAAAGTTCAAGCACACTTCCATGATGTTCTCAAACTTTGTGCGGTCACGAAGCAAGCACCCGAGGAAGAAGGCCCTCTGTTGAATGCCCTAGGGGATATAGGGTTCATGGCGATGGAGAGGTGGTGAAACAGAGAGGTGGAAGAGGAGAGACAGAGAGGGTTTGAATGCGGTGGTGGGTAAGTAGGGTGGGTAAATATAGGAGTTTTAGGTCGATAGGAATGAATGTTGGTCTTATAACTTTGTCTTGTTCATAATGCAAATTGACATGGATGTTGTGTCGTCATTGGAAAAAGGGCAAGGAGGTCGTGCCACCATTGGACAAGGGAAAGGAGGTCGTGACGCCGCTGGAGGACGATGTGGTGGTGTCGGAGCCCCTAGCGCCAAGCGGAGAAACTACGGGCACTACCACGAGGAGGCAAGGCCAACCCACTTCTGCAAGGTGATCCTTGCCCTGAAGCTGGAGAGCATGTCCTTGCCCCTAGACTTCATGAAGCACTTCCCCACTGTCCCTACGAAGTTCAGCCTGAACCAGCTGCGCATGGAGTGTCATGGTCTAGGTGATTGATGACAGAGTTACCCTTGATCAAGGTTGGGCCCCCTTCGCCACCGTTTACCAGGATCGGGTACATGGTGACCTTCAAGTTGGTGACTCCCAACACCCTGAAGGTGATCGTCCTCAATGACGACGGCATGGAGGTGGTCACCAAGTGCAAGAAGCGCGACGGCACCTTCACTGTGACCATCTAGATAGCTCATGTTGCATGTTGCCTACTTTGGTTTAAGACTATCATGTGGTGCGGTTTCGTTTAAAACTTATCATACTATGTTAAACTTGTTGCTATGCGTGGTTAAGACGATTATGTGTGCCTCTGTTTTTCTGCTTGCTCTAGTTTGTTGTTGCTATCTATATGTGCCTCTGATAACCTCACCACATCCACGAGGAGATTACCCGACAGTTGTGTTGCATGTAACCAAACCACCGGCCCGAAACAAGCCGCAACCAAACATTCAGCCTTCCATTTCAGCACATTAAGACTAAAGGGGATGCATGCAACAAATCAACATGCAGATTGTGATTTTTCACCTGCATATGTGCAACCAGGCCCAACTGGGACAAGTATGCAAATGGACAAAAAATGATGCGAGCAACCAAACGTGTCCATCAAGTATACAAATAAACATAGACATTCTTAAAGTGATGTCAACTCTATCACAGCACCGGGTGCCTCAAACCCCATTATAGGCCCGGATGGACGGCCTGGTCACTGACCGGTCAAAAAATACAACCTAGAAGGGCTCCTTATACTGACCCTATATGTCTGGGCAGACCGGCACTCCTCATATCCACTCCATATCTAGGCGGATATGGGAAGACTCGGGTGCGTCCGCCAGACCAGACCCACCTCAAATTGCACCAAATTGACCAACTCCACCGCTCTCCCCCGCGTTCGTCCATCAATTCCCGCGTGTAAGTTGTGCCATCATCCATCCTTTCTTATTCATTTGCGCCACCGACCCCCATCCGCTGCCCTAGATGTCGTCTCCGAGTACCCCCGTCCCCCACTTCCACCAAGGATGTTGTCTCAGCGTCATCCATGGGGCTCCCGTCTGAAAGGATCGATATAGTTGACTAGAGGGGGGGTGAATAGGCAACTAACAATTTTTAGCTTTTCTTTACCAAATTAAACTTTGCATCAAAGTAGGCTGTCTAGATATGCAACTAGGTGAACAACCTATATGATGCAACAACAACAAGCACACGAGCAAGCAAGGGATACAACACTAGTAAGCTTTCAAAAGAAAAGGCGCGAGATAACCAAGAGTGGAGCCGGTGGAGATGATGATGTGTTACCGAAGTTCCTTCCTTTTGAGGGGAAGTACGTCTCCGTTAGAGCGGTGTGGAGGCACAATGCTCCCCAAGAAGCCACTAGGGCCACCGTATTCTCCTCACGCCCTCACACAATGCGAGATGCTGTGATTCCACTATTCGTGCCCTTGAAGGCGGCGACCGAACCTTTACAAACAAGGTTGGGGCAATCTCCACAACTTAATTGGAGGCTCCCAATGACACCACGAAGCTTCACCACAATGGACTATGGCTCCGAGGTGACCTCAACCGTCTAGGGTGCTCAAACACCCAAGAGTAACAAGATCCGCTAGGGATAAGTGGGGGGAATCAAATCTCTCTTGGTGGAAGTGTAGATCAAGGCCTTCTCAACTAATCCCGAGCAAATCAACAAGTTTGATTGGCTAGGGAGAGAGATCGGGCGAAAATGGAGCTTGGAGCAACAATGGAGCTTAGAGGTGGAAGAGGTAGTCAACTAGAGGTAGGAGACACCCCTTTTATAGCTATGGAAAAGATCCAACCGTTATCCACATGTCCAGCCCGCGACATGCGGTACTACCGCTCCAGGAACGCGGTACTACCACAAGGCCACGTGGTACTACCGTGAGGGACCATGGTACTTCCGCGGCAGCAGCAGAGACTAGGACATGCCTGACTACGAGCAGTACTTCCGCGAGCGCGGTACTACCGCTCCCCCTTGCGGTACTACCGCAAGGCAGGAAAGTCCTAGCCTACGAAGGGCGCGGATGAATAAAAATACATTCGTGCCTACTTCCGCTGGAAAAGAAACAGTGCAAATATCCGATGCGGTACTACCGCTAGGGAGCGGTACTACCGTATGGCAGCTGAACCAAGCCATGCACGGTACTACCACGCACGAAGCACGGTACTACCGTGGAGGCGCGGATGTAAAAAATTACATCCGCACCTACTACCGCGACACAGCGGTACTAGGCATGAGGCCACGGTACTACAACTCCAGGGGAGCAGTACTACCGTTGGCACCCGCGGTACTACCACGCGCGACGTGCGGTACTACCGTGGGGGCGCGGATGTAAAAAATTACATCCTCCCCTACTACCGTGCCGCAGCGGTACTAGGCCTGGGAGCCACGGTACTAAGACTCCAGAGGAGCGGTACTACCGTGGGACCGTGGGCTCCAGCGGTACTACCGCAGGTGCTTGCGGTACTACCGCTCCAGAGAGCAGTACTACCGCAAGCTCAGCAATAGCCACCAGGATAAGCACAAAGAGGATAACCGAGGGAAGCTCCAAAGTGCAAGGGAAAGGTGGAGACAAGGAGGGAAACGTGTACGTGATGATTCCACCCGAACCTTTCCGACGCGGACCCCCTCTTAATAGTATGGCTCTCCTACGATTCAAATCCACCAAAAAGAAACGTAGAACAACACCGTCTTCAATAGTCTTCGAGGGGCACCGAATCGTCTCTTGCCTAGCGATGAAGCGTCTAAGAAACTCAAGGCACACGATTAGTCCGCAAAAGCATTGTCATCAATCACCAAAACACCTTAGGGATAAATATGCCCTTACAGTCTCCCCCTTTTTGGTGGATTGATGACAATACGGGATTTGCACAAAAAGGAGATAATATTGAGCAAAGGCAAACCCCTCCTCTCTAGAATATAGACGGGCTCCCCCAAGATTGTGCAATCTAGATGGATGCTTTGGACTGCATAGCACACAAACTAGGATCAACACTCCCCCTATATTTTAGAGACAAAGGCATGATTACTAACATCTAAGCAAGAGCATAGCACAAAGGTAGAACAATATATCACAAGCTCGCTAAGATAGATAGAGAGCATATGTCTTACACCATATGAAGGAAAGCAACCCAAAGCAACCGAAATGAGGTTCAAACGAGAGAGCAAACACATCGAACACGAACACGACACACGACTTGCAAATGCCTACACTCTCCCCCCCCTTTGGCATCGAGACGCCAAAAAGGCAGAGAGGACACCTACACACAAGCGTGGCTCAAGCAGAGAAATCATCCCAACGGTCCTCGTCAAACTCGGCGGCAGGAATGGTCTCCTCGACGTCCTCCTCAGCCTCCTCAGCCTTTGAATCAGTCCACCTGTAGCCTTGTTTTTCCATCCACTCAGCCTCTAGAGTGATGCGATCCTTAGAACCGCCAGACACGTCCTCTCCATAGAGCTGCAAGATCTTCTTGTCCCGGCGGCGACTCTCCTTGGATGCCACGTGAGTCCTGTACTGGCCCTTAGCTTGCATGCAGAAAAGAGTCTTCATCTTGTCCTTCAGCTTCTTGGCCCACAAGGGCACAGAGGAACTATGGGTAGATCTAGTAGCACGGTCCTCAGCAACATCCTCTGCTCCAGCCTCCTCCTCATCAACAGCCCTCCTAGCAGCAGACGCCTCAGCACGAGTAGTAGTGTTGGCCCAGTTGGGCTTGACACGGAGACAGATGGGATCATGACGAATCTAGTCTAGAGAAAGGAACTCATCACCAGGGTACATCTTCTCCCAAGTCTTTGAGATCAGCAGAAACAGATATGGTCCATAGATAGGCACCTTGCGGTTGAACACCGCAAACCGAAGCTCACACCACATGATCTGTGAGACATCAAGTGGCTGAGTCTGAGACACACGAGCCTCCTCACATAGGAGCATCATATCCACCATATAGGCATGAACCTTGTCCTTGTCACCAATGCGAGGGAACAAAGAGTTGCGGAAGATGCGATACATGATATCCAGAAAAGAGTTGAGCACCCACGCCGACTTGCCATTGGGAAGCGCCTTCTCAACATAGAATGGCTGAAGCTTGTCCTTGTTAGCATACTCAGAATTAGCATGGGGGCGAACACCCACGGGAGTGTCGAGCCCGTCATCAGGAACCTGAAGCAGATCCGTGAACTCCTTCCAGGTAGCAGTCAACTTACGGCCATTGGTCATCCAGGTCATCCTCCGCTCCTCATCAGGGTGAAAGTATACTGAGGCAAAGAACTGACAGATAAGCTCAGGGTCATAGTCAAGGTGAAAAGAGATCACATGTTCAATACCAAACTGCTCCACCAAATCCAGAGCTTCTCCAAAGTACTCACGAAACTTGTCCTTCCTTAGGTGATGCATTTCTATCCATTTGACATCCACATAGGTATTTTGCTTGTTCTTGATGACATCCAGATAAGTGAGAGTCTGTTGCTTGTTCCAAAATAGTTCACATCCTCTGACAGTAGCACGAGGATTCACATACGGGTTGAGCTGCTTGAGACGGATGAACTCAGATTGGGGTATCTCGTCCATGCCCTTAGTGGGTTCCTTGTGCTTACTAGCAGATGTCTTGACATGGCGCTTGGGGGCAGTGGAGCCCTCTAGTGCTTCACCTGGATTGCGCAGACACTTGGAGCCAGTGTCACGACTGGGATTCGAACGGCGAGAGCCACCACCTGAGACACAAAACGCAAAACACCCACGATAAGCAAAAAGGCTCAATGCAAAGACCACGGCAAAGCACAAGAAACACATAGAAAGTATACGTGAAAGTTGCCATGAGATAGATTGGACCCACGGTAGTACTACCGAATGCTGCGGTACTAAAATTTTAGTACCGCTCCAAGTCACGGTAGTATCGTGTGAGGTCACGGTAGTACCGGAGTGGGAGCGGTAGTAATATCCTAGTGCCCCAGCGCGTGCGGTAGTACCGCGCCTGACGGGCGGTAGTACCGGACAAGCGGTAGTACCGCACATGTGGCGCAGTAGTACCGCACCGCATCAGATCCGAACCAAAGTTTGAATCTGAGAAGAACCGCGAAACCATGGCGGGACTACGGTTGATCAAATCTAGCACAGGACAAAATGACAAGTATAATCCCGACGCAATACTACTCTCCTACATCCTACTCTTGCATAGATTTAGCCTAAAATCTCAAGAACACACAAGTCTCCCCCAAAAACCTAGAGGCAAAGAAAACAACCAAAATGAGAGGGAGTTGGGGAAAGACCTTGGTCCATGGCAAGAGCACGTGGTGGGGAACGATCCCACCGGACGGAATCGCAGGAGAGCAGCCGGAGGCGGAGATTCGGCGAAGGATGCCGGCCCCGTTCTTGAGCGAGAGAGAGAGAGACGAAGTGGGGAAACTGACGAGTGGGTATGGGGGAGTTAGAACTCCCCCTGCCCGTCCTTATCCCCACGCGTCTGCGACGGCGCGGTAGTACCGCACATCATCGCAGTAGTACCGCTTGGGCGGAAGTATCGCACCTAAGCGGTAGTACCGCTCTCCCAGGCGGCAGTCAAAAATTACTGCCGCGTGGGGGCGGTAGTACCATGCTCTCCACATGCGGTAGTACCATAGCAGGTTGCGGTATTACCGTGAGCTCAAGAAAAAGCAGGTTTCAACACACAAAAGGAGGTCTTCGCAAGGAAACTTTTAGCACAAGAGACACCACAAGAACACGCACAACCCAGAGGCAGAAATTCAACAAGAAGAAACCACGCGACACTACCTCTCAAAAGGAGAGGGCGGTGGCCGGAGCCACCTATGTTTGAGTCAATTGGTATGGCACCGCGAAGAATTATCCTTCGGCCCATGACCAAAACTCGTCTTTGAAGCACAAGTACCATCAAAAATGGCTAATGTGAAAGAGTTGATCGATTTATGCATAATGAGGGGAGGGAGAGTTCATTGAGAGAACAACACTCCCCCTATGTCCATCCCTACACCTAAACTAGACAACAAGTTGAGTGTGGTGGGAGGTGCAAGGGTTCAAGTCACATTGCTCGAATCAATGATATTTAGCTCATGCCTTAACTCGCGAAATCTTGCTTCATCCAAGGCCTTCATGAAAATATCTGCAAGGTTATCATGAGTGTTGACATACTTGAGCTCAGTCTCCCCTCGCCTAATGTGATCCCGAATGAAGTGATACCGAATCTCAATATGATTCATCTTGAAGTGTTGCACCGGGTTGAGAGAAATCTTGATGGCACTTTCATTATCACACCAAAGAGGCACTTTGTCAAAAATGACATTGTACTCCTTTAAAGTTTGCCTCATCCATAAGAGTTGAGCACAACTACTACCGGCCGCCACATATTCTGCCTCGGTGGACGAGAGAGACACACAACTTTGCTTCTTGGAAGACCAACTCACCAAGGAGCAACCAAGAAATTGGCACCCTCCGGAAGTGGACTTCCTATCCACTTTATCTCCCACACAATCGGAATCCGTATATCCTTCAAGCTTGAAGTTTGCCCCTCTTGGGTACCATAAGCCAAAGTTTGGGGTATGAGCCAAATATCGAAAGATTCGCTTGACTGCCACATAGTGGCTTTTCTTTGATGCGGCTTGAAACCGTGCACATATTCCCACACTCAACATGATATCCGGTCTAGATGCACAAAGGTAAAGCAAGGAGCCAATCATGGAGCGATATACCTTTTGATCCACTGCTATACCATTGGGATTAATGTCAAGTTGGCACTTGGTAGGCATTGGAGTAGAAGTCGACTTGACATCACTTAGCTTGAATCTTTTTAGCATGTCTTGAGTGTATTTGGCTTGGTTGATGAAGGTACCTTCTCTTCTTTGTTTGATGTCAAAACCAAGGAAGAACTTCAACTCTCCCATCGAAGACATCTTGAACTTGGAGGTCATGAGAGCGGCAAATTCCTCATTGAAAGCTTTGTTAGGGGAACCAAAGATAATATCATCAACATATAGTTGGCATACAAACAACTCCCCTTTGACCTTCTTAGTAAAAAGAGTGGGATCGATTTGCCCCACCTCAAATCCACGATCTTGTAGCAACTCGGTAAGGTGGTCATACCACACACGTGGGGCTTGTTTAAGGCCATAGAGTGCCTTATCGAGTTGATACACATGATCCGGGAAGTAGGGATCCTCGAACCCGGGGGGTTGCTTGACATAGACCAACTCATTAATAGGACCATTAAGAAAAGCACTTTTCACATCCATTTGTTGAAACTTAAAGCTGTGATGGGAAGCATAAGCAATCAACAAACGTATGGATTCAAGGCGAGCAACGGGAGCAAAGGTTTCACCGTAGTCGATACCCTTGACTTGGGAGTAGCCTTGTGCTACCAATCTTGCCTTGTTGCGAATGATGTTCCCATGAGCATCTTGCTTGTTCTTGAATATCCACTTGGTTCCAATGACATTGTGGTTTCCCGACGGCCTTGGCACCAATCTCCACACCTTGTTGTACTCGAAGTTGTTGAGTTCTTCATGCATGGCATTGAGCCAATCCGGATCTTCGAGCGCCTCATAGACCTTTTGGGGTTCAACACAAGAGACAAACGCGTGATGTTCACAATAGTTTGCTAATTGTCTACGAGTGCTTACCCCCTTTCTTAGGCTTCCAACCACATTCTCCATGAGATGACCTTTGGTGGTGAGCTTGGAAGCAATCTTCGTGGCACGACGCTCTAATTCCTCCTCAGATGTGGAAGGAGGAGGATTAACTTGATTATCTTGAGCGCCGTCATGAGCTTGTTCAAAATCTTGAGTTTGCTCTTGATCTTGAACTTGCTCGAGGGGGAGAACTTGACCTTGGACGTCATTTGGTGGTTCACCACCATCTTGAGGTTGATCTTGTCCTTGGTCTTGTTCACGTGGTTGAGGGCCTTCACTTTGTTCTTCGGAAGCGTGTGGGTCTTGGGGAGGTGATGGCTCCACTTGATTGGAGCATTGTCCTTCTCCTTCAGCCACAAGGGGTTCCTCAATGGGTAGAATATGACCAATACCCATTCTTCTTATGGCTTGGGCAGGAATTTCATCACCTACATCACAAGTACCACTTTGCTCCACTTGGGAGCCGTTATTTTCGTCAAACTCCACGTTACACGTCTCCTCAATGAGTCCGATGGACTTGTTGAGAACACGGTAAGCATGAGAGTTTGTAGCATAACCAACAAATATGCCCTCATAAGCTCTAGCCTCAAACTTAGACAAACGAACACCTTTCTTGAGAATGAAACACTTACACCCGAACACCCGGAAGTACTTGAGATTGGGCTTGTTACCGGTGAGTATCTCATAAGGAGTCTTGTTCAAGCCTTTGCGGAGATAGAGCCGATTGGATGCATGACACGCTGTGTTGATGGCTTCGGCCCAAAAGTTGTATGGAGACTTGAACTCCTCCATCATGGTCCTTGTCGCATCCATCAACGTCCGGTTCTTTCTCTCCGTGACACCATTTTGTTGAGGGGTATATGGTGCAGCATATTTATGATTGATCCCCTCATCACTAAGAATCTCATCCAAGGTGTAGTTCTTGAACTCGGTGCCGTTGTCACTTCTTATTGTCAAGATCTTTGCATCATGTTGACGTTGAGCTTCATTTGCAAAGTCGATGACGGTTTGTTGAGTCTCACTCTTCCTCTTGAAGAAGTATACCCAAGTGTATCTTGAATAATCATCCACAATCACCAACTAATACTTTCTACCTCCAAGACTATCAAAAGATGGGGGCCCAAAGAGATCCATGTGAAGGAGCTCCAAGGGTCTCTTCGAGTAAATGATGGTCGTGGGAGGGTGAGCCTTCTCATGAAGCTTTCCTTCAATACAAGCATGATCTTTGGCAAAACTAATAGTTGTTAGTCCACGGACATGGTCCCCCTTGAGAAGACTTTGCAAAGATCTCATATTGACGTGGGCTAAGCGGCGATGCCAAAGCCATCCCACGTCAACTTTAGCCATTAGGCATGTCGCGGTCTTAGTGGGTCGCTCCGAAAAGTTTATCACATAGAGACCGTTCTCGACATGCCCAACAAAGGCTACTTTAAGAGTCTTGCACCACAAGAGGTCCACGGTATCAATGTCAAAGAAAGTGGTAAAACCCATGAGTGCAAGTTGACGAGCTAAAAGTAAATTGTATGCAAGGGACTCAACAAGCATGAATTTCTCGGTCGTTAGGTCATGAGAAATGACAACCTTGCCAAGACCCAATACCTTAGAATGTGAGGCATCACCCCACTCGACATTGGTGGGCATAGATGGAATCTTTTGCACATCCACCACCAAGTCCTTGCTCCCGGTCATATGATTTGTTGCTCCACTATCGAGCAACCATGATCCCCCACCGGAAACAAACACCTAAAAGAGATCAATGCTTGGTTTTAGGTACCCATTTAGTAATGGGTCCTTTGATGTTAGTAACAAGGGTCTTAGGAACCCAAATAGACCATTCAATGTACTCATAAGGAGAACCAACAAATTTAGCATAAACATGCCCATCACTAGCACGGCACAACACATATGACGGGTTAAAGTCGCCGGCTTTGTTGGAGGAGATGGTTTTGCCCTTTTTGACATCGAAACCCTTCACATTTTCCTTCTTCTCCTTAGGAGCACCCTCTCCCTCTTTCACAAAAGTTAGCTTGAGAGGAGGAGGTCGTTTGGTCTTGTCGTTCTTCTTCTTATTCTTGGATTTGGGAGCAAACCCAATTCCCTTCTTGGCCACAACTTCCTTTCGATTGCTCAAAAGGTCGTTGAGGTTATTCTCACCTTGAATGCATGTCACAAGGCCTTTCTCAAGTTGATCCTTCAACTTGGCATTCTCCTCCACAAGATGCACATGCTCACAACACGGGTTAGTAGCATATGCATTATCAATTAATACCATAGGAGGAAAGGTGGCCTTTTCCTTGGTTAGCTTAACTTGGAGTTGAGCATGAGACTCCTTGAGGTTAGCGTGAGCACCCTTCAAGACCTTGTGGGCCTTGTCAAGTACATCAAACTCCTCCTTGAGTCTAGCATGATCAACCCCAAGTTTAGCCTTCTCGGAAGTTAGCACACGAGACACGACAAGAGCATGATAAAGATCTTTCTTTAACTTAGCATGGTCATCGTTGTATGACTCCCCAAGAGTCAAATGATGCCCACGCTCTTCCTCAAGAGCATTAGAGAGATCCGATATCTCATCGGCATAGTCACGACTATGACCTTCCATCTTAGAGATGGTTTCTTCGTGAGCCTCGATCATGTCATTGGCTTCACCAAGTTGTTCCAAGAGAGCAACAAAGTGCTTCTTGGATTTGCCCTTGAGCTTACTCACAAATGACTCAAATTCATTCACATCCTCATTAGACCCCTCATGTTCATCAATGCAACCCTCCAAAGAGCGACTAGTAATGATGGTGGTTTTGATGTTGGGGGTTACCTTGTTAGAGGCTTTAGCCATGAGGCACTTGGCGGTGATGTTCTCGTTGGATGAATCAAAGAGAGACACCCGGGGAGTGGTAGCAATGGCAACGGAGGCCATGGCCATTGCTTCTCCATTTTCATCATCATCGTCATCCTCATGGTATTATTCTTGAACCACCAACCCACGAGTAGGAGTCTTCTTGGTGAAGTTGTTCTTGTTGGGGACTTGGCTTTGTCTTTTCGGATGAACTTGCCACCATTGTCTTCCCGCTTCTCGTAAGGACAATCCGCAACCAAATGGCTCACATTATCACAGTTGAAACAAGTTCTAACTCGTTGCTTGCCCTTGAAGCCACTTGAGTTGTTCTTGTTGAAGTTGGGTCTTGAATTCTTCTTGCTCCAAAATTGTCTTGAAGCAAGAGCCATGTGCTCATGATAATCATATTTCGTGTCTTCGGGGTTGGTCTCCATATCTTCCTCTTCTTCCTCTTCTTCCACAATAACCTTGGCCTTCAAGGCAAGGTTGGGTTTCTTTGCCCTTTGAGAATGGAGCACCGCATTGTCGGCGGTCTTGTCCAAGATGCTCATTGCAACGAACTCATCCAACACTTCACTTGAGGTCATGGAGTGGAAGTCCGGTCTTTGACGAATGATGGAGGACATGGCCTTGTTGTAGGGCATCATGGCCTTGAGGAACTTACGCTTGATCCAATTGTCATCCGTGTCCTTGCTCCCATGATCTTGGAGTGAGACCGCGAGTTTGGTCACTCTTCGAAAGAGCTCACGAGGTTCTTCATCTTCTTTCATTGCAAACTCATCGGCTTCATCTTGCACCACTTCATAGTTGGAGCGTTGAATGCTAGCACTTCCTCGATAGAGAGACACAATGCATTGCCATGCGTCTTTGGCCATGGCATGGGGTCAAAGATGAGGGAGATCTTCGGGAAGGATTGCATCTTGGATGATGAAGAGAGCACTCTCATTGAATTGATTATCCACCACTTCTCTTGGGGTGAAGTTGCTTCGGTCATATGGATAGAAACCTTCTTCAATGATTCTCCAAAGATTAGTATTCACATGATTTAAATGGCTCTTGAAGCGATACACCCAAGAATCAAAATCCTCATTTTTCACAATCTTAGGAGCAGGACCGGCATGATTTAAATGAGTAGAGGGAATCGGTCCTCCATAAGTTGGAGGTTCCACATGGGCAAAGATGTCGGTGCCATTTCTACCACTAGTAGAAGGACCCTTCTCACTATTAGCTTCCCCCTTGTCAGAGTTAGCATCCGTCACCTTGTTAGTGGGATCACCCACTTTCAACGGCGAGGTAGGTAGTTTAAGTCCTTGTAAGAATTTATTAAACATGCTTTCTACCGTGGTTGTCATGGAGGTTTTCAATGTGTCCAAGGCCACATTCAATTCCTCACGGGACACCATGGTTTCCCCATCACCCGTAGACGAGATCGGATTCACACCGGAGTGCTCCTCCTCCCCATGGTCTATGGTGTCAACCATACTCTTCGGATGGCAAAGTCCTTAATAAAGAGACAAGTCTCTCATACCAATTGAGAGGATCGATATAGTTGACTAGAGGGGGGTGAATAGGCAACTAACAATTTTTAGCTTTTCTTTACCAAATTAAACTTTGCATCAAAGTAGGTTGTCTAGATATGCAACTAGGAGAACAACCTATATGATGCAACAACAACAAGCACACGAGCAAGCAAGGGATACAACACTAGTAAGCTTGCAAAATAAAAGGCGCGAGATAACCAAGAGTGGAGCCGGTGGAGACGATGATGTGTTACCGAAGTTCCTTCCTTTTGAGGGGAAATACGTCTCCGTTAGAGCGGTGTGGAGGCACAATGCCCCCCAAGAAGCCACTAGGGCCACCGTATTCTCCTCACGCCCTCACACAATGCGAGATGCCGTGATTCCACTATTGGTGCCCTTGAAGGCGGCGACCGAACCTTTACAAACAAGGTTGGGGCAATCTCCACAACTTAATTGGAGGCTCCCAACGACACCACGAAGCTTCACCACAATGGACTATGGCTCCGAGGTGACCTCAACCGTCTAGGGTTCTCAAACACCCAAGAGTAACAAGATCCACTAGGGATAAGTGGGGGGGATCAAATCTCTCTTGGTGGAAGTGTAGATCGAGGCCTTCTCAACTAATCCTGAGCAAATCTACAAGTTTGATTGGCTAGGGAGAGAGATCGGGCGAAAATGGAGCTTGGAGCAACAATGGAGCTTAGAGGTGGAAGAGGTAGTCAACTAGAGGTACGAGACACCCCTTTTATAGCTATGGAAAATATCCAACCATTATCCACATGTCCAGCCCGCAACATGCGGTACTACCGCTCCAGGAACGCAGTACAACCGCAAGGCCACGCGGTACTACCGTGAGGGACCATGGTACTTCCGCGGCAGCAGCAGAGCCTAGGACATGCCTGACTAAGAGCAGTACTTCCGCGAGCGCGGTACTACCGCTCCCCCTTGCGGTACTACCACAAGGCAGGAAAGTCCTAGCCTACGAAGGGCGCGGATGAATAAAAATACATTCGTGCCTACTTCCGCTGGAAAAGAAACAGTGCAAATATCCGACGCGGTACTACCGCTAGGGAGCGGTACTACCGTATGGCAGCTGAACCAGGATGCGCGCAGTACTACCGCGCACGAAGCGCGGTACTACCATGGAGGCGTGGATGTAAAAAATTACATCCGCTCCTACTACCGCGACGCAGCGGTACTAGGCATGAGGCCACGGTACTACGACTCCAGGGGAGCAGTACTACCGTTGGCACCCGCGATACTACTGTGCGCGACGTGCGGTACTACCATGGGGGCGCGGATGTAAAAAATTACATCCGCCCCTACTACCATGCCGCAGCGGCACTAGGCCTGGGAGCCACGGTACTAAGACTCCAGAGGAGCAGTAATACCGTGGGCTCCAGCGGTACTACCGCAGGTGCGTGCGGTACTACCGCTCCAGAGAGCAGTACTACCGCAAGCTCAGCAATAGCCGCCGGGATAAGCACAAAGAGGATAACCGAGGGAAGCTCCAAAGTGCAAGGGAAAGGTGGAGACAAGGAGGGGAACATGTACGTGATGATTCCACCGGAACCTTTTCGACGCGGACCCCCTCTTAATAGTACGGCTCTCCTACGATTCAAATCCACCAAAAAGAAACATAGAACAACGCCGTCTTCAATAGTCTTCGAGGGGCACCGAATCGTCTCGTGCCTAGTGATGAAGCGTCTGAGAAACTCAAGGCACACGATTAGTCTGCACAAGCATTGTCATCAATCACCAAAACACCTTAGGGATAAATATGCCCTTACACCGTCCGTGGAGCCGAGCTGCAAGACGAAGAACGTCACCTGGAGGGATTGACAGAGGAGGCAGCGCAAGAGGGAAGCAGCATCGCAGGGAGTTCCAGCGACCGAGCAGGCGGGATGGATGGCGTCCGACGAGTGATCCGTCCAGCGTGTGATCTCTCACGCTCAGACTTGAATTTCATTTGCCATATATTGACTGTTGAACCATGATTTATTTTTCTTTCTTGCATTGTTGAATTGTGGTAAATTTGTGGTATATGCTCCGCGTGGAGCGGTTTCACGGCAGGCCATATGAGGGGCACCTGCGCTGTCCATGAACGCGGCTAGGCGCAGATGATGATGTTTAGGGGGGCGGATTTTCCAAGTATGACCATAGATACTCTCACAAAAACACTCATCAATGCTATTTTCAACATAGACATTAATGAGTGTTTCAACTTTCCAATAAAATATCCATATGATTGAGAGAATAGTGAAAGTACCACTAGTCAGAACCAAACTTGTCAATATATCACTAGTGAAAACCAACTTTCCAATATTGGACCGCTTTCAGTTTTCGGTAGACATAATTCCGCTTGTCCCTAACTGAGACTAACACCATGCAAAAAAGACTTGTATGTCATTACCTCTTAAAATCCCAAGCTTACATTTTAGCAACAAAAGAGCAGCTATAGTTCAACATTTCAACAGCAAATTGACATGAAAACATCACCAACTCAGCATAATCTTACTTCGCATTATTCAACAACAATATAACAAATATTGACATCATTTCAGCAACATTTTGATAGCATTTCAGCAGCATTTTGGCAACAATTCAACACAATCTTAGTTTGCATTATTGATTGTAATATAGCACCATTTCAATAATGGTACATAATGGTTCAAAATAAGATAACATCAACAATGGTATAGTATGCCCATCTGCACCAATTGCGGTAGCTAATTGTCCAGTGTATTTCCCACTAAGAAAAGTTGCATCAACCCCCAAATATGATCTACACCCTGCCAAAAACCCATCAATGCATGGCTTGAGGCAATGAACAACCTATTGAAAACATGCACACTTTCATCCTTTTTGTTGGTAGTTGTTTTTATGTCTATCTCAAATATAATTCGAAGGTTGGCTGCCAACAATTCAGCTCAAGAGTTCCACAACAACTGAAAATTCTCCTTATATGTACCTTTTAATTGATCCTTTGGACAACTTCTCCCTTTCCAAATATCAATGTATTGAAGCTTAATATCTTAATCCCTTTGCAAACATTCTCTAAGTTGTTTTGCACTCACTATTGCATTTTCCTCAAATGCAGCCTTCCCTTTAATTACCAACAAGCCAATCTTTATTTGCCATTCCTTTGCCGTAATTTTTGCTCCCACAAGTACGTTCAAAGGGTAGTTTCTTTACCTGCAACAACATCAAGAAACATAAGTGTCAAATAAAACAATAGAAAGAGAGAAATCAACAATAACATGTGCCAAAGCATGAAGCAAATAATGGTACTAATATGTATGACCAAAAAGGTATGTCTAGAGGGGGGTGAATAGACTAATAATAGAATTTCATGGTCAGTTTTAAGTTGATTAACTTTGAGGCAAAGTTTGACACAAGCAAGTGTGGTACAATCACACCCTACACATGCATTTCTGGATTATAGGCAACGGGAATAAAGTAACATGCAGGTGCAAGAAATTAAGGAGTATAGTTTAGGATATTTGCAAATAATGGTTGACAAACATCACAAGGATTACGGTTGCGGATTCCATGGGGGGCTCGACCCACAAAGGGTCCACGAAGAAGCAACCTTACCTATCCCACCATGGCTTACGCCCACAAAGGGCTGGCCACACTCGGGTAGGTCTTCACGAAGTAGGCGATCTCCTTGCCCTTACAAACTTCTTGATTTCTCCACACGATTCAGAGATTCCCTAGTACACCTAGCCAATCTAGGAGTCACCACCCTCCAAAAGGTGTTAGATGTTGTTGTTGATTATGAACTCCTTGCTCTTGTGCTCCAAAAGATAATCTCCTCAACACTCAAACATTCTCTCGTGGATTTGACTTTTGGGTAGGAGAGGTTTGGGTGGAAAGTAATGGGGTGACAAGGAATCAAAGGATTATAGGTTTGAGTGGAATACCCTTGAAATCAACACAAGGACTAGGAGCTCACTCTGAAAAATATATATGTATGTGGGAAGTGTATGTTCCACTGTGGTTGCTCTATGGGAGTTTGGTGCGGTCGGTGGGGTATATATTGGCTTCACTAAAAATTCATCCGTTACACACCTTTATGCATTGTTCGGTGAGACCTAATGAAAACACTTGGTCAAACCGACTAGTATGAAAGGTTTGAACTTTAGGCATTTTGGCGACTCCAGATGAAACTTATCGGTGAAGTCATGATGTGCTGACCTAAGCACTTTACACACTTCAGTGAGACAGACTGAAACCATTCGAAAATCCCGATGACGATGAGGAGGGGGAGGAAGAATAAAACAATGACGACTTCAAAATGACCATTAGTATGATTTTCAATAAGGATTTTCGGCAGCTAAGAAGAGGATCATATTTCAGTCATATACACATCAATCGAGATAGAGTGGAGGGTCATGAAAAGATTATGAGAGATTATTTCAATCCCAGTCCAACCTATTTGGAGAAGTATTTTCGTGATTACGAATGCCCACAAGTCTCTTTTTCACCATTGCAATAGTCGTGGAGAAGCATGATGATTGGTTCAAAGTTCAAACTCGGGAGGAGTGCATTCATAGAGATAACTGTGACCCCTTTGATGAAGTGTATTGTGGCCATTCGAATGCTCGCCTATGGGTGTTCGGCCGATGTCGTTGGTGACTATGTCTGCGTTGGAGAAGATACAACCTTGGATGTCCTTCGAAGGTACATAAAAGCAGTGATTGAAATCTTTGGGCTAGAGTACTTGAGGGCACCCACCAGTGAAGACATCGAGAGGCCGTTGGGATTGAGTGAAGAACATGTATGGTCTGGGATGCTTGGATCAAATTGACTACATGCTCTAGGCATGGAAGAATGATCTCGCGGGATGGAAATGTCAGTAGAAAGGCCACTAGAAAGACACACGATCATTCTTGAGGTTATTGCATAAGAGGATCTATGGATTTGGCATTCATTCTTTGGATTGCCTAGCTCTCATAATGATATGAATGTGCTGCTGAGATCACCACTGTTTGCTAGGCTTGTTTCCGAAGATGTTCCTCCTTGGAACTATATTGTCAATGGCCATGAGTACAATGGATTACTAGTTTGCAGATAACATCCATCCTACATCCTCCACATTTGTCAAAACAATCTTGTGGCCTAAAGGTAACAAGATATCTCACTTTGCAATGCGTCAAGAGTCGACAAAAAAGGATGTGGACAGATCTTTCGGTGTGCTTCACAAGCACTTTGGTATCATTCCTGTTGAGTATTGGAACCCCAAGGTCCTATGGCAAATACTGACATGCTGCTCATCTTGCATAACATGATCATTCAACATGAGAGAGGCATGCCAGGTACATATCCAATGGGGATCCTGTTGAGCCGGAGCACAATGCAAACGTGATACAGAGATTCCTCGCAGTGCATCGAAACATCGAGAAGTTCATACCCAGCTCCAAGATGATCTTGTTGATATCAGTGGCATTTCCATAACACTTCATAGTTGTGCTTCTATCGTCCTCTTTACTTTATTTGAACCCTTTTTGTGTGTTTGAATTTGATAGTTTGGATTTTAAACTCGAAATTTACAATATTCATGAATTGTGTGAACCTTAATTATTGGATTTAATAGTAGTATGTAAACTAAAACTAGAAAGATTTGGTAAAAAGAAATTAGTGAGTTAAGTATAGGGGATTGGTCATAAATCGCACTTATTACAGGAGCAAACATACTCCACAGTTCCTCTAAATTATATATCAGTGGTTAGAGATGCCATCCTTAAGTTCAGTTGGATCATTATGTACAACTAGCACATATACAACTAGCACATATGTCCGAGCGTTGCGACAGAGAGAATTGTTTTTTGTGGAAGCAACAAGAAAGATAATTGATGTGTCCACAAAAAAAGGTCTCCGCAGCGAGGAGCTGCAGTCTTCTCCGGGGTCATGTTTGTTCTTTGTGATCTTGATAATGGTGGAGTTGGTCAGCGTGGCGGCGACCACCCAACTCACGCCTTTTTTTTTCGGGTCCACCTCCTTCTCGGGGTTGTGGTTGGCTCCTCATTTGGTGGCTGCCCGGCAACCTTCGGGGCATGATTGCTTCGACCGCTCTCTCATACAACGGCATTACCGAATGGATTACTAACTATAGCACATAAATTCCTATTTCATTAGCATAATTAGTGCATAATCAGGCATGAATGTCTCTTCTTTATCATATTTTATCTCGGCCAGCCCACTGGCAGGCACCTAAACAGTCTGTGTTCATTAGGAACGAGTAAAATTTCAAGAAAAGGCGCGAAGAATCGAACTCACAGAAAGCCCCGACCCCGTGCCGCTAGCCATTCGAACAAACGAGTCCTACATATCCATGGCCAGCGCCAATATTTAAAAAGATACCGCAGCATAAGATTCGAAAGATTTTTTTATTTTTTATTGATTCTTTTTGACATTTTCAAAAAATACTATGGATTGCCGAATAGATTTGGAAACATGACCAATTTTTAAAATCCCGAACACTTTTAAAAAATGCAAACACAATTCTTAATGAGAATATTTTTCGAAAACATGAAAGATTTATAAAAAACACGAACATTTTTTGAATTTGTGAACCACTATGAAAAACGGGAACATGTTTTGAACATTCAGAAGAGTTTTAGAAAATTACTTTCTAAATGCGATTATTTTTTTTTATTTTTTTATATTTCACTAAAATAAGAATTGTTTCGAATTTGGAAAAAATAAATACATTTTTTCTAATTTATCCAATTTTTTGGAAAATACAAATATTTTTTGCTAAATGGTTTTTGGTGTTTTGAAAAAAATCCAAATGAGACAAGAAAATTAATGTTCCGAATACTTTTTGAAACTGGAATTTTTTCAAAACTTCAAACAAAAATCTTAATTATTTTGTACAATATCGAATCTACACAAAAGTGAAAAAATCACAATAAACTTGGAAAGAAAAATAAGAAACAAAAAAGAATAAGAGAAAGGAACAAAAATATGAAAAATAAAAACATAGAAAACACAAAAATGGGCCGGCCCAGTCTTGGGCGCCCATGCGAAGCTCCTACAATTTACAGCATTGCACGGAAAAATAAGGTTTTACAAGCTGCATAGGCAAGAAAATAAGTGGGATGGCTTCGTTGTGCCACAACGCACGCGGCCCACTAGTCATGTTTATCTTTTGAGATTTTGATAATGGTGGTGTTGGTCGGCATGACGGCGACCATCCAACTCGCGCCTTATTTTTCTCCGGGTCCACCTCCGTCTTGGGGTTGTGGCTGCCTCCTCATTTAGTGGCTATCCGACAACCTTTGTGGCACGGTTCCTTCGATCACTCTCTCATACGAAGGTGTAACCGGATGAATTACTAACTGTAGCGCATAAATCCCATTTCATTAACATAATCAGTGCATAACCAGGCATGAGTGTCCCTTCTTACCAGGGCTTACCACGGATAGCCCAATCGCAGGCACCAAAACAGCCTATGTTCGTTAGGAAAGAGTAAAAATTCAAAAAAAAGGCGTGTTGAAGAATCAACGTCGCACAAAGACCCCGCCACGTGTTGCTAGCCATTCGAAAAAACATGTCTTGGTAATCCCTGGCCAGCACGAATATTTAAGAACATACTGCAGTGTAAGATTCAAAACATTTTTTCTTTTTTTTATAATTCTTTGATTTTTCAAAAAAAAACTTTTCATTCCCTAATATTATTGGAAACATGAATAATTTTTGAAATCATGAACACTTTAAAAATATGCGAACAATTTTTTGAAATTTTAGGCATTTTTTGGGAAAACAAGAATAAAATTCTAAATGAGAACATTTTTGGAATTAACAAAAAAATTTAAAACATGAAAGTTTTATGAAGAGACGAACATTTTTTGAATTTATGAACAATTATGAAAAACGGAAACATGTTTTGGACAGTCAGAAGAATTTTAGAAAATGGTTTCCTAAATGCGATCATTTTTTTGAATTTTTTATATTTCAGTAAAATAAGCATTGTTTCTAATTTGGAAGAAAAAATAAATACATTTCTCAAAATTACCATTGTTTTGGAAAAAACAAATATTTTTGCAAGATGGTGGCATTTTTTGAATTCTGATAGAAATTCTGAATGACATTAAAAAAAATGAAAGTTTAGAATAATTTTTGAAACAGGGACATTCTTTTCGAATTCTGAATATTTTTTAAAACTTGAAAAAACCTTGAAATTCTTAATTATGTTTTAAAATATTGAATTTATAAAGAGGGAAGAAAGGAAAATAATCTTTGAACAAAAAAATAAATATAAGAGAAAAAGAAATGTAATGGCAAAAGAAAAAACACAGAAAAAATGACAATGGGCAGACTCAGTGTTGGGCAGCCTTCCGAAGCTCCGAGTATTTACCGCATGGCGTGGAAAACAGGGTTTTCCAGGCCGCGTGGGCAGAAAAATAAGTGGGCTGACTTCCCTGGGCCACAACGTGCGTGATCCACTAGTCATGTTTGTCCTTCGAGATCGTGATAATGGTGCGGTTGGTCGGCATGACGGTGACCACCCAACTCGCCCCTCCACCTCCGTCTTAGGCTTGTGAATGCCTCCTCATTTGGTGGTTGTCGAGCGACCTTCGGAGCACAGTTGTTTCGACCCCACTCTCATACGGCGGCCTAACCGGATGGATTACTAACTATAGCACATAAAATCTCGTTCGGCATAATCAACGCATACCCAGGCATGAATGTCCTTTCTTTATTAGGGTTTATCTCCGCCAGCCCCCTCGCGGGCGCCGAAACAGCCTGTGTTCGTTAGGAACGAGTAAAAACTCAAAAAAGGTGTGTTGTAGATCGGGGGCTGCTAGCAATTCAACCAAACGCGTCGTGCTAATCTATGGGCACCGCAATTATTTAAGAACATACTACAGCGTAAGATTCAAAATATTGTTCTTTTTGAATTGATTGTTGTTGAAATTTAAAAAATACCAATGGATTGCCGAATATTTTTGGAAACATGAACAGTTTTCGAAATACCAAATACTTCTAAAAAATGCGAACAATTTTTTGAACATACATTTTGGAAAAATACGAACAAAATTCTAAATGAGAACATGTTTTGAAATAAATAAACATTTTTAAAACATGAAGGTTTTATAAAAACACAAACATTTTTAAAATTATGAAAAACCAAAATGTTTTGAACATTTACAAAATTTTTAGAAAATGTTTTAAAATGCAATCATGTATTGAGGTTTTTAATACTTCAAGAATTGTTTTCAGTTGGGAAAAATAAATACACTTTTTACAATTATTGATATTTTTGTCAATATAAATACTTTTTGCAAATTGATAACAGCTTTTGAATTTTGAAATATTTTCCAAATGAGACAAAAAATTAATTTCGGAATATATTTTGAAACATGGACCAATTTGAAATTCTGAAATTTTTTGATTGAGTTTTTGAAACTCCTAATTTTTTTTAAATATATAATTGAGAAAAAAGGGAAATTAGAAATAAACTTGGAGGAAAAGAAAAAAGAGTAAAAAAGAAAAAGGAAAAACATAGAAAAATGAAAATTGACCGGCCCATTCTTGGGCGCCCATGCGAAGCTCCAACTATTTACCGCATATCGCGGAAAATAGGGTTTTCCCAGCTGCGTGGGCTGGCAAATAAGTAGGCTGGCTTCGCTAGGCCACGGCGCGCGTGGCCACTATTTGTCCGTTGTGATCTTGATAATGGTGGGGTTGGTCGGCATGGCGGCGACCACCCAACCGGCAGCTTTTTTCCTACGCGTCCACCTCCTTCTTGGGGTTGTGGCTGCCCGGCAACCTTTGGGCCACAGTAGCTTTGAACACTCTCTCATACAACGGCGTAATTGGATGGATTACTAACTATAGTGCATAAATCCCGTTTCATTGGCATAATCGGCGTATAACCAGGCATGAATGTCCTTTCTTTATCAGGCTTTATCTCGCTCAACGCACTAGTAGGCAGCGAAATAGCATGTGGACGCTACGAACTAGTAGAAATTCAAAAAAAAAAGGAGCATTGAAGAATCAAACTCACACAAAGACCCGGCCATGTGTTGCTAGCATTCAAAAAAACGCTTCCTGCTAATTCATGGCCAACATGAATATTTAAGAACATACTGCAGTGTGAGATTTGAAATATTTTTCTTTTTTTATTGATTATTTCGGAACTTTTCCAAAGAAACCTATGGATTTCTGAATAGTTTTATAAAATGTTAACAATTTTTGAAATCCTCAACAATTTCAAAAAGTTCGAACAATTTTTTGAAAATTCCATACATTTCTGAAAAAACACGAACAAAATTCCAAATGAGAATATTTTTTGAAATTAACAATTTTATTTAAAAAATATATAATTTTTATAAACACATGAAGATTTTTTGAATTTGGGAACAATTATGAAAAACGGAAACATGTTTGGAACATTCACAACAGTTTTAGAATATGTTTTTTAAACGCGATTATTTCTTCGAATCTTTTAACATTTTATTAGAATAAGAATTGTTTTGAATTTGGAAAAAATAAATGCATTTTCTAATATTCTCCATTTTTTGGAAAATACAAATATTTTTGCAAAATAGTTTCATTTTAAAATTTTGAAAGAAATTCCAAATGTGACAAAAAAAACAAATGTCCGTATATTTTTTTGGAACAAGGATAAAATTTTGGAATTCTGAATATTTTGCAAGAACTGTAAAATTTTGAAACTCTTAATTATTTTGTAAAATATTCAGTATATGAAAAGGGAAAGAAGAAAAATAAAATTGGAAGGAAAAAATGAACCACAAAAGAAAAAGAGGAAGGAGCAAAAATTTAAAATAGAAAAACACAGAAAAAACGAAAATGGGTCGGCCCAGTCTTGGGCGCCTATGCGAAGCTCGAACTATTTACTGCATGGCGCGGAAAATCAGGTTTTCCCGGCTGCGTGGACACGAAAATAAGTGAGCTGGCTTTGCTAGGCCACAACGTGTGTGGCCCACTTACAAGATTCTGGACAAACTATTTTTTAGCAGAGAGACAAAAAAAAATTAGTACTACATGGGATATTTTTTTTTCTTTTGGACAGTGAAGGGACAAGAAAATCGAAGAAATGAACCTCCTTTAATATTAGATATATAGGTATAGATTAGCAAAAGTTGTCATTCCAGCCTAATGCTTTCCTTAAGTTCAGTTGGATCATTATGTACAATAGGATCGTTATCTGTCACTTTAGCATCTCAATACGCCTTCAAATAATAAATAAATAAACAGATCAATGCCCTCATCATGACGGTTACTCAATTGCAGGAGTAGAAATATTTGTCTTAATCAGTTCAACAGTTTCCTAATTGCTGTGCATGCTAGTGCCAACCCAATTGATTTAACATTAACCTCCTTTAGTAAGAAAAAAGTTTCAGTAATTTGTCAGGCTGAGAGAGTATCAGAAATTGAAGTCCATTGCAACTGCTCCCAAGAGATCGAAGCCATCGAAGTCACAGAAGTCAATGCCGACTGGGGAGGAGAGCTTTGCTCTTACGTCATCAATGCCCCCCTTGGCGCCGGAGCAGCTGAGACCGTCGAACATTTGACCGGAGAAGCTCTGCTCCATCACGTTCACCGCTTCGACGCCACCGGCCGGGAGCCGCCGATCGGAGCCGGGCACGATGCTGTCAATGGCGGTCGTGGTGGCCGTGGCGGCGGTGCAATGGCCGGTGGCTTCGTCGTCGCTGGGCGGCAGAGCGGGCGAGTGGCCGCCGTCGAAGATGGCGACGTGGGCGAAGAGCTTGTCCTTCCTGGAGAAGGAGACGCCGCAGGAGCAGACCCAGCGGTCGCGGCCGCAGTGCTTCTCGTGGGTGCGCAGGTCGGCGAGCACGGAGAAGCGCTTGACGCCGCAGCGGCGGCAGACGTGGCTCTTGTCGCAGTGGCTCCGGCGGTAGTGGTTCTTGACGCAGACGGGGGTCTTGAGCGGCTGGAAGTCCCTGTGCTCCCTGTTGCGCTTGCACCCGGCGTAGGGGCACGAGTAGAAGAAGCGCCTCCCGTTCGCCGGCGTGGGAGAGCCGGGCCTGGCG
This sequence comes from Aegilops speltoides, assembly GCA_021437245.1. Taxonomy (NCBI): domain Eukaryota; kingdom Viridiplantae; phylum Streptophyta; class Magnoliopsida; order Poales; family Poaceae; genus Aegilops; species Aegilops speltoides. The sequence continues at coordinate 508,638,217 of CM038145.1, forward strand.
AGCGCGCCGGGCGCCTTGTACTGGTCGCCGTGGCCGCGCATGTGCATGCGCAGGTTGGCGTCGCGCTTGAACCCCTTGCCGCACACCTTGCAGCAGTGCGCGTGCGGCGCCAGGATCTCCTCCTTCTCGATCTGCACCACCTCGTACGGCCCCTCCCCTTCCTCCTCCTCGCCGTCGTCAGCCCCGGCGTGCTCGTCGGAGTGGTCGTGGGTGGCGTTCGACAGAGATGGCGACCTCTCCTCGCTGGGCTCGTACGGGGCCACGTCCGCCGCGCCGGCGCCGGAGTCGGAGGCGAGGTCGTTGGCGATGGAGACGAGCTGCACGATGATGCAGCGGAGCTCGGCGGAGACGATGGCGCGCTGCTGCTGCGGGTGGCGCGGCGTGGAGCAGAGGATCCCGCGGAGGTGCCCGATCTTGTGCTCCAGGAAGGTCAGGTACGTGGTGAGCGCCGCGCTCGGCTCCGACCGATGCTCCCCCGTCTCCTGGCCATGCCGGCTCTGCTCGTGCCCAATCCTCTCGAGATCGCAGGCCTCCATGACCTCAGTCCCCCTCTGATGATTGGGCTGAAGGTACAAGTGATTATTACCGTCGAAATGATCGGAGCTGCACATCATGGAGACGTGGACTCTGTTTCTCTGCTTTTGCCGGCGGTGAAGTGATGTGAAGTAGTCGTTGTAGTAGTTCGTGTGTGGAAGGATGTGTGGCTTTGAACTTAGCCAGTGGAGCTGGTTATATATGTGCATGTAGATGGTTCGAGCTTGCGTGGGTGGGCTCCATGGCGGCGGCGTGGCGCAGGTGGAAGGAAGGCGGGAGGCGACAGCGAAGGGTGGAGAAGATGAAGATGACGGAGCGGGGCCGCACATGCTTGCATCTGTCAATGCGCACGGGCTGACCGGTCCATGATGGGCTCCTGGCCCTTGGGGCACTGCCTTGCGCCACGAAAGCGACGCCATCTTGCCCCTTTCCAACCACAGAAGATCATAAGCCTAGAGCGCAGCGCGCTGCGTCGAAGCTTGACTTCGAGAGTGATGGATCACAAAAGCGGCCGAGGCAAGATGTAGTATTATTAATCTAAAATTGTCATAAATCTTTAAGAGTCGTCGTCTTGCACTCGTGTGCAGATAAAGTCCATTCCGTATATGTACCACAAAAACGGCCGAGGCAAAACACAAAGTAAAAAATCCGCATATTGGCAGCCTCCCTATCACGTGACAATTTTTTTTTCGAATCTCAAATTGGACTAGAATACCATATATTTACTTAAACCACTATAACAGCGCACCAAAGGTTGAGCATGGCGCTGTTACATGTCGAGGCTACCGGGCACGGACGCGGCGAGATCTTGGACGAAGAAGAGCACTTCGGCGAGGGTAGGAACGATTCCAACAGCAACTATTCTCGTTGTGGGCGGCGATATCAACGGAGGTGCCTCGATTTCGTCGAAGATGCCCAAAACTATGTTAAGCATCAAGGCAGACTTCCATGTGGGTGTCCCACCTGATGCTTATCATTATTTCAAGTAACGCTGCTCATCGAACTCATCCCTGTCCTCCTCGGCGATGAGGGTGGTTGCCTCTTCTCCTTCAAGAGCGGCACCCAGTCCAACCGCGGGGAGGGAAGTGGGGGTTGTGGCTAGAGGAGACATGAGTCAAGGTTGTGGGTGGAGGAGAGGAAAGTGAAGGATGTGGGGTGGCAGGGATAAGAGCTATTTGTACATGACGACGATCATTTTATAGCTACAAGCGACGGAAAAATGTGGCGGGATTAGCCATAGGCGGTTGGCACGGAGGCGACCGCCATTAATTTGGCATGGATAGAAGATGGGTCGCACGGGAGGACGAGTAGGGAGGTGAAACTTCCCTCTCCAGTGAGTGGTTAGCAAATGAAGCGTCCTCCAACCAAGCGCCCAAGAACCTTCAAATATGGACGCCTGCATACCGGATATGGCGTGCCCTCGTTTACTATAGCGACTAGGTGATGAATGGCAACTCTGCTAGAATGGTTTTTGGGCCAAAATCATCACATCGCCCGTTACTATCCCGATCAGCCATGTATGGTGACTCTGCTAGAGTTGCTCTACCGTACGATGAAATATTCAGGATTCCCATCTTGAAATACTTTTTACCATGAAGCTGCAGCAGATATTCACACAAAATTCAAACCCAATTCAGGTTATTTATTGGAAATCCATCTGCAATGGCAGAATAATTATATGTAACTTGACTAAGTATATAATTAGGATAAGTTGATTTTGTGGGAAGAGGAATGGTTTGAAGGAGGAAGATGAAAAAAGGACGGCCATTGAGTCTTAGTTTAATGACCTAGAACAATTTACTCAAAATAAACTTTCAGATGAGTAGCATACAGCCGGACATTTACAATTTAATTTGATCAAACTAGTATATTTTGGATTTTCTGAAAATTCTTGATTTTTATCGAAGAGGCATCCATGGTTACCGAGCTCCGGCTCAGAGATGGAACCAGCAGGGCGCGAGCTCGCCCCATGCCCCCCCCCTAGTGCCAACATACATGTATCATTGTCCCCCCCTCCGCCCCTCCATATGAACTTCTTTGCTCCATCCCTGGCCCGACTTGACACCGCTAGAATTGCAGCGGGATCCGATGACATGTACTTTCTATTTTTGTGATCTAAACGCTATTATATTAGTTTATAGAGGGAGCATAATATTTGATTAAGTAGACATATCTGAGCAGCTTATACATTTACACATGACCAACTTCTAGAAATTAAAGAGAGAGAGAAAAAAAAAAGACAAACAGGGTAGGGCAGGTGTTTTCTACAAGTATACAGCTTGGCTGGCAGGAAGGGAATAACCAAAAAGCGACGGAAAACGAAGCGGACATGCAACAGTGTGTATAGTGTATGTGCATGCATGGCGAAACACAAGCGCGCTTCCTCCTTGCTGTTCCCTGCTGCTGTTGGTGCGTAAACTACTCCCTGGCTCGGTTTGAAGGCCAACAAGGAAAAGTTCCCGCCTGCCTAGTTTGCCCTTTTGGGCCACGGAGCGCCATTATCCAACAGAGATTAATTCACCACGTGACTGTTTAACCACCGGCTCGCTATATATATGTTGCACGTGTGCGATTAATCACTACGTAGTACTAGTAGTAGTACGTACTGTCTACTGCTATCCTGGTCCATCTTGTGCGTAATATTACACCCGTTTCAAAATATACGACGTTTTGGTAGACGGAGTTAGTACTGAGTTTTACTACTAATGTTTGAAAACACCTGCCCTACAACCAATAAGAGATGTATGATTCCGTCTACACTGGGAGACCGATTCAACCCACCTAACTACATTTTTCTATGTCCAGCTATACTTTGGGGAGTGTGGTGGACGTACGTGGACCTTTCTCTTTCAGAACCTCCCGAAGTCTACACATCACACCTCATCAGTGACGATTGCGCACGATAGCTGCGCTCAGCTCGATCATCATACTCCTACTTACTAGTTCAAAAACGTACCCGTCACCAGCACAAGTTCCCAGCCAGCTTGTGTAATAGTAATTATCACGGACTTGACGCGTTCGCCGGGTGTTATTTAGTTCGTCGTTATCATGAAGTAAACACCCGGCTACAAGATGACAAGCAACAAGATGTCGGCAAGTAGGGGTCCCAAGCGTGATGATCGGAGCTAGATGGTAACAAGGAGATTGGGGACATGATGTTTTACCAAGGTTTCGGGCCCTCTTGATGAGGTAAAACCCTACGTCATGTTTCTTATATATTGATTGTAATGCGGGTACAAAGTACTGATTAATCTACCTCGAGATCATATAACTTTGTTTAAGCTCTAAACCTTCCGTATGAATGTGCCCCTACAGACTAAACCTACGGCTTATATAGACGCGCGAGGGGGAAGGGGTACCTAGGGTTTACAAATGGACGGTTACAACCTTAGAGATATGCATGGCAGTTTAAGTATGCTTGAAGTGAGCGGCTGTATGAGAGATCTGAATGTATGGGCTCTGGTGGTGCCAAATTTCACAAAGATTTGAATGTATGAGCTCTAGTGGTGCCAAATTTCACTCCTCCGCGGCTGTATGAGACTTGGGCGGTTGCTTAGCTTGCACACAATTTTGGCACTTAGATCCTTTGACAGAAATGAAGTTAGGAATTAAGCACAATTTTGCTAGTCGCGTCATGCAACCAAACTTAATATGACAGAGACGTGAATGCCAGACGTTCGATTCACTATCATTGCAAACATGATTAACAACTTTATTACAAACATCTGACAAAGATTGGCCGAACAAGCCTCCTAATTCACAGCATTTACCAACAAAAGTTCCATACTTGGACACTACAAGTGGACTCGAAAACAAGCTTGTAGCCATCCCTACATAGAAGAGATCCGTTAACAAGATTTTTATTGACGGATGGGACACAATGCATGTTCTTCAGCCGCATGATCTTCCCCGGAGTAAATTTTAGAAAGACCGTTCCAACACCACGAACAGAAGCACTTGAACTATTGTCGATCAGCATTGTGGAAGTCTCTATGGCCCAACATCCTTCATCTGAGTGTTACCAATGACAACATTAATGATTAGTCCGCCTTTCCATGTTGACGCTTGTCGTAGCGGTGAGGACAACTAGGAGCCCAATGACCAGGATCTCCGCACACTTGACAAATACCTTGTTGGAAATATGCCCTAGAGGCAATAATATTGTATTATTATATTTTTATGTTCATAATTAAGAGTTTATATTCTATGCTATAACTATTAAGATCCTGAAATATGAGATTCGGTGGAAAACTCATATGCACGTATGGAATGATAAACGATAAAATAATATTCCTAGTCTCACCTTTAAGACTAGCTCAAGTGTTGTTGGTGATCATGTTTTCCGGATCTTAGGATACCGTTAAGTGTAATGATTTTTCGAAAATGACATTGAGAGTATGACGTTAGAAGAACAATCATATTGAATCGACCCAAGACTTGTTTGTTATACTTTGAGGTAATATCGTCAGAAGTCAATTATTACAAACAGACTGTTAACGTGTGATTTAGTTCCTTAGACCATGAGAGTGTCGTAGTCACTCCTTACCGTACAATGAACATTGGGATTTCTCAAACGTCATCTGTAAGATGGTGATCATAACGACAACTTACAGGTCCATCCGAAAGTTTGACAAGGGACTAGATAGCTCGAGAGTGGGATTTGCTCCACCGATGATGGATAGATGTTCTTAGGGACCTCTTGGTGTGATGACATCCATCATCGTGTGGCCAGACACAGGTGACTATGTCACATGGATGTCAGAACATATTAACGAGAAAGAAGAACAAAACCGGTAACGAGGAGACCGATGTAGCGAGCATGTGTATGACCCAAGAGGATACCAATATATCTCACCACGGGTTTTGTAAAGTATCACGAAGCAAAGGGAATAAACACATGATAAACAAAGGTTCACTCAAATGTTATTCATGTACTCATAGGGATCGATATGGACGTCCATGGTTCCGCTATCGGTCGTTGAACGAAAATGTTTTTTTTTCATGTCTATGTTTTACAGAAACTACAGGGTCACAAGCTTAAGATAATCACGATCTGCTGAGTATTAGTAGGACGAGAGTAATGAGATAATACTTTTGAAATAGTTTCACTAATATTCAAAATAGTTTCGAGAGGAACTAGAAGTGTTTTGGGGCCACGGCCACCGGAAGGGTTTCGGGGTTTATCGGGCAATACTGGGTATTACCGATAAATAATATATAGGTGAAAAATGTTTCTAGTGATGTTAAATTAATAATAAAATGCTCTAATAATAGTTAGGATACTTTTATATTTAATTTAATATCAACGGGTCTTAAAAGACCAAGTGGTGAAAAACATGTTGGGCCACTTAGGCCTAAATTGTGGTGGTGCTCCTTCCTGTCGTGGTTCTAAGCCTGACAGTAGAATAGGGGGGTAGGTATGGAGAGGCAAGATCCTAGATATGGAGTAGTTGTATACGCAAGGGATTTACGAGTTCAGGCCCTTCTCGGAGGAAGTAACAGCCCTATGTCTCGGAGCCCAGAGGCGGTCGACTGGATTATATGCGTATGAGTTACAGACGTGCGAACCCTTCTACCTGTGGAGGGGGTGGCTTATATAGAGTGCGCCAGGACCCCAGCCAGCCCACGTAATGAAGGATCCAATGTATATTAAGGCCGGGCGTTACTGGTAACGCCATACATAAAGTGCTATCATGACCATAAAGACTACTTAATAACAGACTGTTTGTATGTGGAGCGACTCTAGATCTCCTGGTGGCCGAGTGAGTGGCTTCATGGTCGAGTGTCTTCGAGTCCGTCGAGTGGAATCCTTCCAGGTCGACTGAAAGGCATTTTCTTATAAAGATGTCCTTGGGAGGGTACCTTGGACAGGTCCATGACCCTACCCTAGGTACATGGCTTCATCATTAGCCCCCGAATGGATCGAGGTTTGAGTGAGGAAGGAGTTGAGAATTCTTCCGACCTGTTTTTCGTGCTATGAGTGTGTCTTGTTCCGGATCAATGACTTTTAGTGATGGCATCAACTTCTTTTTCAGTCGCCTTGATCCATTCTTCGTATCTGCCGAGTGACTTTTATGAGCTTGGAGATTTCTGAGCGACGGATCGGAGGAAATCTGTGGTCTGACAAGTTGCTCTACTGTTCGCGGATTTAGCGGGATCCGAATTTCGGGAAGTGCGCGAAGCGGAGGGGGCCGTGGTACTCGGATGGGATAAGGCAGGGACGCCTCGATCTTTGCGCCACCTTTTTCGCCACGTATCGCGCGCGCGACTGTTGAGGGATTTGACAGGATCGTCCGGACCTACCAGTCAGCCACTCGGAAGAGACTTCATATAAGGTGCCGGATGGGGGTTTTTGAACAGTGCGCCCTCATTTTCCCCTTCTTCTCCCTCAGATTCAACTGCTGCGTTCGCCACCGTCCCAGCGCTGTTGCTATGTGTCTGCTTCGCCGGCGACGATGGTGAAGGAGAAGACGACGGCTTTGGAGCGGGCGAAGAAGGCGACGATGAAGGCGAAGGGGAGGGCGACTAGTCGGGGTGGATCCTCGTCGCGGGCCGGTCTGCCGCAAGGCTGGATCCAGGGAGACTGGATCCGCTCGACCATCAGCCAGAAATACCTCGACAACCTGGCCAACGAAGGACTGATCCCTCATGGATCAGCGAGGCTTCCGGGGAAGGAGTGGCAGCCGCAGCCTCAGGAAGGTGAGTGCGTCCTCTTAGCCACCCACGTTGACTGCGGGTTTTCTCTACCGCCGAATCCTTTCTTTCGGGGATTTCTGAACTTGTTTGGAGTACAACTCCACCACTTCACACCCAACTCTATCGCCTATCTTGCTGCTTTTGTGTCCTTGTGTGAGAACTTCTTGGGTTGTCGGCCGCATTGGGGCCTTTTCAAACACATTTTCACTTGTCGCTCTCAGATGGTGAAAAAGGCTAGTCCGAGTGACGAGAAAACCCAAGTAATCCAGATGTGTGGGGGTCTTGGGGTTCAAATGAGGAGTAAAAGTGCTTTTCCAGCCATGATCCTTCCTGAGTCAGTCCGAGGGTGGCAGTCGACCTGGTTCTACTGCCAAGGCCAGCCGACGCCAGGGCAGTCGACTGGACTCCCTCCTTTCTCCATGGACCGAGTGAACAAGCTGTCCTCTCTGAAGGTGGTCCCGGAGGAGAAGGCTCAGGTTAAGGTGTTGGTAGAGCGTGTAGTCCAGCTCATCCACGACGGGGTGACTGGCATGGATCTTATGGAGGTTTTCCTTCGATGGCGCATTCAGCCACTTCAATATCGAGGCCATCTGATGTGGATGTACTCTGGTACCGAAGACACCACTCGGGTCCACTCGGAGGAGGTCGACGACGCCACTCTAGAGAGGTGGATGACTGCCATCACAGGGAACAAAGATAACCCTCGTGGAGCCAGGAGGATCCCGCCACTCGACCAGTCATACGAACCAGACAAGGTCTAATCACGTATGTCCGATCGTGACCCTGTTTCCTTCATTCTGTTTTGCTACCATTCGGTTGACTGACTTTTGTCTTGTTTGTTGTCTTCCAGATCACTACCGAGATGTATTCGATGCCCAACGGGGCGCAAGAACAGACCGAAGAGGAGGAAGGGAGCGGGGGTGAAAGTCAGGAGGAGTGGGAATCCGATGGCGAGGAGGGTGAAGAAGATGCCGACTCTGATGAGGAAGAGGAGGAGGAAGAGGAGGAGGAAGTCGAGCCTCCCCGTACTGAAAGACGATCCAAGCTCGCCCATGACCTGCGGTCGAAAGCGGCAGCGCTTGCCGTGCTGTTAGCAAGTCGACCAAACGTCCTCGGACGACCTCTCCGGTGCCAACTGAGAAAGTGCCGAAGCAACCCCGTGCGGCGTCATCAAAACCGACGAAAGCCCTGCCAAAGATGAGGATGGTGATTCCCACTATTTCCAGGTAACGGCGTAACTTGTGTTTTCTTGTTTAACATGGATACACTCTTGGTCGACTCGTTCGCTGACCGACTGATTTATGAAATCGCAGTGCTGCTACTTCTGAGACCTCAATCACACATGAAGATCAAGAAATGGAGGATGCTGTCACTTCCAACCCTGGTATGATCTCTGTAGCTTCGCTTTCGGTTGATAGGATCTTCATTTTTAACTTTGAATCTTTTCTGTAGCTCCACCTAATATCATCATTGATCTCCGCAATGATGACGATGAGGAGCCACTGAGGCGGAGGAGGAACAGGAAGACGTCTGCTGGAAAGACTGCTCAGGTTGTATCAGCACCTGAGACGCTGGTTCCGGAGGGGGGCAACGTCACTCGGACTACCGTGTCCTTTGCCGTGCCGCTGACAAGTGCTCGCCCTTCGTCATCCGCCTTCCCTTTTTTCCACCCACCACGTCCCAGAGGACCAAGCAGGTGCTGCTAAAGAAGCTATACGCCAAGCGGGGGTCATGATGGAGCAGGTGAAGGCGATCCGAGACGCCAGTCAAGCGGCTTATGATGCAAGTTCAGCCCTTCAGAGCAATGTCCAGGTTAGTTGATCACCGCCTGTTCTGTTAGGATATGGTACCTGAAAACTTTTCTTTCTGAAGATCTTAGTATCTGTACACCCACTGGGTGTGTCGACTGAATATCTGGATTGGTGGGGGCACGCTGAGTGCACCCACTGGGTGTAGTCCCTGAGACTATGGTGAACTGCTGGCAGTCGACTATAGTCTTTATACCTTGAACTTTTCCTCTTTACTCTCTCCACTCGATCTGGTCGAGTGGAATCATGGTACCAGTGGGGGCAGGCTGAGTGCACCCACTGGGTGTAGTCCCCGAGACCGTGGTCGACTGCTGGCAATCGACTATGGTCTAAAGAACATTTTTTTTGAAACTATGGCTAACTGCTGGCAGTTAACCTTTTTGTCTCTTTTGGTCGGCTGATCGACCCAAGCTGATGGAACCAGTGGGGGCACGCTGAGTGCACCCACTGGGTGTAGTCCCCGAGACTACAGTTGAATATTTTGATTCGGCTGTAGTCTTAGAAATGCTACGAATTTTCTCTTAGTCACTCGGAAGTGACCTATCTTTGATGTCTGTCGATTGATCTTTCGCAGAAATCTTGCGAGCTTGTGGCTCGTTATACTGAGTTGGAGAACAAGCATATCCAGCTCGAACTTGATCTGAAGCTTGTCCAGGAGAACTTCACGAAGGCGAAGGAGGAGGCAAAAGGTATGTTTGCTGAGAACCTTGACGACTGCCCTTACTTTTTGTCCATTCCTGAGTCTGATCTCACTGTCACTTTGCAGATAAACTGAAGGATGCTCTGAAGAAGAAAGATCTTGACCTCGCCGAGGCGCAGAAAACGGCTTCGGACAAGATGAAACTCGCAGAAGACAAGCTGGCTTCAATCAGCAAACTTGAAGAGGAGAATACCAATCTGAAAGCTGCTCTTGACGCGGCCAACAAGGAGGTCAGTCGACTGAAGAAAGACAAGATAGCCCTGAGCGACAAGGCTAGCGAACTGGCGGGAAAGAAGAATGATCTAGAGGTTTATCTGGGAGGGTTCGCCAAGAAGTTATTCCTCATGCTTGAAGGTAATCCCTTATATCCGGCTAGCTTGTAATTATGGACTTACCACAAAACTGCTGGCTTATCTTTGGGTTGTGTTTACAGAATTCCGCCAAAACTTTGAGGAAGAGACTGATCGAGTGGAGACAAGCCTAGATCCCATCAACTCTCTTGTGAAAGACGAAGTTGCTATGAACGTGTTCCGACTGGAGTCTCGCGTTGCTGCCGTGGTCGACTATCTTGCTAAACTGAAGGGTTGCAGCGTCGCGCATCGACACAACACTCTGGCCGGGGGAAACACTTCAGAATGACCTTGAATCTCTAATGACTCGACTGAACGAAATTCCGAGTCGAGTGCAAGAATGGAAAAAGTCTTCTGCCAGGTGTGGTGCCGATGTTGCTGTGTCGCTGGTCCGAGTTCACTGCAAGGACGCGCGAGAGGACAAGCTGGCGTCTCTCAAGGTGGCCAATACCAAGAAGCATGACTTCTGATCTTTCATGGAGACCTTCATTGCTGCGGCCACTCGGATTGCATATGGGATCGACCTGGACGAGTTTGTCGCGCCTTCCAGTCCTCCACCGGAGGAGTAAAAAACTTACATGCTTGATGCCTTAAATTTGCCTCGGAATGCCGAGTGGTTTTTGTAACCGGTAAACTTTAACAGGCTCGGTGCCTGAGCAGTTCTGGATCCGTAGGATGCTATCCGAACTTTGGTTTGTCATTGAATATGTTTGTTTTGTCTTCGAACGAACATTGTTCTTCGCTCGGAATATATGCTCGTGATGCACTCTTGGAGGTAGGAATGAAGCACGGATTGCAGTCGACTTGCGTCCATACGGATCAGAATGGAGCGCACATCGTATTTGTGGCGGAGCTCTAAAGGGGAAGGTAATAGTCGACTCGTACGTCGTCATCCCTACAGAGCGGATTTTCAAAAATTTAGGCGAGCACTGGGCTACAGCTAAGCCCCCGAGTGGGAGGTTTGCTCTCCACTCTGTGGGATTTTCAAAAACCTAGGCGAGCACTGGGCTGCAGCTAAGCCCCCGGGTGGGAGGTTCGCTCTCCACTCGGTAGGATTTTCAAAAACTTAGGCGAGCACTAGGCTGCAGCTAAGCCCCCGAGTGGGAGGTTTGCTCTCCACTCGGTAGGATTTTCAAAAACTTAGGCGAGCACTGGGCTGCAGCTAAGCCCCCGAGTGGGAGGTTTGCTCTCCACTCGGTAGGATTTTTAAAAACTTAGGCGAGCACTGGCTGCAGCTAAGCCCCCGAGTGGGAGGTTTGCTGTCCACTCGGTAGGATTTTTAAAAACTTAGGCGAGCACTGGGCTGCAACTAAGCCCCCGAGTGGGAGGTTTGCTCTCCACTCGGTAGGATTTTTTGTAGCATACCTCCAAAGGGGAAGGTAACAGTCGACCTGCACCTCGTCCTCCTTGCGGAGTGCACATTGTATTTGTGGCGTAGCTCAGAAGGAGAAGGTAGCAGTTGACCTGCACCTCGTCCTCCTTGCGGAGTGCACATTGTATTTGTGGCGTAGCTCGGAAGGAGAAGGTAGCAGTCGACCTGCACCTCATCCTCCTTGCGGAGCGCACATTGTATTTGTGGAGTAGCGCGGAAGGAGAAGGTAGCAGTCGACCTCCACCTCGTCCTCCTTGCGGAGCGCACATTGTATTTGTGGCGTAGCTCGGAAGGAGAAGGTAGCAGTCGACCTGCACCTCGTCCTCCTTGCGGAGCGCACATTGTATTTGTGGCATAGCTCGGAAGGAGAAGGTAGCAGTCGACCTGCATCTCATCCTCCTTGTGAAGCACACATTGTATTTGTTCTTAGGCGAGCACTGTGCTGCAGCTAAGCCCCCAAGTGGGAGGCTGGCTCACCACTCGGCAGGATTTCGTTTAACTTAGGCGAGTACTTGGACTGGAGCTAAGCCCCCGAGTGGGAGGCTGGCTCACCACTCGGTAGTATTTTTTTTGAACTTAGGCGAGTACTTGGACTGCAGCTAAGCCCCCGAGTGGGAGGCTGGCTCACCACTCGGCAGGATTTGAAAGTACTTAGGCGAAACAGATTCGCAGCTAAGCCCCCGAGTGGGAGACTGGCTCACCACTCGACAAGGATTTTTTTTACAAACTTAGGTGAAACGGATTCGCAGCTAAGCCACCCACTGGGGGACTTCTCATGTAAACAAAAGTAACAACAATCGCTGGGAAAATTATAACACTCTTGTCTTTGATAAATAAACTATAGAAGTACTTTTATTACATCTCATCCGAGTAAATACTTAAGTATAAAAGGGGCGGAGCAGCTCCGCGTTCCAAGCTCGGGGCTCGTCAATCTGGTGACCGACATTGTAAAGGCGGTACGCCCCGTTGTGGAGAACTTTGGTGACGATGAAGGGACCTTCCCAAGTAGGAGCAAGCTTGTGTGGCTTCTGCTGATCCACTCGGAGAACCAAATCTCCTTCTTGGAAGGCTCGACTCTTCACGTTTTTGGCATGGAAGCGATGTAAGTCCTGCTGATAAATGGTCGATCGGATCATTGCCATCTCTCTTTCTTCTTCTAGAAGGTCGACTGCGTCCTGTCGGGCTTGCTCTGCTTCATCTTCAGTGTAGAGTTCGACTCGGGGTGCGTTGTGAAGCACGTCACTCGGCAAGACAGCTTCGGCTCCGTAGACCAAGAAGAAAAGAGTTCTCCCAGTCGACCGATTGGGTGTGGTCCTTAATCCCCAAAGTACTAATGGAAGTTCGTCGACCCAAGCACCAGCCGCGTTCTTGAGATCGCGCATCAGTCGGGGTTTCAGCCTTTGAGAATTAAACCATTTGCTCGTTCTGCTGTCCATTCGACTGGGGGTGAGCGACTGAAGCATAGTCGACTCGTGTGCCCTGAGATGTGCAAAAGGCTCTGAATTCCTCGGAATCGAAGTTCGACCCATTATCAGTGATGATGCTATGTGGAACTCCATATCTGAATATCAACTCCCTGATGAAGCTGACAGCAGTGCCGGCATCAAGATTCTTGATGGGTTTAGCTTCAATCCACTTAGTGAACTTGTCGACTGCCACCAGCACATGGGTGAAGCCGCTTCTGCCTGTTCTCAGTGGTCCAACCATATCCAATCCCCATACAGTGAAAGGCCAGACGAGTGGAATGGTCTTCAAGGCTGAGGTAGGCTTGTGTGACATATTGCAGTAAAATTGACATCCTTCACACTTGTCGACTATCTCCTTTGCCATTTCATTTGCTCTTGGCCAGTAAAATCCCGCTCGGTATGCTTTAGCCACAATGGTCCGAGAGGACGCATGGTGGCCATAGGTCCCCGAGTGGATATCGTCAAGGATTATCTGACCTTCTTCTGGCGTTATACATTTCTGACCGACTCCAGTCGCGCTTTCTCTGTACAACTGTCCCTTTATCACGGTAAAGGCTTTGGATCGGCGAACAATCTGTCGAGCCTCTTCTTCATTCTCTGGGAGCTCTTTCCTTAAGATATACGCGATGTACGGCTCTGTCCAATCGGGAGTGATGAACAACGCTTCCATGATCAGGTCGACCACTGCTGGAACTTCAACTTCAGTCAGATCTGTGACACTTTTTGGCTGCGGAGCTTCTTCAGTAAAAGGATCTTCCTGAACTGATGGAGTATGGATGTGTTCCAAAAACACGTTACTGGGAATGGCTTCTCTCTTGGAACCTATCTTTGCCAAATCATCAGCTGCTTGATTCTTCAGTCGGGGTATATGATGGAGCTCTAACCCTTCAAATTTCTTCTCAAGCTTTCTTACTGCATTGCAGTAACCAGTCATGGCTGGGCTTCTGACGTCCCACTCCTTCATCACCTGATTGACCACCAAATCTGAGTCGCCATAAACCATAAGGCGACGGACGCCGAGTGAAATGGCCATGCGCAACCCATACAAAAGTGCTTCGTATTCTGCTTCATTGTTGGAGGAATCAAAGTGGATCTGGAGCACATATCTGAGCTTATCTCCTTGGGGGGAAATCAATACTACCCCAGCACCGGAACCATTCAACATCTTAGAACCATCAAAGAACATGGTCCAGTGCTCCGAGTGAACTTGAGTCGGTAGTTGCTGTTCAATCCACTCGGCAATGAAATCTGCTACTGCTTGGGACTTAATGGCTTTCTTTGCCTCAAATTTGATATCAAGGGGAAGGAGTTCAATCGCCCATTTTGCCACTCGACCAGTTGCATCTCTGTTGTGCAGAATCTCTGACAATGGGGCGTCGCTGACGACTGTAATGGAATGATCAGAGAAATAATGAGCAACCTTCTTCGTGGTCATGTAAATCACATATACAACTTCTGATAATGAGGATATCTTTGCTTCGATGGTGTCAACACTTCGGAAAGATAATATACTGGGCGCTGAACTTTGAAGGCTTTCCCTTCTTCTTCCCGCTCGACCGTAAGTACTGTACTGACGACTTGTCCTGTGGATGCAAAGTACAGCAACAAAGGCTCTTTGCTGATTGGAGTAGCAACCACCGGCTGGGTGGAGAGCAGAGCTTTTAGCTCTACAAACGCTGCATCAGCTTCTAGAGTCCACTCGAACTTGTCTGACTTCTTCATCAGTCGGTAAAGAGGTAATGCCTTTTCACCGAGGCGAGAGATGAATCGACTTAACGCGGCCAAGCATCCAGTAAGCTTCTGAACATCGTGCACACGCACGGGGCATTTCATTCGGAGTATAGTGCCAACCTTTTCTGGGTTGGCGTCGATTCCTCGTTCGGAAACGAGAAAACCGAGTAACTTTCCGCCAGGAACTCTGAATGTGCACTTTGATGGATTAAGCTTGATATCATACCTCCTGAGATTGGCAAATGTTTCAGCGAGGTCAATCAATAGGTCGGGACCCTTCCGTGATTTGACCACAATATCATCCATGTATGCTTCCATGTTCCGACTGATTTGAGTGAGTAAACATTTCTGAATCATCCTCATGAACGTGGCTCCGGCATTCTTGAGGCCGAACGGCATGGTGACATAGAAGAAGCACCCGAATGGAGTGATGAAAGCCGTTTTGATCTCATCGGGTCCATACAGACGGATCTGATGGTACCCGGAATAAGCGTCTAAGAAAGACAGGCGCTCACATCCCGCAGTTGAGTCGACTATTTGGTCGATGCGGGGGAGAGGAAAATGATCTTTCGGGCAGACCCGATTGATATGTTTGAAATCAATGCACATGCGAAGTGACTTGTCCTTCTTGGGGACCATGACAACATTAGCGAGCCACTCGGAGTGGTAAATTTCTCGGATAAACTCTGGTGCCAGGAGCCGAGCCACCTCCTCGCCGATGGCCTTTCTCTTCTGGACGGCGGACCGTTGAAGATGTTCTTTGACAGGTTTCGCTTTTGAGTCGACTCGTAGACGATGCTCAGTCAGCCCCCTGGGAACACCCGGCATGTCAGCAGGCTTCGATGCGAAGATGTCCCAGTTCTCACGGAGGAACTGGATGAGCGCTTCTTCCTATTTAGAGTCGAGTGTTGTGGAGATATGAGTCGGAGCAGCACTGGGGTCGGTCGGGTGAATGTGAACGGGCTTCGTCTCACCAGATGACTGGAACGCTGACTCTGTGGTGGTGAAAGTGCTAGTATCGACTAGAGGGGGGGGGGTGAATAGGCGATTTTTATGAAAGTCTTCAAAACTCGGAAGTTTCAAAGACAAACAACAGAAACAACCTAATTGATATGTAGCGGAAGATAAACTACCCTAAACAAACCATAGTCAAGCATGTCATGATGTGAAAGTACAGGACCAATAGCAGTTAGGTAGTAAGGATCAAGATGGAAGATAGTATGAAGCCAATCAACAATAGTAGTCAAGCAATGAAGTCAAACAGATGAACAGATAAGCAATGACTTCATGAAGACAAACTTAAGTAAGGTTGGAAGGGATAGAACCAGTTGCTTGTTGAAGACACAGGATTTGTTGGACCAGTTCTAGTTCTGTGACAACTGTGACGTCAGTTAGGGAGGCTGAGATTTAACTCGAAGACCGTGTCTTCACCTTATTCCCTTGAGCTAAGGACACCCAGTCCTCGCCCAATCACTCTGGTAAGTCTTCAAGGAGACTTCCAAACCTTCTGAGACTTCGTTCACGGCAATCCACAATGACTCTTGGATGCTCGAACGCGACGCCTAACCGGCTGGAGGATTCACAGTCCTCAAGTGTAATAAGTCTTCAGGTCACATGCATGTAAAGACTTGATGATGCCTAACACTCTTTGGCTCTGGGTGTTTGGGCTTTGTCCTCGCAAGGATTTCTCTCTCTCAAATGCTTCAAGGTGCGTTGCTCTCAAACGACAAAAGTCGTGCACAAACTCTGAGCAGCCACCAATTTATGGTGTAGGGTGTGGGCTATTTATAGCCACTAGGCAACCCGACCTGATTTGTCCAAAATGACCCTGGGTCACTAAGGAACTGACACGTGTTCCAACGGTCAGATTTCAAACACTGTCAGGACCCCGACTCAATGTCACATCGATCTAGCCTGTAACACATCATATCACTTTGCGGCCTCACGCACGGTATCCCAACGGGTGCCACCTTACCTTAGCCCGGGACCGTTTGCGCCTTTTGGCACGCGTATATGATAGTGTCGCTAGCATCCATATGATAAGGAGCCCGGGCTGACATGACTAGTCGTAAACCCAAAGTGGCACAGACTTACAGGGACAGGCATCCATGACCCAGCATCGAACGTGTCGGTCATCAGCAAGTAAGTTCCGGGCTGTAGCACTGGGCTAGCAGGACTCCGGTAAACCGGGCTGTAGCGGGCTAACAGGACTCCGGTACTCAATGCGTGACATTTCCCCGAAGGGACAGACACAGGAACGAAGAAGGACACATGCCGGCCAGCCTAAGTGTTCCGGAGCAGTAGCAAGCTACCATGGCTCAGTGGAGACACTAGGAGACATTTCCCGGTAAGAGAGGCTACTAAAGATAAACAACTAGATAGTCAGATCCCGCACATACCAAGCATTTCAATCATACACACAATATGCTCGATATGTGCAAATACAACAAGGCATCACAACATGACTCTACGACACAAGTACTTTATTTAAAGGCTCAGAGAGCCATACATATCATACACACAAGTACGGGTCACACGACCCACATACAAGTCATACAAGCATACAAGCCACAGCGGAAGTGTTTTGTCTGAGTACAGACAACTAGTAAAATAAAAGAGGCTTGGGTAAGCCTAGCTACACTACATGGTCCTTCACTTGCTCAGGATCACCACCTGGGCCTTAGTCTACTCATCGATGTCAACGTCTACGAAGAACCCGTCGGAAGGGTTTGTGGCATCTTCTGAAAAATGTAAATTAAAGCAACATGAGTACAAAGGTACTCAGCAAGACTTACATCAGACCCTACATACATGCATATTATCAAGAAGGGTTGGTGGGGTTATTGCAGCAAGCCAGCTTTGACTCATGGCTAAGCTATCCTACGAGACACCAACTTGAAATAGTTTTGCTTTTCGAGTCCACTACTCATCACTTCAATACACCACCGAGGATCCACCTCCGTCTTCCTACGGAAGAGCCATCCTCGGCACTCACGCTTGTCTTGAGGCTTTTAGTAGTATCCATTTACTTGTCTATGAACTGTATAGGCAACCAAGTAGTCCTTATCATGACGCTGCTATTCGAATAGATGATGTTAACCTGCAGGGTGTACTTCTTCATACATGTCTCCACCACTTAGCGTGCACACGACATGTGCTCGGCGCAGACTTCAGCTTAAAGCCGACGTGGGTGTAGACCACGACCTACCTAGACACTCAAGTCTCTAGTCCAGGTTTATCGCCTATTTGGGTTCCATCTATGAGGAGTTCGGCCAAGTTTCGCTCACAGCCCCAAGCGATGTGAACAGGGTTCCCGAGATACCAAGCGGGCATCCGGTACACCGTGCCACGTACCTACCGATCACAGCCCACCCCTACGGTCAGCGCTGTCCACGGCCTCCGAAGAGGCTACAAACACGAAACTACTTGCGACTCTCGGACAGAGGACTAGCGTGAATAAGAAGTCGGCGGGGTCATATTTCAGGCCCAATGTATGGTAGTAGCTGATTCTTAAATCACACATACAGATCTCGCTTAAGGGCGGCCTCAACGAAACAACCCACCATGTACTCCTACATGGCCTTTCATCGATACCTTTACCAAATCGTGTTCAACACCTTACTCTCATACCGACTCGATCATTTCACTCTAGCCATCACCCGGATGAACCAGACTGACACGACTCTAAGCATAGCAGGCATAGCAAGGTAGGAACAACACAATCATATGGCTCAATCAACTCCTACACATGCTAGTGGGTTTCATCTAATTCTTGTGGCAATGACAGGTCATGCAGAGGAAATGGGTTCAACTACCGCAGCACAGCAGTTTGAATCGCGTTGTCTTAATGCAGTAAACGAGAGCAGGAGCAGGAACATGGGATTTTATCGGTATGATCAAATGGTTGGTTGCTTGCCTGACGGGTCGGTGCACGGGTATTGCTCTTCGTCGGGGTTATCACGGTACTCCTCAGGGGCAGAACCTGCCGCAGAAAACACCGATACACAGCATTACCAAACAAGATGCAACAATATGATGCATGCAATGAGACATGGCAAAATGAGTGCATTGGGCTGATGCAACTAAGATCAGATGGGTTTGGAGCATTTTGAACCAAAGATGCAATTTCCAAACTCATATATGATCATTTAAGGTGTTATATCTTGTTCTGTGTAAAACAGTAGGTTAGCTTCTGTAAACATGCATGAAACCAGTACAGATGGATAGATTGGATTTTTCTGATCATTTTTCATATATAATTTGTTTCATTTGGAGTTCTGATTAATTTCTATGAATTTTGAAGTTTGAAACATTTTCGGAATTTCTGTGTAAAAATAATTCCGATAATTAAGTTATCGTCAAGACTATGTCATGATGGCGTCGGTGGTCAACGGGCTGGTCAGGTCAAACTGACCAGTGGGTCCCCATGTCGGTCTTGGTTAGTTTAGGTAGAAATTAATTAAAACTAAACTAAGTTAATTAATGAGAGGGGCCCCATGTCATAGACCCAGGGGGTCAACCTGGGCCCACCCGTGGTCAAGGTCAGGGTCAAACCCTGCCGGCGTTTAGCCGCCGGCGAGCCCGACGCGGCGGCGGAAGTGGTTTTTGCTATTCTGGCCACCAAATGGGTCGCAGAGGCCACCGGAGTGAAGCTGAGGACGAGCCGCAGCTCTTGGCGGAGTCCGTTGGGGTCGGGGTGGCCGGAGTTGGCGCCGGCGGCGACTTTGGCGGCCACCGGAGTTCGGTTGAAGTCGAACTCGTGCTGGGGTGTGCGGTGAGGTGCGGGAAGTGCCCAGTTAGCACCAACGCGATGTGGTGAACGCGATGGACACGGTGAGGTGGCCGGAGGATGGCCGGGAGCACGTCGGCGACGAGGTCCGCGGCGGTGCGTCGGGTGATCTTCGTGCGCTCGCTGTGGTGCACGGGAGTGAGAGAGAGAGGGTGGGGAAGGTAGCCCAGCTCACAGCGGTCTCGGACGGGCGAGACGGCGTGGTCGGGGACGAGCTGATGCGGCGGCGGCAGCGGCGGGGATCTCGGCGGTGGCGCTTGAGGCGAGGTTGGTGCGGCGGCTTGGGCACGCGGCGCTTCGAGGCTCGGCTAGCTTCGAAGAGTGGACGGCGGCGGAGCTCTCGACACGACGAGACGACGACGGGCGGCGGGAGCGTGGTTACGACGGCGGCGCTGGCGACGGTGGCGTCGGCCATGGCGTGGGAGCGCGGGGGAGACGAGCTGGAGAGGAGAGGGGGTGTCTGGGGGGTGCGGGAGAGAGAGGGGGAACGATCCCCGTCGTGGCAAGACGAGGGAAGCGGCGAGGCGGCGAGCAGGTGCGTGGCACCCATGCAAGGTTTCGCCGCCGAGCACTCGCCTGCCTGCCTGGTCGGACAAGCAGCTTCATTGGCCTTGATCTTTGGGCTGGGCGGCCAGTGGGCTGGCTGGTGGGCCGGGGCGCCAGGTAAGTTTCTTTCTGTTTTCTTTTTCTATTTTTCTGTAACATTGTTGAATTAATTAAAATACCTAAAAGGTTCTAAAATTCACCAAACTACTCCTGGTCCATTGTTGGAATATTACCAACATGAAACATTTTAGTTTAGGAATATTTGGACATTTGAAATATTTAATAAATTTTAAATGCCCAAATTCAAATAATTATGATTTAATTCAAAGACCTTGGGATGTCCTAGGAAATTGTGCATCACTTTTGGCAGAGGTTCTGAACCAAGACAAAAATGATGGACATTTTAGAAGGGCATTTCAGGTTCATCGAAAATATTTTTAGTAAACCCTAGTTTGTTTCAGAGGGGGCTGGGGGTTCTGACAATCCCATTTCAGCTTTCTGTTGAAAAAAAATAGACATGATGCAACACTCTAATGCATGAACTAGCTAGGGTGTGACAAACACACGCGGCAAGTTTACTTGGGCTACAAGCAAAGCTGACTCATCCAGCTCTGGATAAGATTTGCTCTCATTGTCTTCGCTCGAGGACATAGGATTTGGGTTGAGCATCACATCAGTCACTCTGACTTAGTTCACTTGGACCCCACTTAACAGTACGGTGGTTCCTATGACTCAACAAAGAAGAAAAGGAAACAACGAAAACACACAGTCTTCGCGCTCCAAAGTCTTCACACAATGTTTTCTCATGTCATAGTCTTCAATATGAATATCTTCTCATACCACCATTGTCTTCAATGTCTTCATACATTTATAGGGGTCGTCTCCGGTAGGTAAACGGAATCAATGAGGGACACTACCTGTGTTATCCTGCAATTCTCACAAACGCTTTAGTCCCTCAACCAACTTTGTCGTCAATACTCCAAAACCAACTAGGGGTGGCACTAGATGCACTTACAATCTCCCCCTTTTTGGTGATTGATGACAAACTGGTTGAAGTTTTCAACGGGGATAAAGTATGTGAAATTGTAAGGATAGGAATTTGTCTTCATAAGTTGCAAGGGCTCCCCCTGAAGATGTGCATATAAGTAATTTGCTTTTGGAATGCAAATGCACATGGCAGGTTGTACTTGTGGAGATCCACTTCAACTTATGAAGATAATTCATCATGCTTGAAATAATATAACAAGTAGAATGACATGGATAATGAAAAATGGACGTCTGCAGAATGATAAGTGCGGAAGTTATCATCGCACATGCGGAATTTATCATCGCAAAGCAAATAAGTAGCAGAAGTAGCAGACGACCATCAAGTTTATGTGTTACAACTCAAAAAACCAAATGTTTCAAAATGCAAGAGTTGTAAGCACGCAGCAAAATATAATGCAACCACCCATATAAACCCGCTTGAAGACTATCAACTCATACGCTTCTCCCCCTTTTGTCAGTAATGACCAAAAAGGTTTGAAGACATAGAGCATCTACTCGTCATGAGTAGGCGAAGCAGCTGGGTCATTGTCGTTGGTTGTCGGTGCAGAGGAACTAGGTGCAGTGTCGATGCGCGTAGTAGTAGTTGGAGGTGGTGAAGTAGCGTAATCTTTATCATCGATCACTCTGGCATTAACTGTTGCCGCGGAAGAGGAATATTCAGAGTCTTCAAGAGATGGAGTTCGACGCAGGGTAGCAGTCCTTGGAGGAGTGGAGTCGAACTAGAATCTTTCATTGAAGACATCATCTTGAAGATCAGCTTCAGCACTGAGCAGAGTCAGACTCTTCCATGATCTTCGGCAAGTTTCATGAGCAACAAAGGCATTCTTGGTGGCAAGGTTGCGAATGCGATTGACATCCACCAAGAGGCTTTGCATTTGGCGCTTGAGCCAGAAATGATGCTTATCTTGCTTCTGATGAAGAGCCACAAGAAGCTCTCGGTCATTGAGAACACGAGAACGCTTCCGAGGCCTTTGCGCAATGGTGCTTTCAGTGGCTTCAGTTGGCGCTCTGTGAGGCAGACAGGTGTTACCAGCAAGTGGATAGAATCTTGTTGCTGCTTGAACACCTTCAATAGGCTGAGTGAAGCTTTGGTGTTCAATGGTCTGAAGACAAAGTGGCGTCTTGGCAGGGTCAGAGTATACAGCATCAACTGACATATCAACCTCGGGCAGAAATATTATGTGATTGCGAGCAGAGGGCTGATAATTGACAGATGAGTGTCGCTTGATGAGGCGCATGACCCATGGAGCATAAAACTTCAGACCAAATAGGTCAGAGCCGGAAGCAGCTAGTTGCCTGATGAAGAATTCCTGAGTGTTGAAGTTGATGCCATTAAGAATATAGAAGACCAAAGTCTTCATGGCTCCTTCAAGCTTGGCCGATGATGAGTGTCCCTTGACTGGCCATAGAGTTCGCCTGATGATATGATATATGGTGCGAGGCAGATATTCAAGGTCTTCAACAAAGAAATGTGTGGGATACTCAGCGTCAGATGGCAAAGGCTTCATCATGCTCAGCATCTGGCTCATATTGGGTTCTGGCTTATGAAAGATGCTCTCCACAGCATTGCGGTGTAGCTGACAGTTAGGCTCATACAGTTCTCCAGGAGTGGCTAGCCTAGTAAGCTCAATGATATCCATAGCTTTGGCTTCATGATGAACATTTCCAGTCATCCACTCGAGAACCCATGTCTTGATGTCTCTGTAGTAGCCGCGAATGTGTAGAGTGGCATAGAATTGAAGCAATAACTCTTCATTCCAATGTTCTTTGTCTGTCACAAAGTGGAGCAGACCAGCATCACGAAAGCAATCAAGTGCTTCTTCTAAGCACGACAATCCAGCAATAGCTTCAGTGTCAAGACGCATATGAGGGAAAATGCGCCCTTGATCATATAGCACGCATGAGTAATAGCTTCTCTGCTGATAGCTCCAGAACCGATCGGATGAAATCCTTGGCTTGGAGTAGGGGTTCTTGGCACTGTCAAAGAAGGTATTGTGGCTCTTGAAGCCATTTGCATTGAAGGACCCGGGGGAGTTGGCAGTACCTGGAAACCTTGGCAATCTCGGCTTTGGCTTCTGGACCTGAGGCTGATGCTCAACATGATAGTCAAATTGGGGTCCTGAGGCAGAGGGCGGAGGCACCAGAATGGGCCATCGGACAGTGACAAGCTGACCGTGATCGTATGCTTGCTCAATAGTGTGAGGCCTTGGTGGCGGAACAGGAGCAGGGGCAACATCAGAGGAGTCAGGCTGCACAACAGGTGCTTCGGGAGCAGTTGTCATATTTGCTTCAGGGGTAGCCTCCTCATTGGCGTCAGGTGCAGCAGTCTCATGAGCTTCAGGTGCAGCATTCTCATTGACTTCAGGGGCAACATCCTCAGTGGCTTGAGATTCAGTGGCCACATTTGCTTCAGGCACAGTGGCCTCATTGGTTTCAGGCACACTGGTTGGTGCAGACTCCACATTAGCATCAGCCATGACTACGTCACTGGCTTCATTGGCGTTGGTGGTGGCAGCCTCAACATTGTCAACCTCCTCTTGACAAACAGGAGGGTCGGGCACAGGCACATTCAAATCATGAACTGCTTCTTCTTCAATCGTTGGGGGAGTTGGTACACGAACTTCTTCTTCTTCAATAGCAGGGGGAGTTGGTACACGTACTTCTTCTTCATTTTCTTCGGCTGTTGCAGCCGGAATGTCTTCAGCAGCACGTGCTTCAGACACGGAGACGTTCACTGTTGGAGCTGGTTCAGAGAATACTTGCCGTGCAACAGGTGAACGTTGCACTTCTCCTTCAGGAATGCTCGACAGAGGGACTTCAGGCCTTTGTCCTCTGCGAAGCCTACGAAGGGCTGGCTTCAAGTTAGGAGATGGAGTGGGCTGAGCCTAAAATTCTTCATCCTCTTCTTGCACTTGGGGTGTAGCTTGTTGCTGTTGTTGGGGAGTACTGGGGGAGTCTTGTTGTTGTTGTGGGTGATCAGCCCACGAAGCATCCTGAACAATTGGCGTCAATGGACGACCAATGCTGATGAGTTTGCTGTTCGTACGAACAGGCGATGATACCACTTGATGTTCGATCTGAGGAAGAACTTCATCATCATTTACATTGTCATCTTGACCAATGTCTTCAGCAGCGTTGGGTTCAGCTGCTGGAATATCTTCAGACTCATGACCCTCTGTGGTAGCAGGCTCATGGACAACCATTCTTCGTTCTTGATGAATAGACACAGGGCGAACCACGGAAATGGGTTCAACGACTAAGGGCTTTGTGGAAGCAGCCCTAGTCTTCTTGGTCTTGCACTTCTTCTTGGAGGGAGCGGCATCAGAGGCTTCAGTATGCTTTCTCTTTCTGGCGTCAGCCTCGGCAGCCCTCATCTTCTTCTGTTCTGAAGCGGTTGTGGTGACCTTTGGCTTCGAGCCAGTCATGCTGCTCGGGAAGATAATGCGAGGGGCTTCTTGGCTTGAAGGTTCAGGCTGATCAGCAGGGCGCTTGTTCTTCCTTTTTGCAGCCATCCTGGGGTCAATGCCAGGACGACCAAGTGACTTGCGCTTCTCAGCCTCATTGTAGGCAAGCACACACTTATCAGCCAAAAGCTTCATGTGTTCTTGAGAGCCCTGAGCTTCTTGGCGTTTCTTCAGAAAAGCTTCTTTAAGCTCATGGAGCATGACCTTGAAGTTGCGGACGTCTTGAACACTCAGATTGGCCACATGCTTCTTGAATTGAGCCTTCTCAAAGTCAATCTTGTTCTTGAGCTCAACGATGCGCTGAGCGAGAGCTAGCTCAGAAGAAATGGCGCCATTGAAGGCGACACTGAGGCCAATTGGGAGCTGTAAATCTTCAAAGCTGACGTTGGGGGTGTCGAACCATTCATCAATGAAATTGTGAATGATGGCCACATCAAATAGAGGCAGGTTGCTGAAGATTTCTGCTTCTTCTTTGCTCTTTATCAGCTGCTCAAGAGCGTCATCAGCGAGATCTTCATCACTTGATAGATCAATGGGTTCTTCACGCAGAATTGCGGCAGGAGTCAAGGCTCGTTGATCAGATGGTCTAACAAGTTGCTTCTTCTTGTCCGTTCTCTTGGAGACACGGGACAGATCTTCAGATTGCACACTGGCTTCAGGAGGTGCAGTGGCCAGTGGCTTCGCACGCAAAGTCTTCGGAGGTGTAGCTGAGGTTGAAGCCTTAGACTTCTTTTGCTTCTGCGGCTTTGGAGGAGGAGCAGGGGCTTCATCAGAGTCAGGACCATTGTCAGAATGATCTACTCTGGTGCCTTGGACCATGATGTAGGTGATGAGGTCGTCAAGGTTGGCGTAGGGGCCAATGACATTTGGACTAGCTTCACGGGAGCCATCAGCACGGGGAGCAGAGGGACCTGGGTTGAAGTCCAAACCCAAGGACTTCTTGTTCTTCTTGGTCGAAGCCACAGCAAACTGGTAGTTGCGCTTGAAGAGCGAATCGTCACGACACCATGGTAGTGAAGTGGGATCTGCGTTCGCAGGCTGTGGCCCACGGACCATGCATGGATAGAAGCCTTGTTCAATGGCTTCAGCTCGGCTCTTGGGTTGAAGCCCTCGATAGAGGATATCACCTCGAGGTCTCTTGATGGCATGCTTCTCTGCATATTCCTTTATGACAAACTTATACTTGAACCACTCCTCAGCCCAATAGCGTCGAATCCATTGGATTCGCGTCTTCCTCTGATGATAATTTTCTTCTGGATCTGTCTTGTATAGTTCTGCCAAATCATCAGGCAGATCTTTAGATGTTCCTTCTCTTTGCTGTCTGCCACCCTTCCTTGCTGATTTTTCTGTTGCCATGAACTTCAAGCTGAAAGGCTTCAATACGTTCAAAGGCTTCAGAGATTTGCGCTTGCTGGTCAAGCAGGAACTGGCTTCAGGAGAATTTATATGATGCTATAAGTATTCTGCAAACGAATGCAGACTATGAGAACCAAGGGATTCTCCCACGGACATGTACCTGTGACAGCATTAGAGATGCGAGGGAAGGGGAAGAGGTCATATGCATTCTCAGAAGATTTTGAAGATAAATCAGTTTGAAGACATTGACCTCATGTTGCGAAGACATTCACTTATATAGGTGAGTTGGTTCCAGATTTGTACCAATCGGTGAATAAGTACAAGTGAGGAATCAAACTAGAAGAAATCTAAGTGAATCGACTAAGAAGTATGAGATGCAGACGGAATAGATCTAGCTTTGGATAGACAGAAACTACTTTCGGTAAACAGGATGAATCTTGAAGATCAAAAAGGTGGTAAAAATAGAGTTATAATTACCGCACGAAGAACTGCTATATGGAGAAGAATAGGAGACCGAGCAGTTCAGCCCACCGTGCCCTAACTTGGCGACGGAGGACACCTATGGCGATGGCAGAGAGGACGATGTCCGCGCCCGGCGTGAGGACGGCGTCGGAGAGGTCGCGGCAGCTAAGCGCTTCGTCGCCGGCATCGTCGCGAGCTAGCGGTGGCGCTAGGGTTTTGACGGAGGTGGAGAGGTGGAAGAAGTATTTCTTTACCGCAGGGGGACAGGTATTTATAAGTAGGTGAGAGACACAACGCAATTACGTTGGTGCCCCTGGCGGTTCACATCCGAGGGGCACGTGGCAAGCATGCAACACCCTCAGGGTTATCCCACGTTCCCACGCCCGCCAGGCATGTCGGAGATTTGTTCCGGCTTCTCCGGATTTCAACATTAAAGATAAGCCATTAAAACAGATTTAATGTTTGTCTCTTTGCCTTCTGCTGACTAGGACGCAGAGAAGACATTTGACCGTTTCAATAGAATGCATATGATTTGGACAGATAGATTTTGAGATAGTAAGCATAGAGAGGTTAGGGTCCGATCACATTCACTTAATTCAAAAAGATCCAATCTTGAAGACATAGCTATTAGTGAATGCTGTAGGGGACAGAACACTAGTATATATATATATATATATATATATATATATATATATATATATATATATATATCAGAAAGCAATCAAATCATCATAGTGCAGAAAGTCGTGAAGACAAATTGAAACTGAAGACAAACCAAATGCGAAGTCATTGCAATATAACACCTTGACTGAAACACTTCAAACAAGAAAAGTTGGTGGTGGCGTTACCCACCGTATAGGAAGTATTAGACCTGACACGGCGCACAATTATCGTGGCGCCCAAGTCAAATTCCATGTTAATATGTTCACACTCAGAGTGTAAATCTTCAGTGATTGAAGATATACCTTACTTTGTGTGTTGCACATCTAAGTCATCAACATGCATAAGTGTTAGGATGTGTGCCTGATCACAGGACATTATAGGATTCTAAGATATTTAGTTCACACCGTAACTTGCAAAACCTTTTCTCATCCAAGGGCTTTGTGAAGATATCTGCCAGTTGCACTTCAGTGTTGACGTGAATGATATCGATATCTTTCTTCATAACATGATCTCTGAGAAAGTGATGACGAATTTCAATGTGCTTTGTCTTCGAGTGTTGGACTGGATTGTTGGCTATTTTGATGGCACTCTCGTTGTCGCAGAAGAGAGGTACTTGTTTCAGGTGGATGCCATAATCCTTGAGAGTTTGCTTCATCCATAGAAGCTGAGCACAACAGGATCCAGCAGCAATGTATTCAGATTCAGCAGTTGAGAGTGATACACAGTTCTGCTTCTTTGAAGACCAACAGACAAGTGATCGACCAAGAAAATGACATGTGCCAGATGTAGATTTGCGATCCACCTTGTCACCAGCATAATCAGCATCCGAGAATCCAACCAAATCGAATCTTGAGCCCTTGGGATACCATAATCCGAGTGTTGGGGTGTAAGTCAAATATCGAAGGATTCGCTTCACAGCTAAGTGATGCAATTCCTTTGGTGCCGCTTGGTACCGAGCACACATGCAAACACTAAGCATAATATATCTGGCCTAGATGCACATAAATAAAGAAAAGAACCAATCATGGAGCGGTATACCTTTTGATCAAACTCTTTACCATTGTCGTCGGGACCAAGATGGTGTTTGGCTGGCATTGGCGTCGTGTAGCCTTTGCATTCTTCCATTCCAAACTTCTTCAGACAGTCTTTGAGGTATTTCTCTGGAGATATGAAGATGCCATTCCTCTACTGACGAATTTGAAGACCAAGGAAGAACTTCAGATCACCCATCATGGACATTTGATATTGCTCTTGCATCATGTACCCAAACTCATCACTGTACTTCTGGTTGGTGCATCTGAAGATTATTTCATCCACATATATTTGCACACAAAGAGTTCACCATCATATGTCTTCGTGAAGAGAGTGGGGTCGAGGGATCCGGGTTTGAAGCCTTTGCTCTTCAGGAAGTCTTTGATTGTATCATACCAGGCACGAGGGGCTTGTTTAAGGCCATACAGTGCCTTGTTTAGCTTGTACACCATATCAGGATGTTTTGGATCTTCAAAGCCAGGTGGTTGTGCGACATATACTTCTTCTTCAATCTTGCCATTGAGAAATGCACTCTTCACATCCATTTGATATAGCAAGATATTGTGATGATTTGCGTAGGCTAGCAGTATGCGAATGGCTTCAAGCCTAGCAACAGGAGCAACTGTTTCATCAAAGTCTATTCCTTCAACTTGAGTATATCCTTGAGTCACAAGACGTGCTTTGTTTCTGACGACTTGACCATGCTCATCTTGCTTGTTTCGATATATCCATTTTGTTCCAATAATGTTATGCTTGCGAGGATCAGGTCGTTTGACAAGTTCCCAGACATTATTCAGTTTAAATTGTTGAAGTTCTTCTTGCATGGCTTGAATCCATTCAGGTTCCATAAAAGCTTCAGCAACTTTCTTGGGTTCTGATATTGACACAAATGAAAAGTGCCCACAGAAGTTTGCTAGATGTGTTGCACTTGATCGAGTGAGCGGACCAGGTGCATTGATGCTGTCAATTATCTTCTCTATTTGAACTTGATTTGCAACACGTGGATGAACAGGACGAAGATTTTGCTCTGGCTGTTCATTGTCATCATTGGGAGGATTGTCTTCGGACTGAGCATTGTCTTCAGGTTGATTTGGTGCAGAGATGATAAGTTCCTCTTCAGGTTGTGCTTCAGAGGGCATGATTTCACCAGTTCCCATCAGCTTGATTGCCTCGTTTGAAGGGGCTTCATCCAGTGTGCTTGGCAGAATCTCTCTCTGTGAACCATTGGTTTCATCAAATCTCACATCCACAGTTTGAATGATTTTGTAGAGATAAAGGTTGAAGACTCTGTAGGAGTGTGAATCCTTTCCATAGCCAAGCATGAAGCCTTCGTGAGCCTTAGGTGCAAATTTTGACTTGTGATGGGGATCCTTGATCCAGCATCTTGCTCTAAATACTCTAAAGTAACTGACGTTTGGCTTCTTGCCAGTAAGTAGCTCATATGATGTTTTTTTCAGAAGCTTATGAATGTATACACGGTTGATGATATGACATGTTGTATCAATAGCTTCAGGCCAGAACTTTCTTGGTGTCTTGTACTCATCTAGCATTGTTCGAGCCATCTCAATGAGGGTTCTATTTTTGCGCTCAACAATGCCGTTTTGGTGAGGTGTGTATGGAGCAGAGAACTCATGAGTGATTCCCATTGTATACAGATCAAGTCCAGTGTTCTTGAATTCAGTGCCATTGTCACTTCTGATGTGCTTGATCTTCACACCATAATTGTTCATTGCTCGATTTGCAAAGCGCCTGAAGACATCTTGCACTTCAGTCTTGTAAAGAATTATATGAACCCATGTGTATGTTGAGTAGTCATCAATAATGACGAAGCCATAGAGACAGGCAGTTGTTGTGAGGGTGGAGTAGTGAGTAGGTCCGAACAAGTCCATGTGTAACAGCTCGAAGGGTTGAGATGTTGTCATGATTGTCTTCGAGGGGTGCTTTGCCCTTGTCACCTTTCCAGCTTCACAGGCACCACACAGATGATCCTTCTTGAACTTGACGAGTGAGTGTAAGTTCCTCATGCCAGCATGTCCCAGCCTTCGATGCCAGAGCCAGCATTCTGAAGCTTTTGTGAGAAGACAAACGGCAAGCTGTGGACCTGCTGAGAAATCTACCATGTACAGATCATCTTTTCGATACCCTTCAAAGACTAGAGATTTGTCAGATTCCATTAGTACAAGGCAACGATATTTGCCAAATATCACAATCATGTTCAAGTCACAAAGCATTGAGATGACATTGTTGAAACCAAGGATTCAACAAGCATCACTTTATCCATGTGTTGATCCTTTGAGATTGCAACTCTACCTAGACCCAATACTTTGCTTTTACCAGTGTCAGCAAATGTGATGTGACTCTTGTCGGATGGACGTAAGGTTGAGTCCATGAGAAGACTTCGATCACCAGTCATATGATTTGTGCATCCACTGTCCATAATCCACTCTGAAGCTTTTGGTGATGTACCCTACAGTGCAGTTAGGAGGATAGGCTTCACAAAAGT
This sequence comes from Aegilops speltoides, assembly GCA_021437245.1. Taxonomy (NCBI): domain Eukaryota; kingdom Viridiplantae; phylum Streptophyta; class Magnoliopsida; order Poales; family Poaceae; genus Aegilops; species Aegilops speltoides. Next base: position 508,668,736 of record CM038145.1, read on the forward strand.
GTTGTGAAGCATATGCATTTGATATATATAGGGATAGTCACAGCTTATAACAAAGTTAGGACACAGTATGACTAATAAATTCATATGTGAAGCATATAGAATGATATTTTAACGTGCGTCCTCAATAAGTTTTAGATCCCCAGCAATAGTATCGGACGCCATTGATTGCCGGCTGGAGACCATTTTCTGCAAAAGAGAGTTAGTTCTTCTTTGCCACCCACATCTTCAGTGGGGGCTTAGAAGCAATGAGTCTAAGTGCAGCATCTGAGAATTTTGGCTTTGAAGCCCTAGCAAATAGCCTTGCAGGAGATGAATGATACTCATATGAATAAGCAGAAAAGTTCTTAGTCCTATGAACATAGCAGTTCAAGATACACGCCATATTCATAAGTCTGAGCATGATTTCCCTGCAAAACATTGGCGTTAGGGTGACTCATGTGAGTCCTGTATCTGTATAAAGCCTTTGGGCCATATGAAGCTATTGGTCTGGGGTTTGTCTTCTTCCTTGGTGGTGTCATGACGACATTCACAGGAATATTCTCAATGTACCACTTAGGTACCCAGATCTTCTTCATAGGTGGTCCATTCCTGCAGTAAGTACCAATGTACCTGGCAAACACTTCACCATTCTGATTTTTGAACAGCTTATAGTTTGCATCAAAGGATTCATCAATGATAATAGGATTAGCACAGGTAAAGCCAGATTAGGTAATGGATCTACTAAAGGTTCCTTTGCAGCAACCCATGTGGTTTTGGGGTACTGCTCAGGCTTCCAGTACGAGCCATCAACATTCATTTTCCTTTCGAACCCAACACCCTCTTTCCTAGGGTTTCGGTTCAGAATCTGCTTTTTGAGGACATCGCAGAGAGTCTGATGTCCCTTCAAACTTTTGTACATCCCTGTTTCAAGCAATGTCTTCAACATAGCATTTTCATCAGCAACGGTAGTGGTATCCTCCGCAGAGCGGTTAGTAACCACATCAGTAGGTGAAGACAATGAAACAGTAGCAGCAGTGGAACATTTAGCAACAGATGTAGCATTATCACACTCAATGCATTTTAGACATGGTGGTTCAAATCCATCTTGAGCGGAACTGATCTGTTGAGCGCGAAGTGAATCTCGCTCCTTCTGAAGATCTTCATAATCCACTCTTATCTTTTCAAGGTCTAGATTTCTTTGAAGACATTCATAAGAAAGCTTCTCATGATCAGATAAGAGAGCATTATGTTGATCTTGAAGGGCGTCAAACTTAGCATGGAATCTCTGAAGACTATCAGCCAAAGCTTTTGACTGATCCATTTCAGCACCCAACATATCATCGCTCTTACTAAGCATGACTTGAACCTTTTCCAAGATTCTTTGTTGTTTAGTGGCAAGGGAAGCGAGCTTATCATAACTGGGGCCAAATTCATCACCTGATTAATCATCACTAGATTCAGAGAGATAGCATTCAGTTACCTTATCACGCCGTGCCATGTGGCATGATGAGGATGATTATGGTTCAGGTGTAAAAGTCATTTTCTTGAGAGATTCCTTGTAGTCCGCAAACGGCTGATCATGACGAGTGCGATGACCTTCGTATACATCAGAGAGCCGGTCCCAGATTAGCTTCGCGTGATTGAGGTGCATAACATTCCTGAACTGATTTCGGGACAGATGACAGCAGATGACGTCCTTCGCTGTGAGGTTCAATAGAGTGTACTTGCGAATGTCATCAGCTTCTGACATCTTGCATAGATTAGTGAGTCCAATCTCAGTGACGGTCCACAGTTTGCTATCCATGGACATGAGTAGCTTCTTCATCATGGCCTTCCATCGGGGATACTCATGACCATCAAAGGTGGGACACGATATGTTCCTCAATCCTGCAGTCGACATAGCTGAAACTCCAGGTGGTTAAACCGAATCACACAGAACAAGGGAGTACCTCGCTCTGATACCAATTGAAAGTGCTAGTATCGACTAGAGGGGGGGTGAATAGGCGATTTTTATGAAAGTCTTAAAAACTCGGAAGTTTCAAAGACAAACAACAGAAACAACCAAATTGATATGCAGTGGAAGATAAACTACCCTAAACAAACCATAGTCAAGCATGTCATGATGTGAAAGTACAGGACCAATAGCAGTTAGGTAGTAAGGATCAAGATGGAAGATAGTATGAAGCCAATTAACAATAGTAGTCAAGCAATGAAGTCAAACAGATGAACAGATAAGCAATGACTTCATGAAGACAAACTTAAGTAAGGTTGGAAGGGATAGAACCAGTTGCTTGTTGAAGACACATGATTTGTTGGACCAGTTCCAGTTGCTGTGACAACTATACGTCTGGTTAGGGAGGCTGAGATTTAACTCAGAAGACCGTGTCTTCACCTTATTCCCCTTGAGCTAAGGACACCCAGTCCTCGCCCAATCACTCTGGTAAGTCTTCAAGGGAGACTTCCAAACCTTCACAGACTTCGTTCACCGGCAATCCACAATGACTCTTGGATGCTCAGAACGCGACGCCTAACCGGCTGGAGGATTCACAGTCCTCAAGTGTAATAAGTCTTGGTCACATGCATGTAAAGACTTCAGTGATGCCTAACACTCTTTGGCTCTGGGTGTTTGGGCTTTGTCCTCGCAAGGATTTCTCTCTCTCAAATGCTTCGAGGTGGGTTGCTCTCAAACGACAAAAGCCGTGCACAAACTCTGAGCAGCCACCAATTTATGGTGTAGGGGGTGGGCTATTTATAGCCACTAGGCAACCCGACCTGATTTTTCCAAAATGACCCTGGGTCACTAAGGAACTGACACGTGTTCCAATGGTCAGATTTCAAACACACGCGACAACTTTAATTGGGCTACAAGCAAAGCTGACTCATCCAGCTCTGGATAAGATTTGCTCTCATTGTCTTCGCTCGAAGGCATAGGATTTGGGTTGAGCATCACATCAGTCACTCTGACTTAGTTCACTTGGACCCCACTTAACAGTACGGTGGTTCCTATGACTCAACAAAGAAGAAAAGGAAACAACGAAAACACACAGTCTTCGCGCTCCAAAGTCTTCACACAATGTCTTCTCATGTCATAGTCTTCAATATGAATATCTTCTCATACCACCATTGTCTTCAATGTCTTCATACATTTTTAGGGGTCGTCTCTGATAGGTAAACCAAATCAATGAGGGACACTACCTGCGTTATCCTGCAATTCTCACAAACGCATTAGTCCCTCAACCAACTTTGTCGTCAATACTCCAAAACCAACTAGGGGTGGCACTAGATGCACTTACAGGTGGGCTTCTTGGCCCGCAATAAATCACTCAGATCTGCATTTTTCTGGTATTCTTGCAGCTCCACCACTATTATCTGAGCATCGACAATCTTCGAGCCCTTCTGAAAGCACTCTTCTGCCTTTTTCCCATTGCCAGTGATGGTGATCACACCCTTCGGACCAGGCATCTTCAATTTGAGGTATACGTAACATGGTCGTGCCATGAATCGTGCATAAGCTGGCCTGCCTAAAATAGCGTGATAAGCTCTCTAGAAATCCACAACTTCAAATGTTAACTTTTCTTTGCGGAAATGCTTTGAATCGCCGAAAACCACATCAAGGGCAATTTGGCCGAGTGACTCAGCCTTCTTCCCAGGAATGACTCCATGGAAACTCATGTTGTTGGGCGAGTCGGACATCGAATGCCCATTCCCTTCAGCGTCTCTGCATACAATATATTCAGGCCGCTGCCACCATCCATCAGAACCTTAGTCAGTCGAGTGCCTTCGACGACTGGATCGACCACCAAAGCTTGCCTCCCAGGGGTGGCTATGTGTGTCGGATGATCAGACTGGTCGAACGTGATGGCGGTCTGGGACCGTTTCAGATAACTAGGTGTCACCAGAGCAACCATATTCACCTCACGGTTGATAACTTTCAATCGACTTTTGCTCTCAACATCAGCAAAAATCATTAGGGTGGAATTGACATGGGGGTATCCTCCATCACTTTCCTCTTTGTCGTCAACCTTGTCTGACTCTTTCTCCTTATCCTTGGGCTGTTTCCCCTGAAACTGCTAGATTAAGAGTCGACATCGGTGAGTGGTATGTTTCGGGTAAATGAAGTTACCCTCCTCGTCTTTCTTCGTGTGGATGTGGCATGGCAAATCCATCACGTCGTTTCCTTCCTTGTCCTTCACCTTCTTGGGGTTCCAAGATCTTTTGGGCTTCCCTTTAAACTTGCCCTGAGTCATGGCCAAGGCTTCTCCAGGAGCAGCTGGCTCGGCTTTCCGCTTCTGCTTCCGACTGGAGTTCCCTCCTCCGGTTTCATGAGCAGTTGGCTTGTACTTGCCACTCCGGAGCCAATCCTCTTCTTCACCATTGGCATATTTGGTGGCAATCTCCATCATTCGACTCAAAGTCATGTCTCCGGTCCCACCGAACTTCAAACTTAACTCCCTGTTCTTAACGCCTTCCTTGAAGGCACAGACTGCTTGGTGATCAGATACATTCTCCACTGTGTGATGCAATGTGATCCACCTCTGGATGTAATCCCTCAGGGTCTCATTCAACTTTTGCACGCAAACCTGCAGCTCTGTCAAACCCGCTGGTCGCTTGCAAGTTCCTTCAAATGTCCTGACAAACACTCGGGCAAGATCTTCCCAAGTGTAAATGCTGCTTGGTGCCAACTGATTCAGCCATGCTCTGGCCGAGCCCTCCAACATAAGAGGTAGCTGTTTCATGGACACCTCATCATTGCCGCCGCCAATATGAACAGCCACTCGGTAGTCCTCAAGCCAAGTATCGGGCTTGGACTCACCAGTGAACTTACTAACTCCAGTTGCCAACCTGAAGTTGGGAGGAATCACCGCGGCCCTGATGGCTCTACTAAAACACCCTGGCCCTGAAACATGAACTCTGCTGCTGGTGGGCACATCTCTATCATGACCTTCTTGGTGAGCTCTGTTCCGGTCGACCAAACCCTGAACGATAATGGATCTTGCATCAAAGCCTGATTCTCTGGGGTCGACTGGAACCCTTCGTCCAACACTGTGCTGGCACCTGTCATCTTGCTGTCGAGGGGCGTACGACCCACCCCTTGGGGGAGGAGTGGGCACCCGACACCGATCATCGCGATCGAATCAGTCATCATACTGATCATGTCGACCTCCACGTCCCTCATGCCGCGGGGGCGATCTTGGGCTATGGGCCGACTGGACTGTATTCGCAGCGACGGATCGGCTGTGAATCCTATTACGCGACTGCGATACAGCTGAACTTTGATCTCCCGCTACCCGGAGTAAATCTCTGATCTGCATCAAGCCTCTGCCAGCCTCTGACTGAGAGGGTTGAATCGACTCTGCTATACGGGCTGCAGCTGCTAGATTCTGGATCGGAGTTCGATATACCTGAGTCGGTGGTGGAAAGAGCTGACGTCGACTGGAGTCTGGTACTCGTTGCCGCGCACGTTCGTCGAGTGCTCGTTGGAGGTTCTCCAGTCGAGTGCGCTCAGCCAAGTAGGCCAAACGCACGTCCTCTAGGGCGCGAGCCTCGGGGGTTTCTCCTACGATAGGAGTATGTTGAGCATCCATGTTCCGACGGCGAAGATCTTCCCTTTGCAGCGAAGTGAGTGGTTCGGGTTGATACTCCTCGTGGACCTGCGTTGGGTCGCCTCCACCGTCTCCTCCGTCGGTGCGAGGGAAGCCGGGAGGACTACGCAGTCCATTGACCATTAGGACCTCCGCCGCTCGATCACTGCTGTCGCACTCGGATGCAGTCTCTGCGGAGCCAGTCGACAGATCGAACAGGCCGTAGAGAGATTCGTCGGGCTCGATTGCCGTGACTTGGGGGGTGGCAGACTGGTGGGCCGCTGCGTGCCTCACCCACCGCTGAAGCCTTGATTGACCGGAGTGCTTGCACTGGTGGGAGACAGGGAGGAAGGACGACGCAGGGGTCGACCGATACAGGGCCGACGGTTGCCGCAGCAGGACGCCGTGGACACATGTGCGAAAGTGTGTCGCCCCGCAGATTGGGAGCGCGTCGATGTCGAGTGGAGCCTCCTGGAGCCAAGCGGAGTCGTCGGCAATGAACTTGAGTGCGCCAAGATGGATCTCGCGGCTCTCAACCAAAACTCCGCCAGAAACCATGATGAAGGCGATCGGTACAATTGCAACTTCTCCAATAAGTTGCTAAGACACCTGCCACAAGGTGGGCGCCAACTGTCGTGGTTCTAAGCCTGACAGTAGAATAGGGGGGTAGGTATGGAGAGGCAAGATCCTAGCTATGGAGTAGTTGTATACGCAAGGGATTTACGAGTTCAGGCCCTTCTCACAGGAAGTAACAGCCCTACGTCTCGGAGCCTGGAGGCGGTCGACTAGATTATATGCGTATGAGTTACAGAGGTGCGAACCCTTCTACCTGTGGAGGGGGGTGGCTTATATAGAGTGCGCCAGGACCCCAGCCAGCCCACGTAATGAAGGATCCAATGTACATTAGGGCCTGGCGTTACTGGTAACGCCATACATAAAAAGCTATCACGACCATAAAGACTACTTAATAACAGACCGTTTGTATGTGGAGTGATTCTAGATCTCCTGGTGGTCGAGTGAGTGGCTTCATGGTCGAGTGTCTTCGAGTCCGTCGAGTGGAATCCTTCCAGGTCGACTGAAAGGCAGTTTCTTATAAAGATGTCCTTGGGGAGGGTACCTTGGACAGGTCCATGACCCTACCCTAGGTACATGGCTTCATCACTTTCCCCCTTGTGGAAGGAAAGGGGAGGCCGAACTAGAGGGCAAGTTCCCCTCCTCTTGGCCAGCCAAGGGGGAGAGACTTCCCCCTTTGTGTGACACCCCCTCCTCTTGCTCCTCCAACCTATATATACTTGAGGTTTTGGTTACTTTTGAACATACAAGTTTTGGAGCCTCCTCTACCTCTGTGGTCTAGTTCTAGTTGCTCCAATTTGAGCTAGATCTAGTTCCTTTAATCCTCATAATTAGAAGCCTAGTGTGATTTTAATTTCCTCCCTCTAATTCTCGGATGGCGATTAGCTCTGGGCGGCAAAGCGCTGCCGGATCGTGAAGACCGTATGCTTGCAATCTATGGAGAGGTTGTGCTTTCGGTCTTCCATTCGAAGGACTATTTGTGGGCCGTCCGTGGGATCGTTCATCTACGATTCGAGGGACTCCAAGTATGATCTACACTAACTTATCTTCTTTTGCTACAACTCAAAGTCGGTAACGATCTGATCTAAACCGTTTATCGCATCTTCATAGTGTTCCTGGGTGATTGTAGGGCGAATTGTTTTTCTACTACGTTGCTCAGCACACCTTTCTTCTTGCGAGTCTTCTTGAAGTTGGTGTGCTGTGAAGCCTTGTTATTCCCCACAAATTTTCCTTTACTATCAAACTTTCCCTTGTTCTTGAACTTGTGAGGCTGGAAGTTTTTCTTCTATACCAGATTAGCACTAGAACCTCCCTCAATACCTCGAGGACGAGTGTCTTTTGCTCTCGCCTTTTCTTCCACATCAAGAGTACCAATAAGATTTGGAATGAAAAACTCCCGTTGCTTGCATTTCTAAGAGAAAGCAATGTTACTCCACGAGGTAGGAAGTTTAGTGATGATGCCTCCAGCAACAAACTTGTCCGATAACATACTCACGTTCTCTAGGAAATGACTGTACCTCGTACGCTTTCTCAACTACGGAGCGCTCATCTGTCATCCTATTGTCATAAAATTGTTCCATGATGTACAACTTAGTGCCACCATCCGATACCCCAAAGTTTGCCTCGAGTGCATCTCAAATATCTTTGCCATTATCAATTAATGCATAAGCATCAACTATGTTCTCACCAAGGACACTCAAGAGAGCAGCCTTAAACAGGGTATCGGTTTTCTGAAAATCTTGTTCATGTTGAGGATCAAGATCTCCTTCAAGTTTGCCAAGAGTGGTCTCATAGCAGCTCATGGTTTGAAATCATAGAACGACCCTAACACGCCACCTCTTATAGTGCACAATGTAAGTGCATCTAGTGCCACCCCTAGTTGGTTTTGGAGTATTGACGACAAAGTTGGTTGAGGGACTAATGCGTTTGTGAGAATTGCAGGATAACGCAGGTAGTGTCCCTCATTGATTCGGTTTACCTACCGGAGATGACCCCTAAAAATGTACGAACACATTGAAGACAATGGTGGTATGAGAAGATACTCATATTGAAGACTATGACACGAGAAGACATTGCGTGAAGACTATGGAGCGCGAAGACTATGTGGTTTCTTTGTTTCCTTTTCTTCTTTGTTGAGTCATAGGAACCACCGCACTGTTAAGTGCGGTCCAAGTGAACTAAGTCAGAACGACTGAAGTGATGCTCAACTCAGATCCTATGTCTTCGAGCGAAGACAATGAGAGCAAATCTTATCCAGAGCTGGATGAGTCAACTTTGCTTGTAGCCCAAGTAAAGTTGCCGTGTGTGTTTGAAATCTGACCGTTGGAACACGCGTCAGTTCCTTAGTGACCCAGGGTCATTTCGGACATATCAGGTCGGGTTGCCCAGTGGCTATAAATAGCCCACCCCCTACACCATATATTGATGGCTGCTTAGAGTTAGTGCACGACTTTTGTCGTTTGAGAGCAACCCACCTCGAAGCCTTTGAGAGAGAGAAATCCTTGCGAGGACAAAGCCCAAACACCCAGAGCCAAAGAGTGTTAGGCATCACTGAAGTCTTTACATGCGTGTGACCTGAAGACTTATTACACTTGAGGACTGTGAATCCTCCAGCCGGTTAGGCGTCGCATTCTGAGCATCCAAGAGTCATTGTGGATTGCCGGTAAACGAAGTCTGTGAAGGTTTGGAAGTCTACCTTGAAGACTTACCAGAGTGATTGGGCGAGGACTGGGTGTCCTTAGCTCAAGGGAATAAGGTGAAGACACGATCTTGAGTTAAATCTCAGCCTCCCTAACTGGCGACGCACAGTTGTCACACAAGAATCGAACTGGTCCAACAAATCCTGTGTCTTCAACAAGCGACTGGTTCTATCCCTTCCCATCCTTTAGTTCAAGTTTGTCTTCGTGAAGTCATTGCCTATCTGTGTATTTGTTTGACTTCATTGCTTGACTACTACTATTGATTGGCTTCATACTATCTTCCATCCTGATCCTTACTACTTAGCCGCTATTAGTCCTGTACTTTCAAATCATTGCATACTTGACTATGGTTTGCTTATGGTAGTTTATCTCCCGCTGCATATCAACTAGGTCATTACTGCTGTTTGTCTTCAAAACTTCCGAGTTTTGAAGACTTTCATAAAAATCGCCTATTCACCCCCCCCCTCTAGTCGATACTAGCACTTTCAATTGGTGTTAGAGCAAGGTACTCCTTTGTTCTGTGTGATTCGGTTTAACCACCTAGAGTTTTAGCTATGTCGACTGCAGGATTGAGGAACATATCTTGCCCCACCTTTGACGGTCATGAGTATCCCCGATGGAAGACCATGATGAAGAAGTGACTCATGGCGATGGATAGTGATCTGTGGACCGTCACTGAGATTGGCCTCACTGATCTATGCAAGATGGCTGGGGCCGTTGACATTCGCAAGTACATTCTATTGAACCTTACGGCGAAGGATGTCGGCTGCTCTCATCTGTCCTAAAATCAGTTCAGGAATGTTATGCACCTCAATCACGTGAAGCTAATCTGGGACCGGCTTTCTGAGGTCTATGAAGGTCATCGCAGTCATCATGATCCGTGGTTTGAGTACTACAAGGAGTCTCTTAAGGAGATGACCTTTGCACCTGAATTATCATCATCCTCATCATGCCTCATGGCAAGGGGTGATAAGGTAACTGAATGCTACCTCTCTGAATCTAGCGATGATGAATCAGGTGATGAATTTGGCCCCAGTTATGTCAAGCTTGCTTCCCTTGCCACTAAACAACAAAGAGTCTTGGAAAAGGTTCAAGACATGCTTAGTAAGAGCGATGATATGTTGGGTGAAGAAATGGATCAGTCAAAAGCTTTGGCTGAGAGTCTTCAGAGACTTCATTCCAAGTTTGACGCCCTTCAAGATCAACATAATGCTCTCTTGTCTGATCATGAGAAGCTTTCTTCTGAATGTCTTCAAAGAAAGCTAGACCTTGAAAAGATAAGAGTGGATTATGAAAATCTTCAGAAGGAGCGCGATTCATTACTTGCTCAACACATCAGCGTTACACAGAAAGAATTCGAACCACCATGTCTAAAATGCATTGAGCGTGATAACGCTACATCTGTTGCTGAATGTTCCACTGCTGCTACTGTTTCATTGTCTTCACCTACTGATGTGGTTACTAACCCCTCTGCGGAGGATACCACTACTGTCGCTGATGAAAATGCTATGTTGAAGACATTGCTTGAAACAGGGATGTATAAAAGTCTGAAAGGGCATCAGACACTTTGCAATGTCCTCAAAAAGCAGATTCTAAACCGAAACCCTAGGAAAGAGGGTGTTGGGTTCGAGAGGAAAATGAATGTTGATGGCTCATACTGGAAGCCTGAGCAGTACCATAAAACCACATGGGTTGCTGCAAAGGAACCTTCAGTAGATCCATCCACTTTATCTGGCTTTACCTGTGCTAATCCTATTATCATTGATGAATCCTTTGATACAAACTATAAGTTGTTCAAGAATCAGAATGGTGAAGTGTTTGCCAGGTACATTGGTACTAACTGCAGGAATGGACCACCTATGAAGAAGATCTGGGTACCTAAGCGGTACATTGAGAATCTTCCTATGAATGTCGTCATGACACCACCAAGGAAGAAGATAAACCCCAGACCTATAGCTTCATATGGCCCAAAGGCTTCATACAGATACAGGACTCACCCGAGTCACCCTAACGCCAATGTTTTGCAGGGAAATCATACTCAGACTTATGAATATCAGCGTGTGTCTTCGAACCGCTATGTTCATAGAACTAAGAACTTTTCTTCTTATTCATATGAGTATCATTCATCTCCTGCAAGGCTATTTGCTAGGGCTCCAAAGCCAAAATTCTCAGATGCTGCACTTAGACTCATTGCTTCTAAGCCACCCCTGAAAATGTGGGTGGCGAAGAAGAATTAACTTTCTTTTGCAGAGAAAGGTCTCCAGCCAGCAATCAATGGCGTCCGATACTATTGCTGGGGACCTAAAACACATTAAGGACGCATGATAAAATGTCTTACTATATAAATCACATCTGAATCGCTTACATGTCATACTATGTATCCTAATCTTGATCTATGCTGTGACAATCCCTATATGCGCCAAATGCTAATGCTTCACGACACTCTTGTGAAGCCTGTCCTCCTAACTGCACTGTATGGTACATCACCAAAAGCTTCAGAATGGATTATGGACAGTGGATGCACAAATCATATGACTGGTGATCAAAGTCTTCTCATGGACTCAACCTTACGTCCATCCGACAAGAGTTACATCACGTTTGCTGACACAGGTAAAAGCAAGTTTTTGGGTCTAGGTAGAGTTGCAAACTCAAAGGATCAACACATGGATAAAGTGATGCTTGTTAAATCCCTTGTGTCGGTGTCAAAACCGGCGGATCTCGGGTAGGGGGTCCCGAACTGTGCGTCTAGGCGGATGGTAACCGGAGACAAGGGACACAATGTTTTACCCCGTTTCGGGCCCTCTTGATGGAGGTAAAACCCTACGTCCTGCTTGATTAATATTGATGATGTGTATTACAAGAGTGGATCTACCACGAGATCAAGGAGGCTAAACCCTAGAAGCTAGCCTATGGTATGATTGTTGTAATGGATGTTGTCCCCTACGGACTAAAACCCTCCGGTTTATATAGACACCGGAGAGGGCTAGGGTTACACAGAGTCGGTTACAATGGTAGGAGATCTACATATCCGTATCGCCAAGCTTGCCTTCCACGCTAAGGAAAGTTCCATCCGGACACAGGACGGAGTCTTCAATCTTGTATCTTCGTAGTCTTGGAGTCCGGGGGACGATGATAGTCCGGCTGTCCGGACACCCCCTAGTCCAGGACTCCCTCAGTAGCCCCTGAACCTGGCTTCAATGACGATAAGTCCGGCACACATAATGTTCGGCATTGCAAGGCAGGTTCCTCCTTTGAATAATCCATAGAAGATTGTGAACACCTGGATAGTGTCCGGCTCTGCAAAATAAATTCCACCGTAGAGAGAATAATGTGTACACAAGTTCAATCTGCTAACGTATTTTGCGGCATGACGTCACACCACTACCAAACCTTTACTTTAATTGTTTTTTATTACACCACCTCAGCATGTTTAGCGAAGCGGTTTCCTGGGCACGTCTTGTCGAAGCAGAGATCGTGTTCCCCTTATTCCGAGATTCTCATCAATATGGTCGTGGGTAACCCAACCGTGCCCGTCGCCACGCCTCCTCTATCGAAGGCGAGTCCCGAACGGTCGCGGAGACGGCTCTTGGTATTCTTCCTCTTTATAATAGGACCAATGCTCATTTCGTTTCTTCAATCCTCCATCGAATCTTCTCCTTGCTCAGGGTTCCAACACCCAGAGCCCTAGATTCGTGTGTTGCAGACCTTCAACAATGTCCGGCTCCGACCTTCAGGGCCGGTGGATGCCTTCCTCCGTCACGGAGGAGGACGTGCTAAAGCTGCGAGAGGCCAAGTACCTGTCTTACGAGATTTCACACAGGTTGCCTGCCGAAGGGCAGGCCATCCCCACCCCCGAGCCCGGCGAGTATGTCGTCTTTGTATCTCACCTCCGTCGGGGTTTAGGCTTCCCGACGGATCCTTTTGTGAGAGGGCTCATGTTCTACTACGGGCTGGATTTCCATGACTTGGCTCCGGAGTCCATCCTCCATATTTCCGCATTTATTATCATCTGCGAAGCCTTCCTCCGCGTCACCCCCCACTTCGGCCTGTGGCTGAAGACCTTCAATGTGGAGCCGACGATGATTGGGGGGCGTCAAGCAGAGTGCAGCGGGGCGGCCATAAGCAGGAGGGCCGATACCCCGTGGCCCGAGGGCTCCTTCCAAGAGGAGCTCGGCTTGTGGCAGCAGGAGTGGTTCTATATCACCGCTCCAAAGGGCAGCAAGCAGAAGCCACCGCGTTCATTCCGCTCAGGACCTCCACGACGGTTGATGTCGTGGGTCAACCAAGGGCTCAATTGGGGGCCATCAAAAGACGTGCCCCTATTGCAGGGCTGGATTCTAGACCTCCAGGCGAGGGAGATCGATCTGGTTGTGGTGATGCAGGTCATGCTAATCAGGCGTCTTCTGCCCTGCAAACGCCGTCCTCTCCGGTTATGGGAGTTCAATCCGGAGGGACCACGGATTCTCCAACACTTTATGGGTACGACACCCGTGGAGATGTACAAGTTATTCTTCGGACCGTAGGCGGCGTGTCCGGAATTGACCGAGGATGCCAGCCTAAGCTGCAATCGCCCGGATACTCAAGTAAGTAGCCCAGTGTTCGGACGCACCGTTTGTTTGCCTTTCTACAATTCGCCTTTTAACCCGTTATCCTTCAACAGGAGTGGATAGCGCAAGCAAAGCTGATACGGTGTCCGGCCCCCCTCCCAGAGACCGCGCCGGAGCCCGTGCTGGTCAGAATGTTGGAGGTTGCGCCTTCGAAAGAAGGCGAAGGGGAAAATAGAGGAGCTACCGCCTCGCCCAAGGGGGCGCCTGAAGAAGGGGGGATCGAGAATCCCTCCCTCCGGGGAGAAGAGGACCGCCCCAAGACCCGGAGGCCAAAGCCCTAAGCGGGGGAAGAAATCTTCACCGGAGGATCCTGCGTCCGGGGAGGTCCCGGCCGCACAGTCTTCTCTAAAGAATCAGCCCTCCAGCGAGCCGTGAGTAGAAAAAGGGGAGTTCGTTAATAAGAAACATCCCTATTTGTGCTTCTGAGGATAACTGAAATTTTTACATTGTAGTTCGGATCTGCAACCTTCTCAGATGAGCTCGTCTTCGGGGGATCTTCGTCCGGAGATGATGGGGAGCGAGACGCCTCCGTCTGCTGCGCCGTCGGATAGGGCGAACGAGCCTGAAGTGTCGTCATAGAGGGTATCCCCGAGCCCGGCAGAGCCGATGAGTTCGGCGCTGACTAGTGTTTGGCCGGGAGAGCTGAAGGATCTGCTTGAGAGGGCGTCCATCTCAGAAGATCACCGTGCATTGATGAGCATGGTGATTGGAAGGATTTCATCCGCCGAAAGCGGATTGCATAATGCCGTCAGGAGTTTGCTGGCGGGGTTTGAGGTACGTAAAAACGACGCACCTTTTTGACAGTTTTGCACATGAAAGTGTGCCCTGTATAGATAGTAGCCCCTGAGACTCGGTAGGTTGTCGAAAGCGACAGCGTGCCGAGGATCAAAATCGCAGGTATTGAGTGTTGCCTTTCCTATGCAGGTGGCGGATAGTCCGGGGGCTAGCCGGACTGATGGAGTTGCTGAATTAATGCGGCAACTCGATGTTGCGGATGCGGACATCGCGCTAGTCAACAAGCGACTTGACGAGTCGCAAGGTAAATTGTTTCTCCGCAGTCACCTATTAAGGGAGCCAAAGCCCACCTCTTACAATATTTATGCTTGACGCAGATGGTGCTGCTGCTGTGGAGAGCCTTCGGGCAGAACTTGCTCAAGCCAAGGAGCAAGCCAGAAGGAGTGATGCGGCTGCCTCGAGGGCGGCCGAAGAGTTAGAAGCCGAAAGGGCTGCACACTGCCGAAGCAGGGAAGAGATGGCCGAATTGGCCGTTAAATTGAAGGATGCTACCGACCGCAATGAGGCTCTTGAAAAGGAGCACCTATTGGAGCGAGAAGACCTGGGGAAGGCCACCGCCGAGGCCAAGGATGCCTGTTCTGCAATGCGGGCTATGAAGGAGGAGTTGCGTCAAGCCGGAGACATTGTGGCTGGCAAGCCTTTTCTGCTATGCCGCAGGTTTACGGATCCAAGTTATGCCCAGCTTGGCCAGCTGTGGGGTCTGGAGGATCCATATATGGACTTAGCGGCAAGTGCGGCAGATGCCGTTGTGCACTTCCGGAGTCAGAAGGATCACAAGACGGAAGAGCTGTTTTGGTCTCAATTCCATAGTCCGGATCGTTCACTTCCGCTAACCGATCGGTTGGCCGAATGGGCTGAGCTGAATAGGTTGTGCGGACTTGCCATGACGGATATCGTGACTCATGTCTGGCCGGCGAGGCCCAAAGCGACGAGCTAATTTGGCTTATTGCAGCAATTTCTTGGGGCGGTGCCGCATATCAAGGAGATGAAGCAGTCGGCCTGCATAGAAGGTGCACGGATGGCCCTTGCCTGTGTGAAGACACATTGGACAGAGATGGATGCCACCGCTGTTGCAACCCAGGGTTCGGACAAAAGCCGGTTACCCGCCGAGCACTATTTTGGGGAAGTTATGCGGGGTGCTCGTGTAATAGAGTCGCAGTGCTCGAAAAATGTCGCATTCAAGTGAACGTTTTTTTTTTGCAAAACAATGGTTATGATGTAATCGCTTTTTATACTTGTGCTTTCCAAGTATTGAAATATCTCCTATGCAGCCGTTTATGTATACGTGTGTATAACCTGAAAGATGGCAGTCTTCGGCTTCAGCCCCCACGCACAAGGTGCGGGGGTGTTCGCAAAAATAGCGCATTGTCACACTTAATCCGACGTCTCGGTCCTGTTGAGGAGGTGGTAGCATAGCAAACGAGGCAACCGGACTATGATGCTTTATCACTTTCACTTAGCCATTGGAGTTCGAGGGTGGGGCTACGATATAGCCCCTGGGGGCACCGCGCTCTCCGAATTTGGGGCGCGTGTGTGCCTGACCGGGAAACGGTCCTTCGTCAAAGCGGAGGAATTCTAAACATTCCGATGGTCGATCGAGTGGTTGACCAGTCTCTCGCTGTATCATGACAGTCAGTTTTCGGCTTTCTCTACTGAGGTGCTCGCCCAGCCGAACTGGGGCACAATCGTAGTAGTTCTCCTGGTGCCGCGTTAGCCGATGATACGGAACGTAAGGCAGCAAAACACAGGAGCCGGGCAAACCCAACATTTGACCAAAGACATGATTCGGAGCTGATGCATATAAGGCCTAACTCGAGACGCCGAACACTCCCTAAGGTGTTCGGTCTTTATAATAATGGGCAGAACAATGCCCTAAGCCCCTAGTGTCCAGGTACGGGCAAGGTCCTCTGACGCGGCCGATGCCAAAACGTCAGGCTCCACTCTGGTTATAATGAGAAACCAGGGGATTATAGCAACAAGAGACAGTAAAAAAGGTTTACGCAGGGTCTTAATCTGAAAAGAATCCTTGCGACGGGTCCCTACTGCACGTCTGCGCCTGTGTCTCCGTTGTGCCGTTATCCTGGACGGGTGTGCATGTTGTTCATCTGTAAAAAGAGAGGAACTTAGTTTGAAAGGAAATCATGCGAAAAAAAGTATATGAAAAATATTAATAAATAAGTAAAGCGGAGTCTATATTAGCTCATTGTTGCTTATACGCACAGCCCCTTGTGAAGGGGTGTGCGGCTAGGGAGCCCCTAACTTATTTATGCCGGACTCGTCTAGCCGTGTCCGGGGTCTTTAAATGACCCTCGTAATGAAATGATGCCACGCGGACCGGGCATTTTAAGCGTAAGAGACGCGTAATGTGGTATGGCGTTGAAGCGGACAAAAGCTTCGCGTCCCAATAGTGCTTGATAGCTACTGTTGAATGGGGCAACATGAAAGATTAGTTTTTCGCGTCGGAAGTTGTTCGGTGACCCGAACACAACTTCTAGTAATAAGGAGCCCGTGCACTTGGCGTAAGGGCCTGGCGTCACTCCTTTAAAGGAAGTGCGGCTATGTTGAATTTTAGTAAGGTCTATCCCCAACTTGCGGATTGTGTTTGGATATAGCAGGTTTAAATTGCTGCCTCCGTCCATCAGGACTTGTGTAAATTGTAGTCCGCCGATTATAGGATCCAATATCAGGGCAGTCCATCCTGCATTTCGAACGCTTCTGGAATAATCCAGGTGGCCGAAAGTGATTGGTTTTGATATCCAATCTCGAGGTTCCGCTGGGGTGGACCGTGCGAGACCCATTATAGCGGGTGCCGCATTGTTTTTCCGTATTATCACATGAAGTGAGTTTACTGCTTTGACTTCTTGTGGGAAAGTCTTTTGTTTTCCGGTGCTCTGCTGGTCGGGTTTATCATCGTCCTCGCTTGATGCGTCGAGCCCCCCGTGTTCGGCGTTGAGTCGGCCGGACTGTTTGAAAACCCAACAATCTCGATGGGTGTGGTTTGCAAGCCTTCCGGAGGTACTGTGGATTTGACATATCCGATCCAAAATTTTGTTTAAGTTGGATAGCTCATCACTGTTATCCTTAAGGGGCAGTGTTTTGTTGTTTGGCCGCGAGCTTTAGAATCCGCCATTGACTGCCGCGTTCTTTGGGCTTTTCTCTTTATTCCGGCGCTGATCTTTTCTGCGCCGTGATTTTCCGTTTCCATCTCTGATCTCGGATGTACTTGGGTCGCTGGTGCTGCATCTTGCTAGCCAGCTATCTTCCCCCGCGCAAAAGCGGGTCATGAGGCTTGTTAGCGCGGACATTGTCCTCGGCTTCTCTTGGCCGAGGTGTCTGGCGAGCCATTCGTCTCGGACGTTGTGTTTGAAAGCTGCTAAGGCTTCGGCGTCCGGACAGTCGACTATTTGGTTCTTTTTAGTAAGGAACCTGTTCCAGAATTTGCGCGCTGACTCTCCGGGCTGTTGAGTTATATGACTTAGATTGTCTCCATCTAGAGGGCGGACATAAGTCCCTTGAAAATTTGCTCTAAACGCGTCCTCAAGCTCTTCCCAACTTCCAACAGTGTTTTCTGGGAGGCTTTTGAGCCAATGACGGGCTGGCCCTTTGAGCTTGAGGGGTAAATATTTTATGGCGTGGAGATCATCTCCTCTAGCCATCTGTATGTGTAGTATATAATCTTCTATCCAGACTCCAGGGTCTGTTGTTCTGTCGTAAGCCTCTATGTTTATGGGTTTAAACCCTGCTGGGAATTCATGATCCAGCACCTCATTGGTGAAACATAGTGGGTGTGCGGCGCCCCTGTATTTCGGTGTACTGCTGTCTTTGAACACTTGGCGTGTTGTGTTGCTTCCTGGGGCCCTCTTTTTTGGCCCGTAAATGTACCTGGCTGGGCCATCTGTTTTCCCAGGATCATGGGCCGGCTTGTGTGCGGCGCCGCTTATAGTTTTTGTCCTATCATCTGGCCGTCTATCCGGCCAAACATCCTCTTTGTTTTTTGACTATGGGGGCTCTATGGCTTCCTCGTCGAATTCTGGCAGCAGCTTGTGCTTCGGGTAGCTCTTTGATTGATGGCAATTGCCGTATTTGTCTACGGTTTTGAGCACTTTGCTCCACCTCATTCTGAGTATGTCTTCCGCTGTTTTGAGCTTCTGTTTTTCCTTCTTCAGACTTCTTGCAGTGGAGATGAGTCTTTTGCGAAGGCTCTTATTCTCCGGTGGTGTGTCCGGCGTGAGGTCGTCTGGACTGTTGGTTTCGCCCGGCGTGGATTGATTATCCGATTCATCCTGTTCGGACGGTTGCTTGGATGCATGTTCGTCGTCCACTGGTTTGCCCTGCTCTGTTGCTGGGTCATTAAGAGCGCTGTGTTGTCGAGGCGGGACTTAGGGCGGCGTCTGCGTCGCCATTTTGGTTGTTTATCGGCGGTATTATCCTTTGCCGCGCCCCGTTGGTCCTCGTTGTCGCTTCCTTTCGGGGTATCCACCATATATACATCATGGGTTGCGGTGGCCCTCCAGTGCTCTGTGAGCGCTAGTTCTTGATCGTCTCCGGCATCGTCGTCCATACCGTCGATGTCTTCGGAGTCGTAGTCTAGCATGTCGGTTAGATCGTCGACAGTGGCTACAAAGTGGGTGGTGGGTGGGCTTTGAATTTCTTTGTTGTCCGCATCCCAACCATCCTGGCCATAATCCGGCCAAGGCTCTCCGGATAGCGAGAGATACTTTAGCGAATTTAGAATGTCGCCAAAGGGCGAGTGCTGAAAGATGTACGCAGTGGTGAACTCCATGATCGGCGCCCAATCGGATTCGATCGGCGGGTGCGCAGGAGGTTTGGAGTCCGGCAGGGAGTCCGGCACCTCGGAGTCACGAGCTTTATAGGGGACAAGGTCAGTGTTCGGCTCCATCACCGCGGATGTTGCAGCTCCCGAGGCGGTGTCCAGCCACCCGTCCTCGATCTGCGCAATCGGCCCCAAACTATGAGTCGGAGCAGATTCATGTGCGGCCTCCAAGGCACTGTCCGGCGGCAGAGCTAGATCATGCCCATCGCGACAGTGCGGCACACTCGGCTGCGGATCAGATCCATCGAAGATCAAGTCTCCGCAGATGTCCGCCGTGAAGTTTAGGATTCCAAATCTGACCTGACGGCCGGGGGCGTAGCTTTCGATCTGCTCCAGATGGCCAAGTGAATTGGCCCGCAGTACGAAGCCGCCAAATTCGAAGATCTGTCCGGGGAGAAAAGTCTCGCCCTGGACGACGTTGTTGTTGATTGAAGAAGCCATCAAGCCTATCGGTGACAACACAGAGGAACTCTCAATGAAAGCACCAATGTCGGTGTCAAAACCGGCGGATCTCGGGTAGGGGGTCCCGAACTATGCGTCTAGGCGGATGGTAACAAGAGACAAGGGACACGATGTTTTACCAAGGTTCGGGCCCTCTTGATGGAGGTAAAACCCTACGTCCTGCTTGATTAATATTGATGATGTGTATTACAAGAGTGGATCTACCACGAGATCAAGGAGGCTAAACCCTAGAAGCTAGCCTATGGTATGATTGTTGTAATGGATGTTGTCCCCTACGGACTAAAACCCTCCGGTTTATATAGACACCGGAGAGGGCTAGGGTTACACAGAGTCGGTTACAATGGTAGGAGATCTACATATCCGTATCGCCAAGCTTGCCTTCCACGCCAAGGAAAGTCCCATCCGGACACGGGACGGAGTCTTCAATCTTGTATCTTCGTAGTCTTGGAGTCCGGCGGACGATGATAGTCCGGCTGTCCGGACACCCCCTAGTCCAGCACTCCCTCACCTTGGTTTCAACTTAATGTCTGTCTCAATGCTTTGTGACTTGAACATGATTGTGCTATTCGGAAAATATCGTTGCCTTGTACTAATGGAATCTGACAAGTCTCTAGTCTTTGAAGGGTATCGGAAAGATGATCTATACATGGTAGATTTCTCAGCAGGTCCACAGCTTGCCGTATGTCTTCTCACAAAAGCTTCAGAATGCTGGCTCTGGCATCGAAGGCTGGGGCATGCTGGCATGAGGAACTTACACTCACTCGTCAAGAAGAAGCATGTCATAGGCATCGAGGATGTCAAGTTCAAGAAGGATCATTTGTGTGGTGCCTGCGAAGCTGGAAAGATGACTAGGGCAAAGCACCCCTCGAAGACAATCATGACAACATCTCAACCCTTCGAGCTGTTGCACATGGACTTATTTGGACCTACTCACTACTCCACCCTCACAACAACTGCTTGTCTCTATGGCTTCGTCATTGTTGATGACTATTCAAGATACACATGGGTTCATATAATTCTCTACAAGACTGAAGTGCAAGATGTCTTCAGACGCTTCGCCAATCAAGCAATGAATAATTATGGTGTGAAGATCAAGCATATCAGAAGTGATAATGGCACTGAATTCAAGAACACCGGACTTGATCTTTATCTGGATACAATGGGAATCACTCATGAGTTCTCTGCTCCATACACACCTCAGCAAAATGGCATCGTTGAACGCAAGAACAGAACCCTCATTGAGATGGCTCGAACAATGCTCGATGAATACAAGACACCAAGAAAGTTCTGGCCTGAAGCTATTGATACAGCATGTCACATCATCAATCGTGTCTACATCCATAAGCTTCTGAACAAAACATCCTATGAGCTCCTTACTGGCAAGAAGCCAAATGTCAGTTACTTCAGGGTATTTGGACCTAGGTGCTGGATCAAGGACCCCCATCACAAGTCAAAATTTGCACCAAAAGCTCACGAAGGCTTCATGCTTGGCTATGGAAAGGACTCACATCCTACAGAGTCTTCAACCTCTATCTCTACAAAATCGTCGAAACTGTGGATGCGAGATTTGATGAAACCAATGGTTCACAAAGAGAACTCCTGCCAAGTACACTAGATGAACCTTCTCCAAGCGAATCTATCAAGTTGATGGGAACTGGTGAAATCATGCCTTCTGAAGGACAGCCTGAAGAGGAACTTATCATTTCTGCACCAAATCAACCTGAAGACAATGCTCAGACCGAAGACAATCCTCCCAATGATGACAATGATCAGCAAGAGCAAAGTCTTCGTCCGGTTCATCCTCGTGTTGCAAATGAAGTACAAATTGAGAAGATAATTGACAGCATCAATGCGCCTGGTCCACTTACTCGCTCAAGAGCAACACAGTTAGCAAATTTCTGTGGGCACTTTTCATTTGTGTCAATATCAGAACCCAAGAAAGTTGCTGAAGCTTTTATGGAACCTGAATGGATTCAAGCTATGCAAGAAGAACTTCAACAGTTCAAGCTAAACAATGTTTGGGAACTTGTCAAGCGACCTGACCCTCGCAAGCATAACATTATTGGAACAAAATGGATATATCAAAACAAGCAAGATGAGCATGGTCAAGTCGTCAGAAACAAAGCACGTCTTGTGGCTCAAGGATACACTCAAGTTGAAGGAATTGACTTTGATGAAACATTTGCTCCTGTGGCTAGGCTTGAAGCTATTCGCATACTGCTAGCCTACACTAACCATCACAACATCTTGCTATATCAAATGGATGAGAAGAGTGCATTTCTCAATGGCAAGATTTAAGAAGAAGTATATGTCGATCAACCACCTGGCTTTGAAGATCCAAAACATCCTGATATGGTGTACAAGCTAAACAAAGCATTGTATGCCTCAAACAAGCTCCTCGCGCATGGTATGATACGATCAAAGACTTCTTGAAGAGCAAAGGCTTCAAACCAGGATCCCTCGATCCCACACTCTTCACGAAGACATATGATGGTTAACTGTTTGTGTGCCAAATATATGTGGATGACATAATCTTCGGCTGCACCAACCAGAAGTATAGTGATGAGTTTGGGTACATGATGCAAGAGCAATATCAGATGTCCATGATGGGAGAGCTGAAGTTCTTCCTTGGTCTTCAAATTCGTCAGCAAAGGAATGGCATCTTCATATCTCAAGAAAAATACCTCAAAGATTGTCTGAAGAAGTTTGGAATGGAAGACTGCAAAGGTTACACAACGCCAATGCCAGCCAAACACCATCTTGGTCCCGACGACAATGGTAAAGAGTTCGATCAAAAGGTATACCGCTCCATGATTGGTTCTTTACTTTATCTATGTGCATCTAGGCCAGATATTATGCTTAGTGTTTGCATGTGTGCTCGATTCCAAGCGGCACCAAAGGAATCACATCACTTAGCTGTGAAGCGAATTCTTCGATATTTGGCTTACACCCCAACACTCGGATTATGGTATCCCAAGGGCTCAAAATTTGATTTGGTTGGATTCTCGGATGCTGATTATGCTGGTGACAAGGTGGATCGCAAGTCTACATCAGGCACATGTCACTTTCTGGGACGATCACTTGTCTGTTGGTCTTCAAAGAAGCAGAACTGTGTATCACTCTCAACTGCTGAATCTGAATACATTGCTGCTGGATCTTGTTGTGCTCAGCTTCTATGGATGAAGCAAACTCTCAAGGACTATGGCATCAATCTGAAACAAGTACCTCTCTTCTGCGACAACGAAAGCGCCATCAAGATTGCCAACAATCCAGTCCAGCACTCGAAGACAAAGCACATTGAAATTCGTCATCACTTTCTCAGAGATCATGTCATGAAGAAAGATATTGACATCATTCACGTCAACACTGAAGAGCAACTGGCAGATATCTTCACAAAGCCCTTGGATGAGAAAAGGTTTTGCAAGTTACGGTGTGAGCTAAATATCTTGGAATCCTCTAATGTCCTGTGATCAGGCACACATCCTAACACTTATGCATGTTGATGACTTAGATGTGCAACACACGAAGTACTGTATATCTTCAATCAATGAAGACTTACATTCTGAGTGTGAATACATTAACATGGAATTTGACTTCGGAGCGCCACGATAATTGTGCGTCGTGTCTGGGTCTAATACTTCCTATACGGTGGGTAACGCCACCACCAAATTTCTCTGTTTGAAGTGTTTCACTCATGGCGTTATTTTGTAATGACTTCGCATTTGGTTTATCTTCAGTTTCAATTTATCTTCATGACTTTCTTCGCTATGATGATTTGATTGCATATATATATATATATATATATATATATATATATATATATACTAGTGTTCTGTCCTCTACAGCATTCACTTATAGCTATGATTTCAAGTTAAATCTTTTGAACTAAGTGAATGTGTTCGGACCCTAACCTCTCTATGCTTTCAATATCAAACTCTATCTGTCCAAATCGTATGCATTCTATTGAAACTGTCGAATGTCTTCTCTGCGTCCTAGTCAGCACAAGGCACAGAGACAAACATTAAGTCTGATTTAAATAACTAATCTTTATTGTTGAAATCCGGAGAAGCCGGAACAACTATCCGACATGCCTGGCGGGCGTGGGAACGTGGGACAACTCTGAGTATGTTGCATGCTTGCCACGTGCCCCTCAAATGTGAACCGCCAGGGGCACCAGCGTAATTGTGCCGTGCCGCACACCTCCTTATAAATATCCCCTGCGGTAAAGAAATCCTTCTTCCACCTGTCCACCTCGTCAAAACCCTAGCGCCACCGCTAGCTCTCGACGACGCCGGCGACGAAGCGCTTAGCTGCCGCGACTTCTCCGACGCCATCCTCACGCCGGCCGCGAACATCGTCCTCTCCGCCGTCGCCGTAGGTGTCCTCCGTCACCAAGTTAGGGCACGATGGGCTGAACTGCTCGGTATCCTATTCATCTCATCTAGCAGTTCTTCGTGCGGTAATTATAACTCTGTTTTTACCACCTTTTTGATTTTCAAGATTCATCCTATTTACCAAAAGTGGTTTCTGCTTACACAGTGTTAGATCTGTTCTGTCTGCATCTCATACTGCCTAGTCTATTCACTTACATTTCATATCAAGTTGATTCCTCACTTCTATTTATTCACCGATTCGTACAAATCTGGAACCAACTCACCCCATATAAGTGAATGTCTTCGCATCATGAGGTCAATGTCTCTTCTAAGAATGCATATGACCTCTTCCCCTTCCCTCGCATCTCTAATGCTGTCACAGGTACATGTCCGTGGGAGAATCCCTTGGTTCTCATAGTCTGCATTCGTTTGCAGAATACTTACAGCATCATATTAACTCTCCTGAAGCCAGTTCCTGCTTGACCAGCAAGCGTAAGTCTCTGAAGCCTTTGAACATATTGAAGCCATTCAGTTTGAAGTTCATGGCTGCAGAAAAATAAGCAAGGAACATTAGTAGAAAAAGGGTCAAACGTGAAGCACGTTAGTGCCGGTTTGTATTAGGGCCGGCACAAATGTATACATTAGTGCCGATTCCAACGGCTAGCGGGGCCGCTCTCATTAGTACCGGTTCGCGGCTAACCTTTAGCACCGGTTCGTGCCACGAACCGGTACTAATGAGGGTGGTGGCAGGATGTTGTCAGTCTGGGCCCCCTCCAGCACCTTTAGTACCGGTTCGTGCCACGAACCGGTACTATAGGTCCTCCTGCATATAAACCCTTCGTCCAGCTCGCTCTGTTATTCCCCCTTTCCCCTCTCCTCTCCTCTCTGTTCTTCCTCTTCCCCTCGAGCTCATCACACATTTTGCCCAAAATTTGTCAAGATTTGAAGGCCCCCATCCATTCAAGTGATCACAAAGGTTAGCAACTTTGTCCTTTCATCTCTCATTGCTAGATTAGCTCTTACAATGCTTTATATAGTTATTAATTTGTTAGTTTAGTAATTTGGGAGGAAATATATATATGTGCTAGTATTTGATTTATATGCAATTTGAGGTCAAAAATAACACTTAGTTTGCATATGTAGGTGTGGTTTACTTAGTGCCTTCTAAATCTCCGTCATAACCACCGCCGATCGCCCGCACCGTCCCGTCGCCGGCACCACCTTGTGGTGAGCCTCTTGTTCATGAAATTTTATATAAAAAATTGATGTTTGTGTGATTTGGATATATAGTTAATCATGTAATAATTATCTTACCCGTACGTTGTTTGTTATACATAGTGCCATGGTTTTGATATCCGTCCCCGTCGGCCCTCGTCCTTGTTATGATTCAGATGTGGTATATTCTCTTTTAAAACTATTTGTTGCATTTCGTGTTTATGACAAATTATACCCATGAAGTTGACATAGATATTTTTATCTAGGAGGTATGTGAACCGGAAATTCCAACCGACCCTACTGTCGAGAGGTTAAATTTAGTTGAAAGAGAAAACGAGTACTTGAAAGAAAATTGAAAAGAATTGAGGGGGAGAAGATGGAATTGGAGTTGCATGTTGCCGATGTAAATCGATGATCACAAGATCAAGATGGAGAAAATGCGCTTGAAGATTAGAAAGATTAGAAAATATGCCATCGATAGTGAGGCTTGGTATCATTATGCTGTTGGATCAATTGTTACCTTAGTTGCGATCTTGATCGCATTTGTTGTTGCATTTAAATGCTTTAGCTAGAGAGTTATTTGTTTGTTGCATTTAAGTGTTGTATGAACTTTATGTATGAACTTGTATTAATTTGGTCTATTCGGTGTTGTGTAATGAAGATGAGCCGGCAATGGATGTACGATGACCGATGCTCTCCCCAGTTCGTTGAGGGCGTGCATACTTTTCTGCTTGCGGCTGAGGCAAACAAGCGGGCGGATGGTTTTATGCCTTGTCCATGTGCTGGCTGTAAGAATGGTCACAATTACTCTACGTCAAGAACCATTCACGTCCACCTGTTTGAGTCCGGTTTCATGCCCCACTATAATGTTTGGACCAAGCACGGAGAAAGAGGGGTTATGATGGAAGACAATGAAGAAGAAGAGGACGACGACAGCTATCCTGGCCATGGGTTCCCTGAATACGATGATACAACAATGGGGGAAGAAGCTGAGCCGGTAATGCGGGAAGAAGCTAAGCCGGCAATGCGGGAAGAAGCTGAAGAAGAGGCATCCGATGAGCCCATTGATGATCTAGGTCGGGCCATTGCCGATGCAAAGAGAAACTGCGCAAGTGATTTGGAGAAGAAGTTGCAGCGCATGTTAGAGATCACAAAAAATTGTTGTACCCGAATTGCGTAGGTGACAAGAAAAAGCTAGGCACCACACTGGAATTGCTGCAATGGAAGGCAGAGAATGGTGTATCTGACAAGGGATTTGGAAAGTTGCTGGTAATGATAAAGGATATGCTTCCAAAGGACAACGAATTGCCCGAGAGTACGTACGAAGCAAAGAAGGCTGTCTGCCCTCTAGGGTTAGAGGTGCAGAAGATACATGCATGCCCTAATGATTGCATCCTCTACTGCGGTGAGTACGAGGATTTGAACGCTTGCCCGGTATGTGGTGCATTGCGCTATAAGATCAGCCGCGATGATCCTGGTGATGTCGAGGGCGAGCGCCCCAGGAAGAAGATTCCTGCCAAGGTGATGTGGTATTCTCCTATAATACCACAGTTGAAACGTTTGTTCCAAAACAAAGAGCATGCCAAGGCGATGCGATGGCACAGAGAAGACCGTAAGAAAGACGGAAAGTTGAGAGTACCCGCTGACGGGTCGCAGTGGAGAAAAATCGAAAGAAAGTACGGGAAGGAGTTTGCAGATGACGCAAGGAGCGTATGGTTTGGTCTAAGCGCAGATGGCATTAATCCTTTTGGGGAGCAGAGCAGCAACCATAGCACCTGGCCTGTGACTCTATGTTTGTATAACCTTCCTCTTGGTTGTGCATGAAGCGGAAGTTCCTTGTGATGCCAGTTCTCATCCAAGGCCCTAAGCAACCCGGCAACGACATTGATGTGTACCTAAGGCCATTAGTTGAAGAACTCTTACAACTGTGGAATGGAACAGGTGTACGTGCGTGGGATGAGCACATGGGGGAGAACCCTTTCTTTGCGGGATCTATTCATCAACTGTCAAGTTAGTACAAAAAACACCAGAAGTAGAAGTTACATACAGGTCTGTAGACCACTTAGCGACGACTACAAGCACTCTACATCATGTTGTTGCACACATCCAACTTTATTAATTAAAAATAATTAATTATGGACATGGCACCCAAATCAGTTGCATAACACATTTGCAACCATCTCCAGATGTACGGCTAAAGTCCATGGTAACCGGTCGAGTAGTTCATGGTGTTCGAGTAGTTCATGGTACCAACTAAAAATAGGACAACAAAAAGAAAGAGAAAAAAGACCGCAACCGTTTGATAAAAAGGATTACATGAATTAACCACATAATCTATTAGGGACATGCCACCCAAATCGGTTGCATAACACATGTGCAACCATCTCCAGATGGTTGCACACAAAGTCCATGTGCCCCATAGTGTCCTCGCGTTGAAGTGATGACCACATATAGATATATGTTATGGCTCTAAAGATAACCTGCACAAAAGTTATAGAGTGAGATTTGTTAAAAACACTGTCATTCCAATAATTCCAAATTAACCAAATTAAGGCACAAACCCCGAGACATATATGACTTAAGCTTTTGGTTGATACAAACCAACCAGTTTCTTAATAAATTTGGGGTACCAATTTGTAGTGACAAGTTATGCACAACATGAACTACACGTCAAATCAAAGCTACGAAAAGGGCAGGAAATAAAAATATGTCTAATTGTTTCCCCTTGATCACAAACACATTTTTTTAAATTTATTTCAGTTTCGTCTAGCCAAATTATATTTGGTGCGGACCATCTCTCTCTTAAACAATCACATATTTTTTATTTTTAAAAGTACTTTGATTTATCAATATGCTTCTATGAAACACTGTCCCCACGCCCGAGTCAGTGGCATATCGGCATCCTATGTGGGCAATGCTTGGGGAACGTCACTGCCAAATGCACCGCCGATAATATCGTGGACAAGGGCATGCGTTGGGAGGCATGGCTCCTGAGCTTGGGCAAGCAATTGAAGTGAGGCTCTTGGGGCCAAGGTGCCAGTTTACTCCTGGGGCTAGGACGTCAGTTTGTTCGATGTGAAAACCAGAGTGCCCGATTTTTAATTGGAAAAAGGGGTTAAGGTGCTAAAAGTTTCCACCTTCACTCAACTTTCTTATCTATCCTCTTCCATTTCTTCCTCTGTTTTAACTATTACGTGGTAGCGTACCATTTATAACATGGTTTGGGTAACATTTTGCATGTGCAATGAAGTGTACTGTTCTTTGGGACATTGATGGTGAGCCAGAAAGCATGTAGTGCGTCTCAGAAAAGATAAATACATATGGCATCGTTTAAGAGTAGTTGGTAGTAATAGTTACTCTGAAAATGTAACATGCCCACGTTCAGCTATATCTCTTAGAGTGTAATGAATATATGAAGTTTTACCTTGTGATTTTTTTTGAACTTTTTTCCGAATTTCGGGAAATTTTTCCAATTTTCATGAACTTCTTTTCAAATTCATGAACTTTTTTTCAATACGTGCACTTTTTCAAATTTGTGAACTTATTAGTCATAAATTTTTTTAAAAAATACATGAACTTTTAGCTCATTAACATTTTCAAATTCATGGGTTTTTCAAATTTCGTGAACTTTTTTCAAATTCCCAACCTCTTTCTAGATGTGCAAACTTTTTTCCAAATTCATGGCCTTTTTAGCTATGAACATTTTTTCAAATGCATGAACTTTTAGCTCATGAATGTTTTTCAAATTTTGAGAACCTTTTCCAAATTTGAGAACTTTTCAAAAAACCGTGAACTATTTTCAAATTTCTGATTTTTTTTGCCGTGAACTTTCTTCGACATGCTTGAAATGGCCTTATTTTTTTGACGTTCGTGAAATGGCCCCAATTTTTTTAATGCCTTTTATGACCAATTCAAGGCACCATGTCAAGTTGTTTGGATTTTGGATGATCTTTGCATTTCTGGGGTTTTCTCAATGAAAAAAGTCTGATACATGGCTGGACATAACGCAACATGCATACAGTGTGAGAAGTTGTTCAAACAAGTCATGAATGCCCATTGTGGGCATGCTTGCCTAGTGCCAAAAGTTGGGGTCATTTCATGCATGTTCGAAAATGGACTATTCAACGGAGGGTGTTCCGATAAAGGCAAAATGGTGCGTCTAAGGGCACATTTTGTTTGACATTTTTCAAATGGGCCTAATTTTTTATGGACTTTTATGACCAATTCAAAGCACCATGGCAAGTTGATTTGGTTTTCGACAACTTTCGCATTTTCTGGAGTTTTCTTCGTAAAAAAAACTAACATGGATGCCAACTATATGGGGCATGCACAACTGCTTGCAAAAGTTGGGGTCATTTGAAAGATGTCCAAAATATACCATGTTCAACGGAGGGTGTTTCGATAGGCCAATAGGCTCCGTCTGAGAGGATGTTGTTTCTCTGCATCCTTAAAATGGCCGCAATTTTTCCATGGCCTTCTTATTACCAATTCAAAACACCATGCCAAGTTCTTTTGCTTTTGGAAAAATTTTGTATTTTCTGGAATTTTCTGAGTGAATAAAGGCCAATAAATGGCCGGACGTGACGCAACGTGCATACTGTGTTGGAAATCGTTCTAAACAGGCATGGATACCTACCTAGGGCATGTCCACCCGATGCCAAAAGTTAGGGTTATTTCATGCATGTCCAAAAATGCACCATGTTCAATGCAGAAGGGCTTGTCTGAGACTACATTTTTCCGACATCTGTGAAATAACCCCAATTTTTTATGACCTTGTATGACCAATTCAAGGCATCATGCCAGGTTGTTTAGGTTTTCGATAATTTTTGTATCTTTTGGACTTTTCTCGGTTAAAAAGGACCAATAACTGGTCGGGCGTGCCACAACGTGCAAACGGCGTCGAAAGTCATTCAAACTTGACATGCATACCTCACAATGGCATGCCCACCTGCTTACAAAAGTTGGGATCATTTCAAAGATGTCCAAAAATGAACCATCTTCAATGGATGGTGTTCGGCTAGTGGACAAGGGTCCGGTTGAAAGCATGTTGTTTTTCGATATCTACCAACTTGTTTGTATTTTTGACAAGTTTTGCATTTTGTGCAGTTTTTTTTGTGAAAAAGGCCAATAAATGGCTGGGCGTAACGCAACGTGCAAACGATGTCGAACGTCATTCAAACCTGACATGGATACCTCATATGTCCATGCAAGATTGTTGGAAGAAGTTGAGGTCATTTATCCATAGTCCAGCAAAACAACAGTTGAGAGGAGTATGTCACACTAGGCCAGACGGGTGAGACGGGTGCATCTTTGAGCATGTTATTTTCCTGATTTGATTTCTTCTATTATTTGCAATTTCTCTCATTATCCATCAACATGAAAATTTTCATATGTCCCAATCATTTCCTGAAATTAGTCAACAATTTTGGAACTTCAAATTGTGCACGAAAATTTTATAAACTTGAACACTTATTCCAAAATTCTTAACAAATTCCCAACAATAGATGAAAATTTCGAACACATATTGCAATCCGCTTAATTTTATTTAACAATTTATCAAAAAAATTGTACGCAAACATTTCTTAAATTTGTGAACAAAAAATCAAAAACTGGAACATTTCTTGAAATTTCACAGTTTTTTGGAAGTTATAGCAAATATTTGAAAACAAGAACATTTTTTGGTCTTACAAATAATAATTAATAATAAAGTTTTAAAATTAGAAAAATGAATTATAAGAAAAAAGAGAAGAAAAACTAAATAATAGATAGAAAATAATCGCTTAGGCCTCGGCCTTGCCGGTCGGGCGCCTGTTGAGCCGTTCCTAGCGTTATTTTCTGTTTATTTGTCACTTTTCCTGTTTCTTTTTTCCGTTTCTCTCATTTTTTTCCTTTTTTTTCCAAGTTTGTTTTGTTCGTTTTCCTATTTTCTGTTTCTTTTTATTGTCTTTCATTTTCATTTTCAGTTTTCCTTTTTCATGCTTAAAGTTTTCAACAATTTCTCAGAAATTCTAAAAATTGTTTGCATTTTTCAAATTTGTTTAATTCTCCAAAACTATGTTCCTATTTTGAAAGTTTGTTCAGAAATTCCAAAAAAAGTATCAAAATTTCAAGACATGTTAGCTTATTTTTCAAAAAATGTCCGAAATATGAAAAATACAACCTAAAAACTTGTTAGCTTATTTTCTGAGAATGTTCCAAAATTCAAAACATTTTATAATTCGAAATGTCAAAAAAGTTTGGATTTTTTAAATTTTGCTCACAAATTAAGAAAAGTCGGTAATTTAAAAATTCTTACCTTTTCCAAATTATTTTCACAAATTTAATAAAGGTGTACGTTTTGCAAAAAAAAACTACAAAACCAAAAAAAGTTTGGGGAATTTCACAAAATGTTCGCATTTTCAAAAGTTTGTTCATAATTTCAGAAATGACCGTGTTTTCAATTTTGTTCCTGTTTTCAAAAAATATTCATGTTATCAAAAAATTGTTCGTAATTCCAAAACTATTTGTGTTATCAATTTTGAATTTGTTCTAAAATATTTTTGAGACTCTTAAAAATGGTTCGGGTTTTCACAAAAAAATTAAAAATTGTTCAGAATTCTGAAAACAATTTATAAATTATTTAAAAGAAGTTGTTCTCAGAGTCGCGAGCGCCACTAGTTCTTATGAATTCACGTAGGTCATTAGTCACTTGGACTTGCTAGCTCCACTGGCTCTATTCTCCCTATAATGTGTGTGAGGTCTGCCGTTCGATTCTTGTAAGGTCTAGGGTTTGATTCCCGGGCATACTTTTTTTATTATGTTTTACTTCGCCCCAAAGAGGCGTTCTTGCACAACGCTGCCTACGGGTCGTCTCATATGTACAGGTTGTGTATCTGCGGGGGCATTATATTTTAGAAATGATTATTCTACTCTTTATTATGAAGGGTTATGAAAATGTCTCTTCCATTGATGTATTTAGTGGGGGTTGTGCCGAAGGAGAAGCTAGCTAGCTCTTGGTTGGTGAATCAAGAAGATGCTTACCTATTCCTTTGTTCAAAACTGCCTGCTTGGATCGGTGGTATTGTAACTCCTGTCCGACGAACATGAAATCGCCCGAGCTGCTGTTGGAGAAGGAAGCATCGGCCAGGCCTCCGCAGGAGGGCCTGTGGCGGCTGAAGTCGTGTGTGATATGCCCCTAAGTTAATTTTGTGGGATTGATTTGCGGCTAGGTCGATCGCTCATGTCAATGTGTGCGGGCCCACGTGAGGGAAATGGAAATTCCACCAATTCAAGGAATCACAGATTTACTTACCCGCTACTACACCTACACTGCATGCATGTTGCATCTACATTTGTGCATGATCATTTTTCACGCGGCTAATACACAGGGCAAATATACGTAGGGCCCCATGTTTCGGGGGGCCGGGGTGGCCGCCCCTGCCCTCCCTTAGGGCCGGGCCTGGCCAGAGGGACAACATACACTGTCCTTCTGGGAATCCATGGACATGTTGGTGGCATACCGGCATCTTAGAGCATCTTCAGCCGTTGCCCCCCTCGGGGCTTGGAAAATCGCCGCCTGTGGGCGAACTAGCGCTAAAATCGGCTTGAGGCGATTGGACTCCCAGCCGCCGTCCCCAGGTCGCACATAGGCGCCGATATCGGCCCAATTTTGGCGTGAATTGGCCCGCTTTTCAGCCCACTTTCGGCACAAAATTGGCCCGCTATCGACGCAAATCGGCCCATATTCGGATGGTTTGGCGCAAATTCAACATAAGTTATTTTTTAACACATAGTTCGTCACAGAAAATCAATAGAAATCAAATAGTTCGACAACAAATAGTTCAATACAAATTATATAGTTCAACAAATAAAAACTCATATTTCATCACACATCGAGCTGGGCGTTGCCCATGAGCCTCCATAGGTGCTCCACCAGATCCTGCTGCAGTTGTTGATGCACCTGTGGTCTCGGATCTCCTGACGCATATTAAGGAAGGCAGTCTAGGTTGCTGTAGCTGGTGATCAACTTGGGCAAGAGGACCCTGCCTGTAATATGGTTCAGTGTCAAACACTAGCTCTTCCTGCTCGCTCTCAATGGCCATGTTGTGCAAGATGACATAGCAAGTCATGATCTCCCACATTTGATCTTTCGACCAGGTCTGAGAGGGGTACCGGACAACAGCAAATCGAGATTGGAGCACACCAAATGCCTGCTCGACATCCTTCCTACAAGCCTCCTGAACCTTCGCAAAGTGGGAGTTCTTGCCTCCCTGGCACAGGGTTTGAGATAGTCTTCACAAATATAGACCATCTCAGATAGATGCCATCAGCTAGGTAGTATCCTTTGTTGTAGTGCCGCCCATTGACCTCGAAGTTCACCGGAGGGGAATGACCTTCAACAAGCTTGGCCAAGATAGAGGAGCACTGCAGCATGTTGATTGTGAGTTCCTGGCATACCAATGAAGGAGTGCCAGATCCAGAGGTCGGGTGTGGCCACTACCTCAAGTACCACACTGCAACCGCCTTTGGCGCCTTTGTACATCTCATGTCAAGCAAATGGACAGTTTTTCCATTTCCAATGCATGAAGTCGATGCTTCCAAGTATCCCAAGAAATTCTCTTGCTGCATTCTGTGCTAGGATCTGAGCAATGTCTTCAGCATTGGATGATCGCAAGTATTGCGGTCCAAACACTGCCATCACTACTGTAGAACTTGTAGAAACACTCAATGGTCATGGACTCGAATGAATCACCGGGAGCTCCGTATGCAACACTAGTAGAAAAAGGGCCATTCATCCCGGTTCGTGAGGGCCATTTGTCCCAGTTCACGAACCGGGACTAAAGGGTCATTACTAAAGCCCTATACCTTTAGTCCCGGTTCGCTCAGGAACCAGGACAGATGGGGCTCCACGTGGTTGTTGCTGCTTGCCCAAGCAAGGGGACCTTTTGTCCCTGCTGGTGCCACCAACCGGGACCAAAAGCCTTCCATGCATCAGCAGTTCAGGGGCTGGGTTTTTTTTCTGAAGGGGTGGTGGGTTTTGGGGGTTTTGTAGGGTTAATTTAGGGGTTTCATATATTGTGTTTGCTAGCTAATAGAGGTAAGTGTCCTCTCTTATCTCCGTGCTTGGTCGGCGCTATGTACTATACGTATACAGATGACTCGACACACTAGCTAGCTAGTAAGCAAATGGAGGAAACTATTAAGTACAGAAAATCGTCACGAACATATACAGAGAGAAGTGGTTGACCTCTCCTTCTCCGAGAGATTGGTCGAACAACAAGTTTTCGTATATCTTACCGACGGTACTGGCTACATATATATGTATACAATGTGTAAGATCTCTTAAAATACCCTGGCATATGAACCCAACTTCCACATGCATGGTATTCTCTGGATTTCTTGATGACATGGTCAAGAAAGAATCCAGCCAATTCCTCTTGAGTTGCTCGCATGCAATCTTGTGGTAGGAGTTCATTCCGCATCCCCCACATCTAATTTGAATAAGGGGGTCAATACATATATATGAATGAAACTAAACAGAAATGATGGTAATAAAATAAACTTGTGAATATTTTTGCTTATGCTTTTTACATTGTCTTTTAGAGTAGCCCCGCCTATTCTTGGCCATCACGTTGTGGATGAACTCGCAGACGTAGTATCCACAGTAATTATTCCCGGCTTCCTGCCACAAGCACTTTACGAGAAATAGAGGTCAATCAAACTGATAATGAAGCATTATAAATGGCACTGATGAAAGTAGCTAGAATCAACGGGAGATGCGCGGAACTAGCTAGCTAGTAGTACTTACTTTCCGGTATTTCCATCGCAGATCCCACGGCAGTACCGGAACTTGTGCGGTGAATACTTTCCAAACCCTGCGAGACAAAGAAAACAATTACTTGATATCATGAAATGAACAAAGTTGCCGATATGGTGCGATAATGATCGATTCAACTTACTTGTCGAGCATTTTAGACATGTCCGCATAGTCCTCGGGATCTTTTCGTCTCGAGTCTAAGACGTTTACTAGTCCCTGCTCAAGCTTAATCTCTAGGAGAATATAGTGGAACCTGCGCACGCATGGATAACTCATCAATTACATTAATTACTATAACCTCGAGTAATAATTAAGGGAAACCGAATATGAACAAGACAGTAACACTCACTCGAAGTTAACCGTGAGCATGAACAAAGTTCAAGGCTAGCTCCCACTTCAACAATGCTTGTCTTTCTCACTTTCACTTTCCTTTTTGAAAAGTTTTAGGTTCCCCTCTTTATTTTTTTGTTTTGAAACTATATAAAAGCACTCAAAAGAAATCAATGACTCTCTAAAACTTCCGGGTTGTCTCCCTGGCAGCGCTTTCTTTAAAGCCATTAAGCTAGGCATATAGTGCTCAAGTAATGGATCCACCCGGATCCCAAGGTATATCAAAGCCAATTTTAATTAACAATGATTTGTAATTTAGTAGTGAGCACAAAGTAACATATATCATGCAGCAACGAAGTCTAACTCTCTTCCTATCCATTGGCATGTCATAAAAGAACAATTCATGCACACCAAGTAAAGGCAATGCATAGTATAAGCAGTTTCTTGCAATTCTATAGTGTTGGAAACCTAATGAGGCGGAGATGTAGTTCCTCTCTCATAATAATTGCAAGTAGGAGCAGCAAGCACATGCATATTATATTCATCAAAAATCATCATGTGCAACGGTAAAAGGCAACTCATCAATATAATCCTAGTAAGCACAAACTTCTCCGATATAGTGTAGTTGGGAGAATTCAAAAAGATAATAGGACTATCATGCGTGGGTGCAATAGCAACAATTTCATGTTTAACATAAGGAACTATAGCAAGTTCATCTCCATAAGCATAATTCATATTGGCATCTTGGCCACAAGCATAGCAAGCATCATCAAAAAGGGATATTTCAAGAGAATCAACGGGATCATAACAATCATCATAGCAATCATCCTTCAGTAAGAATGAAGGGACATTAAACAATGTATGAGTTGGAGGGTTACTCTCATTAGAAGGTGGGCACGGGTAGCTAATCCGCTCTTCCTCCTTTTGTTCTTCGCTCTCCTCATCATCTTTTTCATCCAATGAGCTCACAGTTTCATCAATTTCTTCTTCCATAGCTTCCTGCAAAATATTAGTCTCTTCTTGGACAGCGGATACTTTCTCAATAAATGCATCAATATTGTAATTGTATTCATAATTCTTATAACTATTTAAGTATAGCAAAATTTTCAGGTCTATAAACTGAATCATCAACATCATCAAACTCTTTAAACATAGATTCAATCTCATAAGCACCCATTGAAAGATCGAGGATGTCGCCTAGAGGGGGGGGGTGAATAGGCGCTTTAAAATAATTACGGTTTAGGCTTGAACAAATGCGGAATAAACCTAA
The DNA here is from genome assembly GCA_021437245.1 of Aegilops speltoides. Taxonomy (NCBI): domain Eukaryota; kingdom Viridiplantae; phylum Streptophyta; class Magnoliopsida; order Poales; family Poaceae; genus Aegilops; species Aegilops speltoides. Next base: position 508,705,251 of record CM038145.1, read on the forward strand.
CGGTTAATTTGTCAAGCACAAAACCTAAAACAACTAGGCTCACCTATGTGCACCAACAACTTATGCTAAGCAAGATAAGCAACTATGTGATAGCAAGATATATGACAAAGAACAATATGACTATCACAAAGTAAAGTGCATAAGTAAAGGGCTCGGGTAAGAGATAACCGAGGCACGCGGAGACGACGATGTATCCCGAAGTTCACACCCTTGCGGATGCTAATCTCCGTTTGGAGCGGTGTGGAGGCACAATGCTCCCCAAGAAGCCACTAGGGCCACGTAATCTCCTCACGCCTCGCACAATGCAAGATGCCGTGATTCCACTAAGGGACCCTTGAGGCGGTCACCGAACCCGTACAAATGGCGACCCTTGGGGGCGGTCACCGAACCCGTACACTTTGGCAACCCTTGGGAGCGGTCACCGGAACCGTCAAGATGCTCGAGGCGATCTCCACAACCTAATTGGAGACCCCGACGCTTGCCGGAGCTTTACACCACAATGATTGAGCTCGAACACCACTAACCGCCTAGGGCGCCCAAGCACCCAAGAGGAACAAGCTCAAGGGCACCAAGCACCCAAGAGTAATAAGCTTCTCAAACTTCACTTCCACGTATCACCGTGGAGAACTCAAACCGATGCACCAAATGCAATGGCAAGGGCACACGGAGTGCCCAAGTCCTTCTCTCTCAAATCCCACGAAGCAACTAATGCCAGGGAGGAAAATGAGAGGAAGAACAAGAAGGAGAACACCAAGAACTCCAAGATCAAGATCCAAGGGTTCCCTCACATAGAGGAGAAAGTGATTGGTGGAAATGTGGATCTAGATCTCTCTCTCTTTCCCTCAAAACTAGCAAGAATCCATGGAGGGATTGAGAGTTAGCAAGCTCGAAGAAGGTCAACAATGGGGAAGAACACGAGCTCAAAGGATGAGGTTCAATGGGAAGAAGACCCCTTTATAGGACCTCCGAATCCAACCGTTATGCTCACAGCCCGCATCGAGCGGTAGTACCGCTTGACATCACGGTACTACCGCTAGGGGTAGCGGTACTACTGCTCGGGGTAGCGGTACTACTGCTTGCGAGCGGTACTAAAAAATTACATCCGTGCCTACCACCGCTGGACTTGTGACGAGATTTTGGTCCCGAGCGGAAGTAGCCACGGAAGTAGCCGCGGTAGTACTGCTCCAAGCGGTAGTACCGCTCCCAAGGGCGGTAGTACCGCTCCCAAGGGCGGTAGTAAAAAATTACTTCCGCTCCTACCCGCGGTAGTACCGCTGCAGCCTTTTCAGAACACCAAAACTACCACAACTTCTTCAAACGGACTCCGAATTCGATGAAACCAAGTTTGTTGGAAAGCTAGCGACAAGGGCTAACACAATCTTGAAAGAAATACCAATAATAAGCAAATGAGAAAAGGCCCAAAAGAAAATGGTGAGAACCCTTCCTCGGATAAGACCGGTAAAACCTCCAACACCGAAAACATCATAGAAGACGATGCAAACTCCGTTTGATGAACTCAAGCTTGTCATCAAGATGACCATAAGCTCTAAGACTCATAAAGAGAACCAAACAAGAACCAAGAAACATGATGAAAGGATGCAATGGTTTGAGCTCTCGACGAACGATACGATCAAGCTACTCACTTGAGAGCCCCCTTGATAGTACGGCTATCGATCCTATAACCCGTCTCCCAACTACCACCATGAGACCGGTAAAATAGAAAACCTATCAAGGGCAAACCTTTGCCTTGCACATGGTCCACTTGAGCTAGATGATGACGATCTTGACTCCTCAAGTTGGACCACCTTTCTTGATTGCATTGGCTCGATGAAGACTAGATGATTGCTCCCCATAGTTCACTATGGGTGAGCGACTCTTCGCACATCTTCACAAGTCCATTGACACCACAATGGATGGCAAGATTCAAACTTGATTGCTCCCCATACTCCATTATGGGTGAGCCACTCTTTGTGTTGCTCCACTTGAACTTGCACACTGCAAACTTGATGACGATCACCACTTGATGTCATCCTCCATGGGTTGTATGGGATCTTCCTCTTGACGCAAGACCATGGAAACATACCTAACCCCACAAAGAACTCTCACGTAGACCATGGGTTAGTACACAAAGCGTAATGGACAATGCTTACCATACCATGGGAACACTTGGTCCCACTCGGTACATCTTCTATGCTTTGTGAGTTGATCAACTTGATTCACTCTTGACTTAGTCTTGACCGACTCTCTTCATTTGGATGATGTCTTGAAGGTAAATATGAATGATCACACAATCTTCTTCTTCAAGACATGCTTGCAATAAGCTCAACACTCACATGACCAATCTTTGGATAATTCCTTAATAGCACCTTGGTCAACCCATAAACTCCTTGAAACCAACACATGGACTTCAAGAAATGCCTATGGAAACATCCTTCAAATATAACTCGATGCAACCATTAGTCCATAGAGAATGTCATCAATTACCAAAACCACACATGGGGGCACCGCATGTCCTTTCAATCTCCCCCATTTTGGTAATTGATGACAATCACTTTCAAGAGAGTTTATATCAGGAATTATGCATCACAATGCAATGCAACAACCAATGATGCAGGAGAATGAGATGCAAATGCTTAGGACCAAAACCAAAGCAAGGAGAAAACTCAGAAGATTCTCCACAAAACTCTCTGAAACTCCTCCCCCATTGGCATCGATTGCCAAAATGGACGAAAAGCTGAGAAGGCCAAAATAAAAGGTGTTCCTCCATAAATTGTGTATTTCTCAACAAGAGAGTGGAACATAATACACATATCCAACTGCCAATACTTGGAGGAAGACAAACTATATTGAGGCCCAAAGATTGCAACAAAAAGATATGACACAAAGACATAACAAAGAGAGACACAAGCAATCAGAAGATACCAATTGAAGCAAGCAATCAACGGATATCAATTGAACCAACTAGACCAATGATCCTACATGCCACAAGAATAAATATATTATGATAAACGCAAAGGAGTGTTCTAAAGAAACTAGAGAAGCTCCCCATGATTTGTGCACACATAAGAATTTTTGTATTTGAATACAAAGTGCACAAAATAGGATCATAGCTCCCCCAAAATCAATAGAAACTCACATCCAGTGCAAGTGAGCATATAGGAAACAAAACCCAGCGCTTGCAACAAGCACATGGTTGAGCAACATGTAAAAGAGGCAACTTAAGAATAGGCTCAACCAAAATGATGTGTGTGAGTCATGGCGAAGCACTTGAGAGGACTAAAATTAGGATGAGCATTAAGCATCAACATAGTCTTGAAATAATGAGGCACACGTGCAAGGCCTATCATTCCCACACACACAACTAGCAAATGGGTTCACAAGCTTACTAATAAGCATATAAAGAACTTATGCTTGTGACAACCCGTGGTGAAGATAGAAGATGAAAGCCTCATCAAGACGAGGGATGCCAATTAAGATGGCAAAAGCCTTGTAAAGATAAGCATGAGGAAAATAATCTTCACCACACAAGAGTGCATCAAGATGCAACGATAGAGGACACACACTCAAGGCAAGAGCTTTCACGGAGCCACCAAAGAAATAACATAAGAAAGACAGTGTGGTCGTGAAAGAAAGGATATCAACTAGAGATGTAATTTCTCTCAAGTGTATAAGGTTCTATGTAGACGAATATATCTACAAAGAAGGATGTACACCCGAAATAGTTACAACACGAAGGAACAAGATATCCACAAGGAAGTCATAAATATACCAATAAGATATTTGCTTGGAAGCATAGCACTTGGCTAGATATGGTCTTATTGTATATAAATGAATTCCAATCACACATCCATCAAAGACATCACAACGAGCAACAAGAGATCATCGTTGGGATGCTTTGAGAAAGGAAACAAGTATCACAAGATATGAAATGAATATCATGCCAAGATGCAACCTACACAAGGTTGAATGCAAGAAGGGAAAGCATGAATAGATACTTGTTACCGAGATATCATTGGAAGGAAGTAGTAGATACCAATTGAAGGTAGATAGTAGTTCATTGATCATCCTAGCTTGACTCCAATATGCACATGGTGACAACACCTTCCTTGTGAGTGAGCCGAGCATCCAATGTATCTCCAAATGTTCCTAGAAGAACAACACAAACTAAACGGTACCCAAACTCATCGGGACCAAATAGTTAGAAACACCAATACATAGGACAAACTCCACATAAATATGTGCATATAGATATGATAATGAATTTCATGCACATCTCATCCAAATTGAGACTAGGTGGAGTTTCCGCTATATATTGAGTCAAAGAAAGAAAGCATGCCAAATGAAATACATGAAGTAAACATGCATGCTCAAGACTTTCAAAACCCGAAACCAAAAGACGACGAAATGCCAAGTGAAAAGGATACTAAATGGAGAAATCATCACTTGGAAGATATCATAAAGATACATCAAGGAATGAGATATCCATTGATACACACTAAACTAAAGATGTCAAACTCCCAAAGAGAGGATGGTTCCAAACAAACCAAGCTCTCGGCAAAGTTTCATGATGGCACAAAGTACCAAAAGAAAAAGGCTTGCCTTCCACCAACACACTTGATAAGGATCACAAAAAAATGTGTTCTAAAGAAAATAGAATAGCTCCCCCACGAGTTGTGCATTATATAGGATTTGTATTTGAATATAAGAAGCACAAGGTGGGATCACCGCTTTCACTATATCTAGAAAACACTAGACAAGAACAAGAAATAAACAAGATCCACAAGTGGTATGGAAGACAACGGAGTTGACACAAACCTTGGCAAGAGAAAAGCAAGTAAAACAAAAGCCAATGTAAAGATGATCAACAAATTCTACCACACATAAGACTACCAATTGTCAAAGACAAGAAGTATTTGGAAATAATTCGGTGGTAGATAACAAGGATATCCGACATCATCTTCACACCAACCACAAGCAAATTGCAACTTGTAGAGCTAACATGCCACCTAGGAACAAGATAATCTACAATATCAATTCTAGGTGACAATATCTCAAATGTACACATTTTCTAGGCTTGTAATATGCACTTATCATATTACTCCCCATAATGTGATACCAATAAGAACTTAACAAGAGGCAATAAGAGGAACAAACAAGAGATAATTAATGGACTATTTAGAATTTGAATTTCTCATGAGAGATATACCACCTAGCGACTAGATAATATTGTAATATCAATACTAGATGGTATTCCTCATGTACACACATTTATAGGATTGTGAGGTGCACAAAGCACATCACTCCCCCAAAATGGGATGTTCCATTAATCTCTCACACGAGCCAACTAGGATACAAACAAGAAGCATAAAGGCTCAACATACGACACACACATACATGATGTGCAAACCAACACACACATACTTGATTGATCAAGGTAAGCACGTTGGAATCACAACATATACAAACACATGCAAGGAACAAAACCAAAACATGCAAGGGGGGCAAGTAACTTTCAAGGTAAACAATTTTAAGTACAAGTTACGCAAGGAGGCACATTGGATATAAGATAGAAACTTGATAATCCAATTGACTTGGCTTGAGACAAAGAGAATGATGAAGTCCCTTAATTCTTCATAATTTAGCCAAGTCTCCAATGCCCTCCAACAACACCTATTGATCAAGTTTGAGCTTGTTGGTCCCCAACCAAGTTGGGTCCTAAGAGGTTAGTCACAATAGGTTTGGCTACCCAAATGGTTCTTTTCTTGACACCACTTTGAGTACCAACAAACTTGGCAAACACATTGCCAACCTTATCCTTCCCAAGAGAATAGATATCATCAATAATAATTGGGTTGGATAAGTTACCACTAGTGCATGAAGAAGCGACGTGACCTTTCTCACGACATAAGTAGCAACGTCTACTCTTCACTTTCTTCTCATTTGATTTCTCAACTTGAGAAGCATTAGCTTGAGTCTTCTTGGGAAGAGGCCTTTCTTCAACTTGAGGTTGAGCATGAGAATGCAATTGTAGCCGCTTCCCTTGTTGCTTGTCACTAATAGCCTTCTTCTTCAATGGGCAAGATCTAACATGATGCCCTTCAATTTTGCACTTGAAGCAAATAATCTTGGCGAATCCTTGACTTGTTTTTGGCCCTTCTTCTTGTTGATCTTGGAATTATTCTTCTTGTTGGAGTTGAATCCAAGTCCACCTTTGTCATTGGGATTTTGCACACTCAATATATTGTTGAGTGTGGATTTCCTTGATGACTCTTTTCCAAGTCTTTCTTCAAGGAAGTGACTTGGGCCTTGAGCTCTTTGATTTCCTCTACATGGTTAGTCTCAACACAAGTACTAGAGGAAGTATAAGCTTCATCATTAGAGCAACAAGGCAAGGAAAGCAATTCATCGCAAGATGTACCAACATTGTGAGTAGATGAATTACAAGGACTAGCACATGGCAATATACTATTTTGACTAGAAGTAGTGCTAGTATCCACATGAGGCTCACTAGATGTTACCTTGGCAATCATGGCCTCATGAGCTATGTTTAGCACACTATGGGATACTAGAAGATCATCATGAGAGCTTGAGAGCTTTTCATGACTTTCTTCCAATTTCCCATAATTGCTAGATAGCACCTCAAGTTGAGCCCGTAGCTCAACATTCTCCTTCAAAATGGATGCTTCACAAGTAATAGAGTTAGTAGCACAAGCATCATCATTTACAACAATAGGAGAGGACAACTTGGCAAGCTCTTTTAAATAAGAAGCTTCAAGTTGGGCATGAGACTCGTGAGTTTGATGAGCTCACCCTTGATGACCCTTGAGCCATTTTCGAGATGCTCAAAATCCTCAAGGAGTCTAGCATGAGAAACTTCAAGCTTAGCATTTTAGTTTTGAAATCATTGGCCACCTCAAGAGCTCTATCATGAGATTCCCTCACTCTAGATAATTCTAGAGCAAAAGTCTCCTCAAGAGATTCGGAGGTGGTTTGTTCATGTTCAAGAGCTTGAGATAGCTCTGCGATCTCATTTGCGTAATCACGCCCATGAGCTTCCATTTTCTCAATCGTGACCTCATGCTCCTCTAGATGAGATTCCAACTCCTCAATATATTTCTTGCCCTCAATGGCAATGGACATAATCTCCATGAAGTTGGAACGAGCAATTTTATTTTTATGAAGAGCTTTAAAAACCGTTTCCCCCTTAATTTTTAAGGAGGAAACATTATCATTCTCTTCATCATTATCCTCATCATCATTAGCATCAACATCATCATCAAGAGACATATTGGGGTACAAAGTAGGAGATACCTTTAACGCCTTAGCCATAAGGCAAAAAGCAATAGATGATGATGTACGATCCCTTGAGGCACCATTAAACACCACATCTTGTTCCATGGAGTGTTCGGTTTCCTCTACATTGTTAGCACAACAATTCGAGGAAATAGATGCAATTTTATCATGGCAACAAGACATAGCAAGCATATCATCATGAGATCTAGTCACGCAATTTCTACATGATATGCAAGGACTATCAACACAAGCATGTGAAACATTTGGAGTGCTCGAAGTGTTAAAGCCCAAAGAGGGAGAATTGCAATAAGATAATGATGAAGGATCATCCATAATAAGCATACTATCATCATTGCAATGACCAACACTACTCACCATATCATTACCTTGTGGCAAACCACATGTAGGTGAAGTAGAAGAAGTTGAGAAGACAAAACGACCGGAGGTGGAGGTATAACAATCATCCCCGCAAATCTTGGACACACCATATTTATCTTGAAGCTTTGTCCATAACTCATGAGCATCCCGGAACGGCATGAGTTGAAATATAACTACATTGCTCAAAGCATCGAAAAGCACATTAGAGGCTTGAGCATTGAGATAAGAGTTTTTCTCATCCTCTAAAGATAATCTTTGGGGATCCTTTGGAGGAGAAAAACCCATATCTACAATTCGCTCTAAATTCGGGTCCATGACCCTAAAGAGATTAAGCATGCGAATTACCCAAACATCAAAATTTGTGCCATCGAAACTAAGAGTGTCAGAGAATCCTAATCCTCTAGTCGACATCTTTACTCTCTAGGCGGTTAAGCCCAACAAAGAGAGACGAGGCTCTGATACCAATTGAAAGATCGAGGATGTCGCCTAGAGGGGGGTGAATAGGCGCTTTAAAATAATTACGGTTTAGGCTTGAACAAATGCGGAATAAACCTAACGGTTAATTTGTCAAGCACAAAACCTAAAACAACTAGGCTCACCTATGTGCACCAACAACTTATGCTAAGCAAGATAAGCAACTATGTGATAGCAAGATATATGACAAAGAACAATATGACTATCACAAAGTAAAGTGCATAAGTAAAGGGCTCGGGTAAGAGATAACCGAGGCACGCGGAGACGACGATGTATCCCGAAGTTCACACCCTTGCGGATGCTAATCTCCGTTTGGAGCGGTGTGGAGGCACAATGCTCCCAAGAAGCCACTAGGGCCACCGTAATCTCCTCACGCCCTCGCACAATGCAAGATGCCGTGATTCCACTAAGGGACCCTTGAGGCGGTCACCGAACCCGCATAAATGGCGACCCTTGGGGCGGTCACCGAACCCGTACACTTTGGCAACCCTTGGGAGCGGTCACGGAACCCGTCAAGATGCTCAGGCGATCTCCACAACCTAATTGGAGACCCGACGCTTGCCGGAGCTTTACACCACAATGATTGAGCTCGAACACCACTAACCGTCTAGGGCGCCCAAGCACCCAAGAGGAACAAGCTCAAGGGCACCAAGCACCCAAGAGTAATAAGCTTCTCAAACTTCACTTCCACGTATCACCGTGGAGAACTCAAACCGATGCACCAAATGCAATGGCAAGGGCACACGGAGTGCCAAGTCCTTCTCTCTCAAATCCCACGAAGCAACTAATGCCAGGGAGGAAAATGAGAGGAAGAACAAGAAGGAGAACACCAAGAACTCCAAGATCAAGATCCAAGGGTTCCCCTCACATAGAGGAGAAAGTGATTGGTGGAAATGTGGATCTAGATCTCCTCTCTCTTTCCCTCAAAACTAGCAAGAATCCATGGAGGGATTGAGAGTTAGCAAGCTCGAAGAAGGTCAACAATGGGGAAGAACACGAGCTCAAAGGATGAGGTTCAATGGGAAGAAGACCCCTTTATAGGACCTCCGAATCCAACCGTTATGCTCACAGCCCGCATCGAGCGGTAGTACCGCTTGACATCACGGTACTACCGCTAGGGTAGCGGTACTACTGCTCGGGGTAGCGGTACTACTGCTTGCGAGCGGTACTAAAAAATTACATCCGTGCCTACCACCGCTGGACTTGTGACGAGATTTTGGTCCCGAGCGGAAGTAGCCACGGAAGTAGCCGCGGTAGTACTGCTCCAAGCGGTAGTACCGCTCCCAAGGGCGGTAGTACCGCTCCCAAGGGCGGTAGTAAAAAATTACTTCCGCTCCTACCCGCGGTAGTACCGCTGCAGCCTTTTCAGAACACCAAAACTACCACAACTTCTTCAAACGGACTCCGAATTCGATGAAACCAAGTTTGTTGGAAAGCTAGCGACAAGGGCTAACACAATCTTGAAAGAAATACCAATAATAAGCAAATGAGAAAAGGCCCAAAAGAAAATGGTGAGAACCCTTCCTCGGATAAGACCGGTAAAACCTCCAACACCGAAAACATCATAGAAGACGCATGCAAACTCCGTTTTCGATGAACTCAAGCTTGTCATCAAGATGACCATAAGCTCTAAGACTCATAAAGAGAACCAAACAAGAACCAAGAAACATGATGAAAGGATGCAATGGTTTGAGCTCTCAACGAACGATACGATCAAGCTACTCACTTGAGAGCCCCCCTTGATAGTACGGCTATCGATCCTATAACCCGGTCTCCCAACTACCACCATGAGACCGGTAAAATAGAAAACCTATCAAGGGCAAACCTTTGCCTTGCACATGGTCCACTTGAGCTAGATGATGACGATCTTGACTCCCTCAAGTTGGACCACCTTTCTTGATTGCATTGGCTCGATGAAGACTAGATGATTGCTCCCCCATAGTTCACTATGGGTGAGCGACTCTTGACACATCTTCACAAGTCCATTGACACCACAATGGATGGCAAGATTCAAACTTGATTGCTCCCCCATACTCCATTATGGGTGAGCCACTCTTTGTGTTGCTCCACTTGAACTTGCACACTGCAAACTTGATGACGATCACCACTTGATGTCATCCTCCATGGGTTGTATGGGATCTTCCTCTTGACGCAAGACCATGGAAACATACCTAACCCCACAAAGAACTCTCACGTAGACCATGGGTTAGTACACAAAGCGTAATGGACAATGCTTACCATACCATGGGAACACTTGGTCCCACTCGGTACATCTTCTATGCTTTGTGAGTTGATCAACTTGATTCACTCTTGACTTAGTCTTGACCGACTCTCTTCATTTGGATGATGTCTTGAAGGTAAATATGAATGATCACACAATCTTCTTCTTCAAGACATGCTTGCAATAAGCTCAACACTCACATGACCAATCTTTGGATAATTCCTTAATAGCACCTTGGTCAACCCATAAACTCCTTGAAACCAACACATGGACTTCAAGAAATGCCTATGGAAACATCCTTCAAATATAACTCGATGCAACCATTAGTCCATAGAGAATGTCATCAATTACCAAAACCACACATGGGGGCACCGCATGTCCTTTCAATCTCCCCCATTTTGGTAATTGATGACAATCACTTTCAAGAGAGTTTATATCAGGAATTATGCATCACAATGCAATGCAACAACCAATGATGCAGGAGAATGAGATGCAAATGCTTAGGACCAAAACCAAAGCAAGGAGAAAACTCAGAAGATTCTCCACAAAACTCTCTGAAACTCCTCCCCCATTGGCATCGATTGCCAAAATGGACGAAAAGCTGAGAAGGCCAAAATAAAAGGTGTTCCTCCATAAATTGTGTATTTCTCAACAAGAGAGTGGAACGCAATACACATATCCAACTGCCAATACTTGGAGGAAGACAAACTATATTGAGGCCCAAAGATTGCAACAAAAAAGATATGACACAAAGACATAACAAAGAGAGACACAAGCAATCAGAAGATACCAATTGAAGCAAGCAATCAACGGATATCAATTGAACCAACTAGACCAATGATCCTACATGCCACAAGAATAAATATATTATGATAAACGCAAAGGAGTGTTCTAAAGAAACTAGAGAAGCTCCCCATGATTTGTGCACACATAAGAATTTTTGTATTTGAATACAAAGTGCACAAAATAGGATCATAGCTCCCCCAAAATCAATAGAAACTCACATCCAGTGCAAGTGAGCATATAGGAAACAAAACCCAGCGCTTGCAACAAGCACATGGTTGAGCAACATGTAAAAGAGGCAACTTAAGAATAGGCTCAACCAAAATGATGTGTGTGAGTCATGGCGAAGCACTTGAGAGGACTAAAATTAGGATGAGCATTAAGCATCAACATAGTCTTGAAATAATGAGGCACACGGTGCAAGGCCTATCATTCCCACACACACAACTAGCAAATGGGTTCACAAGCTTACTAATAAGCATATAAAGAACTTATGCTTGTGACAACCCGTGGTGAAGATAGAAGATGAAAGCCTCATCAAGACGAGGGATGCCAATTAAGATGGCAAAAGCCTTGTAAAGATAAGCATGAGGAAAATAATCTTCACCACACAAGAGTGCATCAAGATGCAACGATAGAGGACACACACTCAAGGCAAGAGCTTTCACGGAGCCACCAAAGAAATAACATAAGAAAGACAGTGTGGTCGTGAAAGAAAGGATATCAACTAGAGATGTAATTTCTCTCAAGTGTATAAGGTTCTATGTAGACGAATATATCTACAAAGAAGGATGTACACCCGAAATAGTTACAACACGAAGGAACAAGATATCCACAAGGAAGTCATAAATATACCAATAAGATATTTGCTTGGAAGCATAGCACTTGGCTAGATATGGTCTTATTGTATATAAATGAATTCCAATCACACATCCATCAAAGACATCACAACGAGCAACAAGAGATCATCGTTGGGATGCTTTGAGAAAGGAAACAAGTATCACAAGATATGAAATGAATATCATGCCAAGATGCAACCTACACAAGGTTGAATGCAAGAAGGGAAAGCATGAATAGATACTTGTTACCGAGATATCATTGGAAGGAAGTAGTAGATACCAATTGAAGGTAGATAGTAGTTCATTGATCATCCTAGCTTGACTCCAATATGCACATGGTGACAACACCTTCCTTGTGAGTGAGCCGAGCATCCAATGTATCTCCAAATGTTCCTAGAAGAACAACACAAACTAAACGGTACCCAAACTCATCGGGACCAAATAGTTAGAAACACCAATACATAGGACAAACTCCACATAAATATGTGCATATAGATATGATAATGAATTTCATGCACATCTCATCCAAATTGAGACTAGGTGGAGTTTCCGCTATATATTGAGTCAAAGAAAGAAAGCATGCCAAATGAAATACATGAAGTAAACATGCATGCTCAAGACTTTCAAAACCCGAAACCAAAAGACGACGAAATGCCAAGTGAAAAGGATACTAAATGGAGAAATCATCACTTGGAAGATATCATAAAGATACATCAAGGAATGAGATATCCATTGATACACACTAAACTAAAGATGTCAAACTCCCAAAGAGAGGATGGTTCCAAACAAACCAAGCTCTCGGCAAAGTTTCATGATGGCACAAAGTACCAAAAGAAAAAGGCTTGCCTTCCACCAACACACTTGATAAGGATCACAAAAAAATGTGTTCTAAAGAAAATAGAATAGCTCCCCCACGAGTTGTGCATTATATAGGATTTGTATTTGAATATAAGAAGCACAAGGTGGGATCACCGCTTTCACTATATCTAGAAAACACTAGACAAGAACAAGAAATAAACAAGATCCACAAGTGGTATGGAAGACAACGGGAGTTGACACAAACCTTGGCAAGAGAAAAAGCAAGTAAAACAAAAGCCAATGTAAAGATGATCAACAAATTCTACCACACATAAGACTACCAATTGTCAAAGACAAGAAGTATTTGGAAATAATTCCCGGTGGTAGATAACAAGGATATCCGACATCATCTTCACACCAACCACAAGCAAATTGCAACTTGTAGAGCTAACATGCCACCTAGGAACAAGATAATCTACAATATCAATTCTAGGTGACAATATCTCAAATGTACACATTTTCTAGGCTTGTAATATGCACTTATCATATTACTCCCCCATAATGTGATACCAATAAGAACTTAACAAGAGGCAATAAGAGGAACAAACAAGAGATAATTAATGGACTATTTAGAATTTGAATTTCTCATGAGAGATATACCACCTAGCGACTAGATAATATTGTAATATCAATACTAGATGGTATTCCTCATGTACACACATTTATAGGATTGTGAGGTGCACAAAGCACATCACTCCCCCAAAATGGGATGTTCCATTAATCTCTCACACGAGCCAACTAGGATACAAACAAGAAGCATAAAGGCTCAACGCACGACACACACATACATGATGTGCAAACCAACACACACATACTTGATTGATCAAGGTAAGCACGTTGGAATCACAACATATACAAACACATGCAAGGAACAAAACCAAAACATGCAAGGGGGGCAAGTAACTTTCAAGGTAAACAATTTTAAGTACAAGTTACCGCAAGGAGGCACATTGGATATAAGATAGAAACTTGATAATCCAATTGACTTGGCTTGAGACAAAGAGAACCAAACAAGAACCAAGAAACATGATGAAAGGATGCAATGGTTTGAGCTCTCGACGAACGATACGATCAAGCTACTCACTTGAGAGCCCCCCTTGATAGTACGGCTATCGATCCTATAACCCGGTCTCCCAACTACCACCATGAGACCGGTAAAATAGAAAACCTATCAAGGGCAAACCTTTGCCTTGCACATGGTCCACTTGAGCTAGATGATGACGATCTTGACTCCCTCAAGTTGGACCACCTTTCTTGATTGCATTGGCTCGATGAAGACTAGATGATTGCTCCCCCATAGTTCACTATGGGTGAGCGACTCTTGACACATCTTCACAAGTCCATTGACACCACAATGGATGGCAAGATTCAAACTTGATTGCTCCCCCATACTCCATTATGGGTGAGCCACTCTTTGTGTTGCTCCACTTGAACTTGCACACTGCAAACTTGATGACGATCACCACTTGATGTCATCCTCCATGGGTTGTATGGGATCTTCCTCTTGACGCAAGACCATGGAAACATAACTAACCCCACAAAGAACTCTCACGTAGACCATGGGTTAGTACACAAAGCGTAATGGACAATGCTTACCATACCATGGGAACACTTGGTCCCACTCGGTACATCTTCTATGCTTTGTGAGTTGATCAACTTGATTCACTCTTGACTTAGTCTTGACCGACTCTCTTCATTTGGATGATGTCTTGAAGGTAAATATGAATGATCACACAATCTTCTTCTTCAAGACATGCTTGCAATAAGCTCAACACTCACATGACCAATCTTTGGATAATTCCTTAATAGCACCTTGGTCAACCCATAAACTCCTTGAAACCAACACATGGACTTCAAGAAATGCCTATGGAAACATCCTTCAAATATAACTCGATGCAACCATTAGTCCATAGAGAATGTCATCAATTACCAAAACCACACATGGGGGCACCGCATGTCCTTTCACCCATAAAAGCAACAAATTCTTCTATTTGTTCCACATCATAGTAATCATATCTACCATTAGCATAAGAAGCTAAGGTTTTATCATCATTAAATTTGCATGAAAAGGGAAGGTGTGGAGCCTTCATCCTAGAGCAACAAGTATAATCACAACTCAAGCATAGTTGCCTAGCATACCAATGCAACATAGAAATTTGATCCCATAATAGTTTCACTTTTTGTGTCAAGCGATAATCCCTAAAGTATTCACGTTGATCCAACGTGTCTCCCATAACAAAGTTGAATGGGGTTTTCTCAGGATTATCAAAGTAGTACATAATTTCTGTCACATAACGAGCATCGAGGGTTTTAGGAGGTTCCCCATCTCCATGAGTAGCAAGTACACCTAATTTTTTTGGTATTTCGTGTTCCATATCCATAACTAAAGATAGAGAACAACTAAGAACAGCAAATAAAAATTACTTAGTGATAAAGCAAACAAGCACACACGAGAATATTTTCACCCCACGCTATAACTCCCCGGCAACGGCGCCAGAAAAAGGTCTTGATGACCCGCAAGTATACGGGATAGTTGTAGCCCCTTTTGATAAGTAAGAGTGTCGAACCCAACGAGGAGCTAAAGGTAGAACAAATATCCACTCAAGCCCTATCTGCCACTGATACGACTCTACGCACGCTTAGTGTTCGCTTTACCTAGAACAAGTATGAAACTAGAGGTACTTTGTAGGTGTTATTGGAAATGGTTGCAAGATAATAAAGAACACGTAAATAAAAAGTAGGGGCTGTTTAGATAAATAAAAAATAAAGTAAATATAGCGAGTGTGGAAAAGTGGTGATAGGAGTTGCGGAATTGTCCCTAAGCAATTGACTACTTTACTAGACCGATAGCAAGTTTTATGTGGGAGAGGCCACTGCTAGCATGTCATCCCTGACTTGGAATTCTATGCACTTATGATTGGAACTATTAGCAAGCATCCGCAACTACTGACGTTCATTAAGGTAAAACCCAACCATAGCATTAAGATATATTGGTCCCCCTTCAATCCCGTATGCATCAATTTCTATGCTAGGTTGAAGCTTATGTCACTCTTGTCCTCCAATACATAGTCCTATCAACATACAACTAACCCGATGGTGTGATCTACGCGTGCGCTCATATGATGGGAACCAAAGGACAGAAACATAACCACAAGCAAATTAGCAATTCATCAACCACCAATAGGACAACGAAAATCTACTAAACCATCATAAGATGGCAACACATCATTGGATAATAATATGAAGCATAAAGCACCATGTTCAAGTAGAGAGTACAGCAGGTTGCGGGAGAGTGGACCGCTGTAGATAGAGGGGGGAAGGTGATGGAGATGTTGGTGAAGATGGTGGAAGTGTTGGTGTAGATCGCGGGGATGATGATGGCCCCCGGCAGCGCTCCGGCGCCACCGGAAGCAAGGGGGAGAGAGCCCCCCTTCTTTTTCTTCCTCCTTGACCTCCTCCCTAGATGGGAGAAGGGTTTCCCCTTTGGTCCTTGGCTCCCATGGCTTGGGAGGGGCGAGAGCCCCTCCGAGATTGGATCTATCTCTCTGTCTCTATCTGTTTCTGCATTCCCAGATCCTTCCCCTTCACCGTTTCTTTTATATCCGGAGATCCGTAACCCTAGGGCGCGCCCCTATCTCCTGGCCCCCTCGGGCACCGTCTCACGTTGATTTTACTTCCCAAAAATCATAAATATTCCAAAATATTTCTCCATCCATTTTTATCCCGTTTGGACACCGTTTGATATGGGGTTTCTGTGAAACATAAAACATGCAACAGACAAGAACTGGCACTGGGCACTGGATCAATATGTTATTCCAAAAATAATATAACAAGTTGTCAAAAGTATATGAAAGTTGAAGAATATTGGCATGGAACAATCAAAAATTATGGATACGACGGAGACGTATCACTCCACACGTCGACCGCTATCCAGCATGCATCTAGAGTATTAAGTTCATAAGAACAGAGTAATACATTAGGCAAGATAACATGATGTAGAGGGATAAACTCAAGCAATATGATATAAACCACATTTTTTTATCCTCGATGGTAACAATACAATACGTACCTTGCTGCCCCTGCTGTCACTAGGAAAGGACACCACAAGATTGAAACCAAAGCTAAGCACTTCTCCCATTGCAAGAAAGATCAATCTAGTAGGCCAAACCAAACTGATAATTCGAAGAGACTTGCAAAGACAGCCAATCATACATAAAAGAATTCAGAGGAGATTCAAATACTTATCATAGATAAACTTGATCATAAACCCACAATTCATCGGATCTCGACAAACACACCGCAAAAAGAGTTACATCGAATAGATCTCCAAGAAGATCGAGGAGAACATTGTATTGAGATTCAAAGAGAGAGAAGAAGCCATCTAGCTAATAACTATGGACCCGAAGGTCTGTGGTAAACTACTCACAACTCATCGAAGAGGCTATGGTGTTGATGTAGAAGCCCTCCGTGATCGATTCCCCCTCCGGCGGAGCGCCCGAAAAGGCTCCAAGATGGGATCTCACGGGAACAAAAGGTTGCGGCGGTGGAAATAGGGTTTTGTGGTGCTCCTGAATGTTTTTGGGGTATGTAGATATATATAGCGAAGGAAGTCGGTCAGGGGAGCCACGAGGGGCCCACGAGGGTGGGGGGCGCGCCCACCCCCCTAGGGCGCGCCTCCCCTCCTTGTGGCTTCCTCGTTTGTTGCTTGACGTCCACTCCAAGTCTCCTGGATTGCGTTTGTTCCAAAAAAAATAACTCTCTCGAAGGTTTCATTCCGTTTGGACTCCGTTTGATATTCCTTTTCTGCGAAACACTGAAATAGGCAAAAAACAACATTTTGGGCTAGGCCTCGGGTTAATAGGTTAGTCCCAAAAATGATATAAAAGTGTTTAGTAAAGCCCATTAAACATCCAAAACAGGTAATATAATAGCATGGAACAACAACAAAATTTAGATATGTTGCAGACGTATCAACAACGAGGTCGAGGAGGCGGAGGCGAGGCGAGGTCGGGGAGGCGTTGGACGACGGCGAGGTTGCAGAGGCAGGGGCGGCGACGGCGAGGGCGCGGTGACGGGGGTGGCGACGGCGACGACGAGGCAGGGCGATGGTGTCGGGGCAGATGCGGCACGCCGACAACGGCTGGGGCAGACGTCGGCAACGACGAGCGCGGCGATGTTGATGGCGACGACGGGCGTGGCGACGCGATCGGCGGCGGGCGGCGGCGGGCAACTGGCGGCGTCGGCGTCGTCGGGGGGAAATTGGTCGATGAAACTGAAAAAATTTACAAGTCCTGCTTATATGCACAGAGTATTGGTCCCGATTCGTGGCATCAACCGGGACCAATGCCCCCCTTTAGTCCCGGTTTGTGTCACCAACCAGGACCAAAGGTCTCTTTTCGGCAGCCCAAAGGGCGGGAAGCAGAGGCCTTTGGTCCCGGTTGGTCGCACTAACTGGGACTAAAGGAGGCGATGGTCCCGATTGGTGCGTGCTGTAACCAAGATTAATGTTACCCTTTAGTCCCGGTTGGTGCCACCAACCGGGACCAAAGGCCCTGTGCTGTCCGCGTCGCGGCCAAAGTTTAGTCCCACCTCGCTAGTTGAGAGAGCTCGAGAGTGGTTTGTAAGCGCTGCTGCGCCCACCCTCTGGACCTCTCAACTGCAGGCTTTCGGGCATAACCTGTTAGTGTGTGCCTATGGGCCTACTGGGCCTGCTGTGGGCCTGAATTCTGGCCCATGATTGGATTTCTAGTCGTATTCAGGCTGTGGTGGCCCAGTAGGTGGCACTTTTTTTTTTGCTTTATTTTTTTTGTTTCTACTTACTGGTGCTATTTTTATTTATTTTATTAAAGTTTATTTATTTTACTTTGTCAAAGTTTATTTTGTTTCTACTTATTTATTAAAAAGTTTATTTTGTTTCTACTTATTTATTAAAGTTTATTTTGTTTCTACTTATTTATTTTATTTTCTTTTTTGCTTTTTATTTATTTTATGAAAGTTCTTTTATTTGCTTTATTTATTTTATTTTGTTTCTACTTATTGTTGCTATTTTTATTTATTTTGCTAAATTTTATTTATTTTATTTATTTAATTTATTTATTTTACTTTATTAAAGTTTATTTTGTTTCTACTTATTTATTTTCTTTTATTTTTGCTTTTTTATTTATTTTATGGAAATTCTATTTTTTGTTTTATTGATTCTATTTTGTTTCTACTTAGTGTGGCTATTTTTATTTATTTTATTAAAGTTTATTTATTTTACTTTATGAAAGTTTATTTTGTTTCTACTTATTTATTAAAGTTTATTTTGTTTCTACTTATTTATTTTATTTTGTTCCTACTTATTTAGGCATCTCATTTGTCCCGGTTTGTGGCATGAACCGGGACTAAAGGGCAGCCTTTGGTCCCGGTTGAAGCCATAAAAATAATAAAACAAGAAAAAAATTGAACGATTAAATTACTGCTCCCGAATATTCAACTGACCGATTAATTTCTTATAACGTACTCTATTTTTCTTTGCCAAATAAGCCAGCAAACGTCGACGTTTTCCCAAAAGTCTCAACCGGGACCAATGGTGGTGGGCCAGGAGCGAGGCCCATTGGTCCCGGTTCGTCCCACCAACCGGGACCAAAGAGGCCAGACGAACCAGGACCAATGCCCTCACGAGGCCCGGTAGGCCCCGTAGCCTCACGAACCGGGACCAATGGGCCATGGGTCCCGGTTCGTGACTGATCCGGGACTAATGGACTTATCTAGCCCGAACGTAAGCCCTGTTTTCTACTAGTGCAAGCATGCTCATAGCTGTCGTGCACTTCTGGGTTGATGTGAATCCAAGTTTGCCAGTGCAATCCTTGTTGCACTTGAAGTAGCTGTCGAACTCCTGGATGGAATTCATTGTCCTGAGGGAAAGCTTTCGGCTCATCCGATAACGGCGCCGAAATACTTTGCTGTCATGCAGTGGAGCATCGGCGAAGAAGTCAGAGTAGAGCATGCAATAGCCTTCCAGTCGATGCCGGTTGTTCTTTGCTTTCAGCCGCCCCGGCGCCGAGTCACCTCGGCGCGGCTTTGCATTGCTCGCGAGCAGGCCGACCAGGGTGGCGAGGACCATTAGATGCTGGGTTCGTCCTGGGATCGCCGGGTCCAAAAACGGATCGAGCCGACGAATTTCGGTGTCTTGATGGCGCGAATGGGATTTTTTCGGCGCCGGCGCGAAAAAAATCACCCTGGATAGCCTGTTGAGGACACGGCTGGAGATGCTCTTACTCGAACAATGCGGTGGGGAACGTTACCGCCAAGTCCACCGCCGGCGATATCGTGGGCAAGGGCCTAGGCTGGGCGGCATGGCTCCTGTACCGGGCTGTGTCATCATGCGATGAAGCCAGCACTAAGGATAAGCTCGCGTCCTGGCCGCAGGAGCCTAGCTTCAATTGCCTGCCCGTGTTCGTGGCTGCCGTTCCCACGGGGACATTCAACGGGAGCTCGCTGTGGTTAGACGTGTACAGGAATGACTTCGGTGGGGCGCGTCGGTGGCCGTCCGGATAGCTCGGGGAACAGGGTGGATGCTGGATGGGAAGGCAATGGTGTACGCAGGCCGAGGCGGTGGAGGGAGCATGGCGCTGGACGTATACCTCGCCCCGGAGGCTCTGGCTAGGCTCGTTGCCGACAAGAAGTTCATGCGCAGAACCAGTACTGCTGAATAGTGACTGGTGTCTTGTCTTTTCCTTCCTGGGCCGGTAACTACCTATTGTTACAACTAGATGATGTCCGGCACGTTGTTGCGAGGATATTTTGCAACATATTTCAATGTGATTCATTGTATGAAAACATGAATATTTGAAGTAATAATATAAAAAACTAAAACTAAAAAATACAAATAATTTATTATGTTTGGTTACTACATAGTTCTAAAATGTTCATTAAATGTAAATAGCATGTTGAGATGGGTGATTTTTCCATGCATGTTTAATGATGAAGTGGCATGCTTGCATGTTTTTTTAGAACGGAGACGCACGATGCGTCCGGCTTTAAATTAATAAAGCCCACCAGCAGGCAGCATCCATAAGGAAGTATATAACAGGGACAGCAGTCTTAACAAGCTAAAAGGGCCGAAGCCAAAAGCACAGGATAAGCAGCTGGCCGCCGCCAGGAGATATAACATAAATAGAAGTGCGAACAGGCAGCCAGCCAAAGGTATAGCAAAAAAAAAAAAAAAGCTCCAAAAGCATCATCTTAGGCTCGGGCTTCCACTTGGATCGTGCGGATCCGCTCCATGGCCTCCCGCATCCGATCCGCATCACGCCGTTTCCCCAACGGAGTCCATGTCTGTAGGAACACATGGCATTTGAAAATAATGTCAGCAGGGTGGTTAGGGAACTTGTGTTCGATTGTCATCTTATTGCGGATGGTCCAAAGAGACGAGCACAGCGCCCCTACGCAGCGCCACAACACACGACCGAAACTACCCCGATACGCAAGAAGGATCCTACGCAGGTCCGAAGTCGAGTTGGGGTTCCAAGTTTGGTCGAAAGCCGTACGGACGGCACTCCGGGCAAAACGGGCCAGGTGGCACTGGAAAAGATGTGGTTGGCATCTTCATGCTGACCACAGAGCGTGCAAGTCCCATCCGAGCATGCTTGCATGTTGAGAGACATATGTAGTGGGTGTGGGCCTTTCTCATGCATGTTGTGGATGATGTGGCATGCTTGCAAGTTGAGAGAAATAGTTAGGGGGACTAGCTATTTAGATATAGAAGATGAGTGGCCAACAAGTATACGGAATAATTGTTTGTCGACTAATAATTTAACAAATTCTCGGATTTTACCTTTCTTCCTTGTTATATTTTCACTACTTGCAATTCAAAAACTATATACATAATTGTTCAAACAAAATTCTCAAATGTATTTCAAGAAAGTTTGTTTTAAAGTTTAACGACCAGAAAAGTTCCCACGCAGAAGTCTTTTTTTTCCTTTTCACAAAAATATAAACAAAATTCACGGAAATCACCGTTAGTTCTTAAATCTAATAACTGTTATTCTAGTTCAGTTCATCCTCCACCTATTTTCCCCTTCCTTTGTTTATCAGTGCAGTTCAGAATATACTAAATTCAATTCAACTACTGGTGTAGTTTTATTATTTTGTAAGACATTTTTCTCCAACTACTTATGTTCATGCATCCTTGATAAAGTTTTAGTCAATGATGTTCTTCAAGAATAATAGTGCTTAGCACTTTTACTATTTCTTTGCATTAGTCTCCCAATTTCTTCCTCTTTCTTTTCTTGAACTTTTTCGGAATGACAAGTCTTAGTTTTACTTTCTTCAAGTCGAACAGAAACTTTTGAACAAGTAGCACAAGTAAATAGCAGAAACAGCATGCAAAAGGAAAAGGAGGCAAACGAATCAGTCATACACGCCAGAAACAAACAGTTATCAAACGAAAACACTGAAACAGTCAACCGAACGATTGAACCACGATTGGGCCTAATAGATGGAGCCCACAAACGTACATAGTAGGTGCAAGAATGTGAAACTGGAGCTGAAGGCGCCGATTAGGTGCTTTCCGTCGCCTGCATACGATTCTCATGGTGCTTGTCTATCAGTATTTGTTTACAAAGGGAGCAAGAGATATGGAAACTTGACTATTCGAAAGTGGCGATAATAATAAAGAAGTGCTAGATTTACCGAAACAATCTACGAACTCTATCTCCACCAATCTCCTCCCCTTGATTTTCACGTGGACCTCTTCCCTCACCTTAATCCTCCAATAATGTGTTGCCCCATTATCCCCTCAAAAAAATGTGTTGCCCGTCAGCATGTAGTTTTAATTCCGAAGAAAGCTGCCCTAAGAGCAATTTTAATAAATGATGTAAAATACATCACCAAAAAATGGTGGACTAAACTTTACACCACAAAAAACGTCTAACTCCAATTGATGATGTAAAATAGCGGCCGCTCCGACAGATGATGTAAAATAGACCAGCCGCACAAATTTATTCTTCACAATTGCATACGTATTGAATAAAACTTGAATTAAAAATATAATTTTAACTTTGCAAAATCACCACACACACACACACACTCAATCAACAACATGTTAATTTGCAGGATGCTGGAACAAATTTGTTCATGGTGAAATTTCAGAATTTTTTTATAGGGGTTTAGTTGCTTGCTGCTAATAACTGAACATTTTTGCTTCGGTACAACCTCCTAAACACATCAACATATGAGATCTATCGATACCTCTTCATAACAAAGGGTAGGATGGTCTTTTATATTTTTATGGTCTCGCCCGCGCCCGTATCCTGGTGTACGTGGGAGGTCAACTCGGCCGGCCCAGCAGCTAATAGTCTATCTGTAGTTGTGAAATAGTAACAGTGGAAAATCCAAAAATAATCAATATGTACCTGGACTCGAACACAAGACATCCTGCTCTAACCCACACAGCCGTACAACTAAATCGGGCAAGCTATGTTGGGTAATTTGCAGCGCCAGCTCATTTAGAACTATTAGCACCGTCCGAGATTTCAAGGGCAGCGAGTCATGAGTGCGTGTACGTTATTTCAAGACTGCTCCGGAAACACGCCACTTTCTCTCCGAGACCATTTTTTACTTTATTATTCCTTTTGAAATCTGTTCAAACATTGGGAAAAAAATGCAATGCCAAAAAATGCTCTTGTTTTCAAATATTCTTTATTTTAAAAATGTTCATAGATTTTGAAGTTTTTGTTCGCAAATTTAAGAGATGTTTGTGTTTTAATAAAAGTTCATAGATTTTAAAAAGTGTGTAGTTTTCTATTTGTCTACAAAATTTTCATCAATTATTCCAAATTTGTTAACAATTTTGGAAAAAGTGTTCAACCTTGTAAAATTTTCATACTCAATTTGTTCATGTTGATTGATAATGACGGAAATTCGGAATAACAAAGTCATTCAAATTAGGAAAACTACATGCTCATGGATGCACCCTAGCTGGTGGTTTATTTTGGACTATGGATAAATGACCCCAACTTCTTGCAGCAGCCTAACCCCAACTTCTTGAATTGGTCACAGAAACTGATGGTAAAAAATTGGGGTCATTCGACGGATGTTGAATAACATGCTTTCAAACAGACCCTTCTGGTCTCGATCCGAACACCTTCTGTTGAACATGATATATTTATAGACATGCCTGAAACGATCACAACTTTTGAGAGAAGGTGGGCGTGCCCACGACATGCATTTTTTAAAGACATGAACATTTTTTCCAGAACTTTTGCACAATATTTTCAAATGCAAATATTTGTATTTTATGAACAATATTTGAAAAGTGAACCAATGTTTAAAAGCACAAGCAGTTTTTGGGAAATAAAAAAGAAATGAGAAAAAAATGAAAAAGAAACAAATAGCAAATAGAAAAAATAAAATAAATTGTGGGAAAAAGACTGGTTCTCTACAATAAACCAGTCACTGATGGATAGTTCTTGTGGTCCATGTTTCGTAGTTAGATATTGAGGCCTTTCTAGCCATGTGGCGCGACAAGCGATCAGCAGCGGGAGTTGCCGTGTTTGATCCCATGCACTGCCATTCTTTTTCCAGTGATTTTTATTTTCTGTTTTCACGCGCTACAATGCGGCGGCTCAGTCGGACGACCTTCTGTGCATGGTGCTGTCTATTTAACGCTACTCCCATAACATACGGAATTTCCTATAATACCCGGGCAATGGCACACACAATCATAGAATGGGCCGGCCATCAGATCGTTCGAGCCACCAGTATTGTGAATCTTCTGAAAGGTTCCTCCCTTGTTTTGGGAACTATCTAAAAGGTTCTTAACTTGATCGTTCACTTTTATTTTTCGCTCTTTTGTTTCTTTTTTTTTATTTTATGTTTCCTTTGGATTTTGCTCATGTGAAAAAAAAATTCTAAAAAAAATCAGAATTTCAATTTTTGTTCTCATTTTTTGATGTGTTCAGAATTTCAAAATGTGCTCCAATTTTTCAGAAGAATGTTCTCATTTAAAAAAATTGTGCTCCACCTGCAGCACCACGTGTCGACGAGCCCCCGTGACGGAAGCAGGAGAAGGAGCTCGCGCTGCCGCGAACGACATGGCAGAGGTGGAAGCGGTAGAGGAGGGCATTGTGGCGGCGGTCGCGTCGGCGCTGTTGGACCAGCCGGAGCCACTGTTGCTGCTCATCCTCGCCCGTAGCTGTTGGGCTTCCTCGATGGGCCTCCATGGCGTGTCGCGGGATGCCGACGACGGAGCCGGCGATGGCGCGCGTAGGGCAGGACGGTGCGGAAGGGCAGCGTCGGAGATGGCCGCGAAGGCATCGGAGAGACCGAGAGAGGGGATCGAGATGTCAGGGAAGGCGCAGGTGGCGATTGGGGCTTGGAGCTTTTTTGCATCTAGATTTGCTCGCCGAGGCCCAAATGATGAAAATTTGCATTTGATGATGTATTTTACATTTTTTTTTCGATAAGGGGCATTTCATTGAATTGAATGATCAAGGTGATACAATCACATCAAAAGAAGACCTGGCCTCTGCATTGCTAGATGCGCATAGCCAACAAGTCCATTGGTCCGAAAACTAAAAAAACAAATTACAACAAAGTTTAGTACAGCCTATGACGTGGTAGATCCTATCCGGAGATCATACCGCCATCCATAGGGGCAGAAAACCTCCCTGGCCGTACGCTCCAGCCGTGTAGACGCCATCATAAAAAGGTCCTTGTGCTCCGGCCTCTGCAGGATAGACTAAGTACGGAGCCATCACGTACATATATGAATAACCTGCATAGGAGATGAAACACGCTTATTATTAAAAACCACATCATTTCTAGTAAGCCACAATGCTTAGCATAACGCAGCCGCTCCCGCAAGAATGTGTGCAGAAAATTGTTTACCGACTCCATGCAACCAGTTGCTGAACATGTTACGTGCATTACGTGGGGGGGTATAAGTTTGAAGCTATTTGAACTATGGCCTAAACTATCCGAGCAAACTTACACTCAAAAAATAAGTGACTAATAGACTCGTTATGTTGGCAAAAGACACATTGCTTGCTACCTTGCCAGTTGCGTCGTGCCAAATTATCTCTAGTTAAAGTGACCCTCTATTTAGGAACCAGAGGAATATCTTCACCCTTAGAGGAATCTTGAGCTTCCATAATTTTCTGTTATCAACCGGAACCTCACTATGAACTATTGCATCATACATGGACTTGACTAAAAACTTGCCATTCTGATGCAACTTCCATCAAAAAAATATCCGGTTCTCCTGACAGCTGGATAGCCTCCAGACGTATGAGTAATTCATTCCATGCTACCAAGCGAGGTCCTAAAGGATCCGTACAGAAAGAAATATCAGGGTTTTCTTGTCCCAAAACTTGTTTGATCATGAAAAATTTATGTCTTACAATTCTGTCACTAGTAGAAAAAGGGTCAAATCTGAGATACATTAGTACCGGTTTGCATTTGAGCCAGCACTAATGTGTCCATTAGTGCCGGTTCAAATGGCTACGCCGGAGGAGATCTTTAGTACCGGTTCAATGCGAATCTTTAGTACCGGTTCGTGCCACAAACCGATACTAAAGGTGCTGGCCGGCCACCAGCATATTTAGTATCGGTTCGTGGCATGAACCGGTAGTAAAGAGGTGGTGGCAGGGGCTATTTTTAGTCCCACCTCGCTCCCCTAGCAAGATTTTTACCACCTTAAATATGTTATTTCTCAAACTATCACAAGCATTTGTTCTTCATTGAACTCTATGTTTAGGATCTGTGGATGCAATAGGAGTCTTCGCCGGTTCTTAAATCGGGGTAGATTCCTATTGACAATTTAGAATCTATACAAAAAGATCATTGATGATCAATGTATTTTTTATGTACTTCTCTGTAGTAGTAGCGCGTTTTGGCTGAAAGGCGGTACTGATCAATGTAGGCTGCAATATGAGTCTTCGCCTGATCTAGCTTCTAGCGCTAGTGGACTCGCTTCCGCCGCCGGCCTCCGGCGGCTCCCCTCCGCCAGCGACTTTGGTCGCCAGTGGTGAGGGGGTCGCCGGATCCACGCATGTGGATCATTTTTTAGGCTCTCGTAGTTTAGGTTTTTAGGTTGTTCATCGTTTTTCCTTCGGCGGCGGCGATGACGGCACTGAATAAAGTTTCTTCAGATCCTACTCCGATGAGGCGATCGGTCCTATGGTTGGGGATTGATTTGGAAATCAGTCTGTTCAAGAAAGGATGGCGTGGCGGCGACGACATCCTCGTGGTGGACCTGTGTCCTCGGGATTCGCCGTTGCGACGATGTTTGCTCCAGCGCCGGCGCGGAGCTTGGGAGGTAGTCCAGGAGCGGATGCAGATTGTGGTCTGCATCGGCGGCATCTGGAAGATGATGGATCGTGTGCTGGGTTCGTGGTTTGTGGATGACAGGTATGGTTTTCTCCTCCGGCGTCTTAGTCGTGTGGGGGTGCCAGATCTGGAGTTCGATGGCGTGTCCGGGGTGTTGCCCCGGTCTGATTCGTTCAACGGTAATGGTTTCGCTTTTGGTGAACCACCTTGGAGGTCCGCAAAGCTGCATATCAGCGATGGAGCCGCTTCGAGCTCAGGTGTGAAGGTGATCTGTCATTGTTTCCTTTGGTGGCTGCTATGGTGGTACCGGAGGCCTATGACGGGCGTTGGTGTCAAGTTCAAAGGTTTCTTCGGTCTTGATTGTAATTTTACTTCTTGGCTGTTGTTCCTTTGTACAAAGGCTAGCGTTTTGCTGTCTTTTCAGTTTTGCCAGGTCGGTTTGTACGTGGCTTGTATTATCATCCTTATGATATAAATGAGACACGTATTACAAGCATTTGGTCTTCATGGACCTCTGTGTGTATATAATTTGTGGACTCAATATGAGTCTCCACCGGTTTCTAAACCGTTGAGGACTCATATTGACAATTCAGATTGTACACAAAAAGATCATTGATAATCAATGTATTTTTGATGTATATTTTTACATGTTTACGCCCTCACTCTCTCCACTCACTTGGTCTCCCCCTCAATCCCCTGCGAAGTCATCAATTTCCAACTCGTTCTGATATCATTTGCCGTTTTTCAGTAACCGATTTGTTTAAATCAGAGCTAAATGATCGTGAAATTGAAAATCACTACAAAACGAACTCTGAAAATGTTGAAACTTGGCATGGTATCATTATTTCACCCGTATAGCATGTGCGAAAGAGTAGAGAGGGTCAGGGCAAAAACTAAACGCCACTTCGTGTACAAACTGGACAATCTCTTTCGGAGTATCAGGGTTTCGAACGAGAACTCATCTGTTACACGGACCCTTCTTTTTTTAAAACTTATTTGAACTCCAAAAAAACTATATAAAGCAAAAATATTCACAAAGAAACTAAATACAGCAAAAAAACTACTCAAAAATAAATAGAAGAAAAAAATAAAGCAGAAAAGAAAATACTATATAAAAAATTACTCAAAAATAAATAATGCATAAAAGAAAAAAACTATATAAAAAATAGTTGGGGCGCTGCCCCGTGGGCCTACCAGATCTAGGGTGTGCAAATTCAGGCCCAGAAGGGCCGGCAGGCAAACAGGGCAGCGCGCCCTATTTAGGCCCAGAAGCCTGCTATATAGAGGAGTTCGAAAGAGCAGCCGCGGCTGGGTTTATAAACCAGTGCGGCTGACCTTCGCTCGGCGAGGTGGGACTAAACATAGTGCACCGGGGTTGGCAGAGCATGATCATTAGTACCGGTTGGTGGCCCCAACCGGTACTAATGGAGGGGCCTTTAGTACCGGTTGGAGCCACCAACCGGTACTAAAGGCCCTCGTTTCCCGCCGCTTGGCCTGGCCAAAATTGGCCTTTAGTACCGGTTGGTGGCTCCAACCAGTACTAAAGGCCCCTCATATATATATGGCACTTACGAAAAATTAGTTTCATATCGACAACTTCCTCCACTCGCGCGACATCGCCGTCGTCGCCGCCGCCGTGCCGTCGCCCTCGCCGCCTCCGTCGCCCGTCGTTGCCGCCGCTCACGCCGTACTCACGCCTCATGACGCTTCGCCCGCCGCCGTGTCGTCGCGCCGTCCCGTCGCTGCCCCCATACGCCGCCCCTGTCGCCGCCCGTCGACGCCGCCACCGTCGCCGCCCCCGCCCGCTCTCGCACCCACACATACACACATGTGCATAGACACACACACATACACACACACACACACACACACACACACTACACACACATATGTACACACGAATACACACACAGTACTACACACACATATTTTTTTACTTATTTTCTGTGTTCTATTGTTTAGATTAATTAGATAGAAAAGTTGTTAGCTAGATGAATATAGGACTAGTTTATTTTTAGTATATGCTTAGTTGAACTAGTTGAATTAATATAACTAGTTTATTTTTAGTAAGAAAATTCAGGTATATGAGATTATTTGAACTAGTTGAATTAATATAACTACTTTATTTTTAGTAAATGCTTAGTTGAACTAGTTGAATTAATATAACTAGTTTATTTTTAGTAAGAAAATTTAGGTATATGAGATTATTTGAACTAGTTAAATTAATATAACTAGTTTATTTTTAGGTAGAAAATTTAGGTATATGAGATTATTTGAACTAGTTGAATTAATATAACTAGTTTATTTTTAGTAAATGCTGAGTTGAACTAGTTGAATTAATATAACTAGTTTATTTTTAGTAAGAAAATTTAGGTATATGAGATTATTCGAACTAATTAAAATTTAGGTATATGAGATTTTAATAGAACAAGTTTATTTTAGTAAGAAAATTAATAGAACAATTTATTTTTAGTAAATGCTTAGTTGAATTAGTTGAATTAACAGAACTAGTTGAATTAATAGAAGTAGTTATGAACATAGGAAATGTCGTCTGACGACGAAAAAGATTTTATTATGTGCGAATACTGTGAAGACCAGTGCGGCCTGTGCGATAGAAATTTCCTTGTTGATGATAGGCGATTCAGCATCAAGCTGGGTGAGACCTTCGAATTCGATACAGTAAGTCACAACGACAAGTCTTTTTTCGTAATTAAGCATGACTTATATATGCTTCATTTGCTTCAACTTATAATTTTTAATTTTCACTATTCTACTAGCACAACCCCTGCCATTCAAGAATTTTTGTATTGGATAAGATAGGTTTCAATGCTATGGAAACTATGGAGGTAAAGAGAGTTTACCTGCAAACTGAGCATGGTTATACTTTCAACGTCAAAGTATACAATGCAAACACGTACACCTATTTTGAATGCAAAACTTGGCAAGCACTATGCAAGGCTTATGCATTTGAGCCTGATATGGTTATCACCTTTGATATTCGTCTGGAAGATGATATTGAAGGTAATAGAGACATTTGGGTCGATGTGCAGACGCCTCCAGTTCTACCATTATGTGAATTCTTCTCAACTATATTTTTGTCTTTGATATTGCTTATTCAAAAATAATTGACAACTAATTTCTATTGACAGCTTATTTCCATTCAAGAAAACATGTCCGGCGCTTGGTAGACAGGACTTACTACTGTTCCGTAGCTGAACTAAACTGCGAAGAGATAAGTCATTATGTTTCATGGCTTGAGGATCTTCATACTGTCAAGACAAATTTTCTTCCTGCGCTTAGAAATATTAGTACTCAAAACGTGCGACCAATAGTGATCGTATTGAAGTACGGTCACATCTATTTAGGAATGATGGTAAGATTTTATTATTTGTCCTCAGTGCATCTTTTGCATACATAATTTTTTTGCTAAACTTTAATTGCTAAGTATATTAATTAAGTACTATACAATGTTCTTCAACAAGGACTCCCGATGACAGTTGTGCCTCAGGAGATCGAGAATAAAGGTCGCATGTCAATTGTTAGCTTACGGCCAAGATATCCTACATTGCACATGAGTGCATTCAGGATTTCTAGAAGCGATGAATGCTTAATAGTGAAAGATTGGAGGAAAATTGTTAACGATCGCAGAGAAGTACTAGGGGGCAGCAATGAGAAGCGCAGCCCACGATTAGGAGATAGGTTCATCTGCATGCTCCAGTATGATGAATCAGGAGAGCTATACATGTTCTATGCTATTTTACCTGAGAGAGAGCAGCAGGAGTGATTCATGCTCTTAGTACTTGTCCTCTCATGTCCGTGTTATTCGTCCTGAACTTAATCTCAAAGAGTGATTTGCTTTTGTGATGTTATGAACGCTTATAATATCATGACCATCATGTTGAACTCGATGATATTTTTGCTTCTGGTACAAGTGAATGTTTCTTCTTTAAGCTACTATTGGTGGTGATTAGATAGCAGTAATGAATATGATGATTAAATAGTGATAATGACGACTACGATGATTTTTAGCTATAGCTAGCTAGAGTATATATACTCATGGTGATGATATGATGCAAGAGTTTTTATATTAATATGATGATGATGATGAGTTATTATATCATTTAATGAAAAGAAACCGGAGATTAGTTTCAGCTGGATGGACCCTAGCTAAGTGATCAAGTATATGCCATATCCATATTATACTTGATCACCTAATTAGGTGATCAAGTATAATATGGATATGGCATATACTTGATCACTTAGCTAGTAGCTATAGGATCCAATGCATCAAGTCGAAACTATAATCTGCGGTACTTTCACCTAATGATTTAACAACTCATTATAATGTAAAACAATCACTAAATTAAATTGAAAACACAAAATTAAAGAAAAATTTAAAAAAACACCCAAACATTTATTACCGGTTGGTGTTACCAACCGGTACTAATGTCCTACACGCACCCGGGCCTGACTCGTGCCACGTGGTGGAACTTTAGCGCCGGTTCGTGACGAACCGGTACTAAAGGGGGGGACCTTTAGTCCCCACTCTTTAGTGCCGGTTGCCAAACCGACACTAAAGGCCGTTACGAACCGACACTAAAGGCCGGTTCTGCACTAGGGTGTACAAGCCAGGTGTCTTCCCAGAATCGAACCTGAGTACCATCCCTAACCGAGAACGTTCCAAATTAGAAAAAGAATTCCTTGGCCTTCATTACCCCCCTAAAAAAATGTGAATCACCAGGTTTTCAATAGACTTGAGAAATAGCATTGGATCCCACGTACTTGTTACGAATGATTTCCTGCCATACTCCATTCTCAGTGAGTAGTTTGTACACCCATTTGCTAAGAAGAGCAATTTTCTTAATCTTAAGGTCTTGAATTTCATGTGCCCCTTGACCTTTAGGTCGACATAATACAATCCACCTAACCGGGACGACATTTTGGCAGTTCTTCAACACCTGCTCCGAGCTATGCCGTGCCAACGCCGGCGCTGCCGACGATGTCATGATCTCCACGCCGTTGCCCGTGTTCGGCAGGAGCAAGAGTTTCCTCGGCGGCTGCTGCGCCGTTCCTGTCCCTCTGCCCTTCAGCAAGCTCGAGGA
Source organism: Aegilops speltoides (assembly GCA_021437245.1). NCBI lineage: Eukaryota > Viridiplantae > Streptophyta > Magnoliopsida > Poales > Poaceae > Aegilops > Aegilops speltoides. The sequence continues at coordinate 508,737,512 of CM038145.1, forward strand.
CGCCGTCGGCCAGTGCGTACACGCGTTCCCGCCGGTGTAGGAATGCTTTCTACATTTCTCCTCGGCGAGCGTGAATGAGCTCAAGGCGAAGGCAAACGCGGAGATGTGAAGCTCCGGCACCACTACCACCATCTCCTCGCTGCAGGCCCTGCTCGCGCACTTGTGGCGCGCCATGTGCTGAGCCCGGCGGCTCATGCCGGACCAGGAGACAGCGTACATTGTCCTTGTGGGATTCCGTGGCCGTGTCGATGGCATACCGGCTTCCTACGCGGGCAATGCAGTGGGGAACGTCGCCGCCAAATCCACCGCCGGCGATATTGTCGACAAGGGCTTGGGCTGGACGGCATGGCTCCTGAACCAGACCATTGCGTCGTTTGATGAAGCCATCGCTAGGGACAAGCTCGCGTCCTGGCCACAACAGCCTAGCTTCATGCACCTTCCCGCGCTCTTGGCGGCCGCTGCCACGGGCACGATCACAGGAAGCTCGTCGCGGTTCAATGTGTACGGGAACGACTTTGGGTGGGGCGTGCCGGTGGCCGTTCGGAGCGGCTCGGGGAACATGGTGGATGGGAAGGCGACTGTGTATGCAGGCCGAAGCCGGCGAAGGGAGCATGGCGCTGGAGGTGTGCCTCGCTCTAGAGGCGCTCGCTAGGCTCGTCGCCGATGAGGAGTTCATGAGCGCCACCGGTACCGTTGAATAATGAACGACCGAATCTCTCTTTTGCAGCAAAAAATTAGCAGTACTAGTTGGATCACTCATCTTCAATGACTGCTACCATTCCATGTTTTAAATAGCCCTCTATAGCTCCGCTATAGCATGCTATAATGTTTACAGAAGGTCTTGCGCTAAGAGACTTTGGTCCAAACAAATGAACAAACATTATAAATAGCACGCTATAGCTTCGGTATAGCATTTAGAAGAGGCCCGCCGCTAAGAGGGTTAGTGCGCTATTTAAAACTATGGTTATCAATGAGGTTGAACCGAAAGCAAATTAATGCACAATTTGGTTTATTAGGCCGACTAGACTAGATTTCTAGATGGTTCTATGTTCTAGCAAGCAAGCAGCCATAGTACAAAAATGCCAAGTTCACTGATGTCCATAGTACAAAAAAGCCAAGTATGTTCTAGCAAGCAAGTCAGCTGCATGTGGAAAGATCGTCCAGGCACCAATGTCCATTGTGACGCTGATATGCATCAAAACCGGCCGGAGCGGGTGGTTACTCCGCATACTTCATAGTTGCTACCGTGAGACCACTGGGGGATTGCAAGTGATCCTCGGATTTCTGATGCCTCTCAAGCCTACCAAAGTTTAGCTGCTAAGTAGAAAATTGCCTTCACTCAACCTGTTTGATTTCTCTTCTATTCCTTCCTCTATTCTGACTATTCAGTGAACTACTAGCCAACGCCATGTTTGCTCTATCCCATCTTTTATAGAATGGTTTGGGTAACATGTCGCGTGTACAATAATGTGTGTTATTTCTCTGTCGTGGCTATGGACAGGGAGCCAAGGAGCATGTTGCTCGTCTGAGAAAGATAAATACACCTGGCGCCATTTAAGAGTAGTTGGTAGTAATAGTTACTTTGAAAATGTAACATGCCCATGTTCGTCCATATCTCTTAAGGCATAATGTGCTTCCCATGCCTTGTTGGGTCGTCATGGAGTCGGAGCTACTGTGGAGGGGCCTTGGTGGTGACGATAACATGAGATGGATGGCCTGTTGCGGGGCTTGGCTATGCTTTTTTCTCGTACAAGGTTCATCGCTAGAGTCAGAGTTGTCTGAATGGCCTGGAGGAGTGACGACGATGGCGCTCAATGAAAATGTAACATGAGATGGATGGCCTGGAGGAGTGACGACGATGGCGCTCAATGACAACCTCGACATATGTGGGTAGCTAGGTTGGCTTGTGTGGCCTGGTGTGTGGGCATTTGTGATGGTTTTTGCCTGTTTTTTCGTCTGTTAACCGGACAATTCTCTTATTCTTCATTAATGGGATGAAACAAAGATTTTGCCTCCATTTAGAAAATAAGACAATGCAGGATGTACAACAAAGCAGGAGCACATTTTATCTGGTTATAATTCTGTTTTTTTTTATCAAAGCTATAATCCAATGGGAGATAATTTATTATGAGTTGATTCCCTTATCATTTCAGCTTCATTGTCACCTTACTTTTGCTTGGTTGAAGTTAAAGCGCATGAGAACGGAGGAGGGTTGGCCAGAAGTAAGTGAGGCAAAAAAGTAGGCTCCATCTCTGTTACATCTGTTTAGGAAACTAAATTTGCCCCTTTACTCATTTCTATTTCACTTGTGTATGAGAAGTGATACAACTTTATTTCCATTGCTGCCATTTTGCTTACTGTGAGCTAAATCTGTACAATCAATCGAACATTAACTGTAATGAGTGGAAGATGGCCTGATAGAGTGTTCTCTATAATGCATGGCTAGGTAGCCGTGTTTCATAACCCAAGGTGGTCACCTTCATCTAATAACTCCCAAGTCTTCTACCGTTCGTCCTATGCTCGCTGAAACTACTGATTGAACTATTTTGTTATGCAATGTTTGTATCACGCAGTGTCATGTATATTCCTTTCAGATTGAGTCGCCACCAATGTGTGGTCCAGCTTACCAGCTAGCGTATTGAGTCACGCGGTGTCGGATGTCTTCGTCCAGCGTATACATGTGTTCCCACCGGTGCAGGAATGCTTCCTCCATTTCTTCGCCGCGAGCATGAAGGAGCTCAAGGCGAAGGCGATTGCCGAGATGCCCATCTCCAACACCACTACCACCATCTCCCCACTGCAGATCCTACTCGCGCACCTGAGGCGTGCCCGCCGAGTGTGCTGAGCCCGGCGGTTCACGCCGGACCAAGACTCTAGGAGGCGGCGTACATTGTCCTTGTGGTATTTTGTGGTCGCGTTGGTAGCATAACGACATCCTACACGGGCAATGCGGTGGGGAACGTTCAGCGCCAAGTTCACTGCCGGCAATATCGTGGGCAAGGGCCTGGGCTGGGCGGCCTGGCTCCTGAACCGAGCCGTGGAGTCGTGCGATGAAGTCAGCACTAGGGACAAGTTTGTGTCCTGGCCCCACGAGCCTAGCTTCAATTGCCTGCCCGCAATGGTGGCCGCTGTTCCGACGGGGATGTTCACAAAGAGCTCGCTGCGGTTCCATGTGTACGGAAACATACTTCGGGTGGGGCGCGCGGGTGGCCGTCTGGAGCGGCTCGGAGAAAAACGTGGATGGGAAGACGACGATGTACAAGGGCCGGCGCGGCGGAGGCAGCTTGGCGCTAGAGGCGTGCCTTGCTCCGGAGGCGCTCGCTAGGCTCGTCGTGGGCGGGAAGTTCATGGGCGCAACCAGTACTGCTCATGCTGAATAATGGCCGACCGTGTCTCTGACTCTGTTTTGCAGCAAAACGTTGTATGATCGACCACCCATCTTCCATGACTACCTTCCTCCTTCCTTTTTGCGAATGGCAGCTATCAATGAGGACCAAATCCATCCATCATTCTTAGGCTCGTTGCGGGCGACAGGCGTAGTGAGTACCGGTGAATAATGATTTTTCGTGTCCCTCTTGCAACAAAAATTTGTACCCATCTTTCATGATGACTGCTATCAACTGAGAAATTGGCAAAAACCATCACAATTGCGTCGCTCAGTGCGGAAAACCATCCTTATTATAAAAATTTGTTGAAAACACCGATTTCCAGTAATCATGTTGCCGAAAGCACTAAATGGTCTATTGACCGCATTTTCACAGCAAACCTGACGTCCTGGCCCCACCAGTCAAGGCCACGTGGACGTTAATGTGGCTCGCGGTGACCTGGTTCCACTGGCGTTGCTGCCATATGGGGTCCATTTGTCATAGCAAGAAAACATAAAAGATTTTTTTTTCTTTCTTTGTATCTCCCCATGAGCCAACGCCTCGATCCGCCGTGAGCCCGTGACGCACGGGACGACTGGCAGCCACACCAACCGGAGCGCCGCCGGCCGGCAAGCTAGGCCGTGAGCAGAGCAAGGCGATAGTCGTGTCTCACCAGAGTTGGAGAGCATGCGGCTTCCCCTTCCTTTTTTCTGTCCAGAGAGAAAGAGACAACCGGTTTGGCGCCTTTGTGTTTGCACATAAGTGGAAGGGCAAGATGACTCTTACGTTCACTAACGTGCTTCCTCAAAATCCATCCATGAGTACTACGAGGCACAAAGATGGGTAGTTATTGCCAAGTAGACTAATTCGTGCCTGGGGAGGGGGGGGGGGGGTGTTCGTAGCATAAGGCTAGCATTTTTGCACAAGATCAGGCTCGGTCCTGAGATTTCAGGAGCCTTGGGCAAAAGTTGAAAAGAAGCCCCGACATATCTTCTCTGAAATCACATCATCGAGGTGTCTGGTGTGTACGGTGCTGTCTCCGCTCGACAACTCGCTTTTTCAGTGTGATCGTGTGAGTGCGGTGACAAGCTGATCCGCCCAGGGCGCATAGGAGATCAAGCTTTGCAGGCAGGGTCACAGGTAGCCATAGAGGGGGACATCACACAAGAGATCATGGCAAGTTGTCTTTACCATCCACCTAGCATAAACTGTGCTCGCAAGGTGGTAAAGGAGGAACCAACATTTTATTATAACAAACGATAGACGATAGCATGAATATGAAGTTATGAAGTTTTGTGATGATGTCTAATTAGTCAGATAGCAACAACAATAAGCCTACATGAACATATTAAAAACCAAATATAGTACGGAAAATGTTCATCACTACATAAAGCTGGTAGAACTATCAACTATCAATTTATAACATCGAATCAACCTTTAAAAATTACATGAATTAGTATTGATTCGAAGTAGCGAAGGCAAGAGTTGCTTGGCTGAACTTGCTTGCTTTGTGATCGCTGCCGCGCCGGCTTGTTGTTGGCCATGAATGTCATTTCTGACTCAGTTTTTTTTAGATGTTACTCTCTCCGTTCCAAATTACTCGTCGTGGTTTTAGTTCAAACCGCTGCAAATGACAATCATGCAAGTATCCAGGTTGACCATTAATTTCATCTTCCAAAAGTAAATCTGATAACTCATTTTTAGAAAAAAATGGCTAATTTTTAGTGAAGCTTATTCTTTATTTTAGGGGACGCTAATTTGTGCTAAACCAGGGCACTTCACTTAATTAGGCCATGTAGACTACAGGATAGCTCCATGTCGTTCGTGTGCGTAGCGACAAAGCGATCCCCGCTGTCCCAGCCCTTCACTGTGCATCTCTCAATTCTGGCGTCGTACTGGACCCACCCAACTGGAGTGCACGCCGCTGGGGTGATGTTCGACGCACCTCCGCAGTCCCGGCCTGGACATGATCCTCTGGAACGCCGTAATCTGCATTCTTACACGGTCAGGCCTGCCAATATGGCCGCCGCCATAATTTGCATTCTTAAGCGGTGGTCGTCCAGGCACTGATCTGAAGCTGATATGCATCAAAACCGGAGCGGATGGTTACTCAGCCTACTTCAGCATTGTTACGGTGAACCCATGTAGCAGCTTGAGCGTCAGCGATCTCCGGGTTTCTGATATCTCTCAAGCCTACCACAATTGAGCTGCTAAACAATTTGCCTTTCACTCAACCTGTTTGTTTTCTCTTCCATTCCTTCCTCTGTTCCGACTATTAGGTGGTAGCTGATAGCAACCACCCATGTTTGCTCTATGCTGCCTTTTATAGCTTGGTTTGGGTAACATGTTGCATGTACAACAAAGTGAATTATTTCTCTGTCGTGGCCATGGACGGGGATCCAGGGAGCATGTGACGCGCATGAGAAAAGATAAATACACATGGCTTCGTGTAAGAGTAGTTGGTAGTAATAGTTACTCTAGAAATGTGATATGCGGACGTCCGGCCATATCTCTCAGGGCGTAATGCGCCTTCATGCTATTTGATTTGTTCGTTGGTGCCCATAAGAGCAACTCCAACTCCAACAGACCGACCCAACACTATATCCAACACTATATCGTATTGTTCAGCGTAGGGATGCTCTTGTTGCCACAGTGATGCAGTCTATTCCTCTCAACATACAGTTTAGGAGGGTGCTTGTTGGACCTAGATGGGAAGAATGGCTTCACTTGGTCCGTAGGCTGATGGACGTTCAGCTAAATCCTCAGCCCGACCAGTTGTATTGGAAACTAACTAAAACTGGGGTGTTCACGGTAAAGTCGATGTATATTGATATTATTAATTCATCCGTGATACCTTCGTCCAAGGAGGTCTGGAAAGTTAAGGTTCCTTTGAAGATTAAAGTGTTTATGTGGTTTGTGCATAAACAAGTTATTCTTACAAAGGACAATCTAGTTAAGCGCAACTGGACAGGATCTACTAGGTGTAGTTTCTGTGATCGGGATGAGACTATCAAGCATTTATTTTTTGATTGCCCGTTGGCACAAGGGTTGTGGCGCACCGTGCAAATTGCCTTTAATATTACTCCACCGAGATCGATAAACACGTTATTTGGGGCGTGGCTGCTTGGGATTGAGTCCGAAACAGCCAGACACATTCGTGTAGGAGTATGTGTGTTATTATGGGCAATTTGGAATTGCAGGAACGATTTGGTTTTTAACAGGACAACAAATACTCATTTTTTGCAGGTGTTGTTCCGGGCTACGGCGCTGATCCGTACTTGGTCCTTACTCACTCCGACGGAGGCCAGGGAGCGTTTGGTTACTGGATCTGTCCGGTGGGAGACGGTAGCGCGGGATATCTTCAACCGGTTTGGATGGCGATCATGTAATATGATAGGCATCTAGTTTACCTACCTGCTATTATGCCAGCCGGTTTGTGGCTTATCTCATTTCTGCCTTGCAGTCGATGCTCTATGTGAGCTATAGGCTGCTTTTATTCCTTTATTTGTAAGACCTTTGTTCAGAATCTCTTTATTTGGTTAATAAGAGAAGCCGTATGCATCGATCTGATGCAGAGGCCGGGGAATACCCCCTTTTCTAAAAAAACAGACCGACCCAAAACAGACGTGATTTTGTTTGCTTTTTGTCTGTTTGGATTGGTCAGGCGGACACGAACGTCCGCTTCCGCGTTTGGGTCGGCGCATGCGCCCAACGCTGCCCGACCCATTTTGACGGCGCGAGAAAAAAAAGAATACTGCATATTTAAAATAAAAACAACAATAATTAAACATTAAAGCAGGCCACGAAGGCCGACGAGAGTCCACGCGTCCACATTTGCATTAAAAAAATTTTAAAAAAAAAACTAAACTACAAGGCGGCGCGCTGCCCTAGGCATCATCATCGTCGTCCTCGGGGTCCGTGAGGTCGATGAGCATCGGCGCAGGGCCGGCCCAGGAGAACGCCGTGTCCAGAGGGCATTCATGTCTGGCGCGAGCTGTGCCGCCATGGGGCTGTGCGGCCGCCTGTGCCGCCACGGCCTGGCGCCCCTCCTCCTCAGCCTCGCGCTGCTCCTCCTCGAGACCGTGCTCGAGCATCTCGAGGTACTCGTTGTGGCGGCGCTCCTCGGCCAGCCGTCGCTGGCGCCTCATCTTGAGGTACGCCGCCTCCTGCGCGGGCGTCGCCCCAACCCAGACCGGTGGCGCGCTGACCCACTCGCGCACTACTCCCGTCCAGGAGTAGCGCTCGATGGGGTCGACTCTGGCTCCGGCTCCGGCTACGGCTTCAGCTCGGCTTTGACGGCGGGGCCACCGGCGGCAGGACGCAGTCGGCCGCAGTGAAGAGGGGACGACGGGGCCACCGGCGGCACGACGCAGTCGCCCGCCGTGGAGAGGGCAATGGCTTGCCCCATGGCCGCCTCATACGCCACCTCCTCTTCCTCAGACGCCGCCGCCCTGCGTCGCTCGTCCTCCTTGCTCTCCCGGTAGACCGCCGCAAGGGTTGCCTGGTAGGCGTCCTCCGCCGCCTAGTCCTACTTGCGGACGACGAGCTGGCGCGGTGGACAGTGTGGACAACCTCGCGAACGCCGCCTCGCCTCGCCTCCTCGTGTTCTTGGCCTTGCTGCTGCGGCGCCGGAGAATAGCCCCATCTGGCTTCGCTGGGGTGGCTAGGGTTTGCCGGTGATGGGGGAGTAGAGTATTCTAGATGGGGACGGGGGCTCGCTGGAAGCGGATAAGGACGGCCCCGCCGCACGGTCGGCTTAAAAAAGGACGACCGTCGTCGCTGACGTGTGGGACCGATGTCATAAATTAAGCTGACCAGGTAGGCCGCGGGCAGTTGGACGACCGCCAGGTGGGGATGCGGCGGGCTGATAACCCACAAGTATAGGGGATCGCAACAGTTTTTGAGGGTAGAGTATTCAACCAAAATTTATAGATTCGACACATATGGGGGGCCAAAGAATATTTGAAGGTATTAGCAGTTGAGTTGTCAATTCAACCACACCTCGAGATTAATTATGTGCAGCAAAGTGATTAGTAGCACAGTAATATGATAGTTTTGATGGGCAGTGATCTGCGCTGGTCGACCGGTCGAACCGCTGCGCCGGTCCTACCAGGACCGCGAGATTACTCCATTTGTGGTCGTTAGATTAGAAAACCCCAAGTCATCCTTTCCCTTCCCAAACCGCTTCGTCTCAGATCCGATAGATAGAGATCGACACAGCGTTGACCTACTGTAGACAAACTGGCCCCCGTACGTTGTTTCGTCATGGTCGTCGATGCATCACCGGCGCCTTCCCGGCCGTCGCCATCGTCGACCACGCTCATTGTCTCGCCACCCGTCGTGATCTACGCATCAAACCATGACGTTCGTGGCCCTTGCCGTCGTCGGTTGCAATGTATTGTACACTCGTCGTCGCAGCCCTCCGGTCCGTCTCTGGTGCAGCTTCGCCGTCCCAGGCTCCCAACAAAAAGATGAGCACCCATCACCGTACCAGCAAAAACTCTGCCGGTCGTAGCAAAAGACACCGATGGTCCCAGCAAAAACAAACTCGCCGGTCGTAGCTTTTACTCGGTGGTGCATAGTAGCAAATGGCAACGACGGTTGTAGCAAAAAAAAAGCAACCAGTTGTAGCAAAAAAACGACGCCGTTGATGCGTGGTAGCAAAACAAAATTTCGGGTTGTAGCAAAATGCCGGCGTGGTTGTAGCAAAAAAATCGACGCCGGCGATGCGTTGTAGCAAAGCCGGCGTGGTTGGAGCTAAACACGATGTAGATTGTAGCATCACGTATGGTGCTTAGCAGGTAAGTGCTGGTCGGAGTAGCACCGCCGTTCTACGAATCATGATCACCGTGGTCACCACGGTCGCCATCGAAGGGGAGAAAACCCGTTCCGGCAATTCTGGAAGCCGGTACCAGCAAATGTCGCGGCTGGTTGCAGCAAAATGACACCCTCCCGACAATGATTCCAGAAAATTTTGTTAGTCAAAAAAATGATTCCAGAAAATTTTATTGCCGGTTCCAGCAAATCTCGACACTAGTTCCAGCAAATATGAAAGCTGGTTCCAGCTTTTTATCTTGGTAGAGGGCAGGCCGATTGCAGCTTCCGTGGCACCGGTCATAGCTTTTCTGCCGGACGGTTCCAACTTTTTCATGGGCCATTGTGGCACGGGTTGCCGCAGCTGTTGTAGCACGCACGGCTGGTAGTCGTTGTTGCTTTGGTTCTGGCAAAACGGCGGCGACACCGTGCATCACAGCTTGCACCTTCCCCCGTTGCAGCAGCTCCATAGCGGTGGCATCCCATGCAGCAGTAGCAGCTCCACGATGATGCGGCTTCGTGGCGAGGAGGGCGCCCCGTGCAGCAGCAGCAACAATGGCGTTTGAGAACATTAGATAGGCAAGAGCAGCAACGTGGGCAGGGTAGGAAGAAAAGGGATGGGGTTAGGTGTGTGGCCAGCAGTCGCGCTGAAGAAGATAAGGGAGCAGGGCGGTGTGCGGGGCCCTTGTGGGGATGACATGTCCCTCTTGCCTTAGCGCTATGTGTGATGCGAGCGAGTTGACTGACCGAAGTTTCGGCCGGTGCCCTGGGTACAATCGTTTACGTTTCATGATAGCAGTTGTAGCAACGGTAAGAGTAACAGTGATAGCAGTGATTTTGTAGCAGTAATGATAGCAGTATCAACAGTAGTAACTTGGCAAGAACAATACAAGATAAATTCGTAGGCATTGGATCGGTGACTCGTTGTATGATATTCATCATGAGACAGTTATAACCTAGGGCGATACGGCACTAGCTCCAGTTCATAAATATAATGTAGGCAAGTATTACGTAAATAGTCATACGTGCTTATGGAAAGAACTTGCATGACATCTTTTCTCCTACCCTCCCATGGCAGCGGGGTCCTATTGGAAACTAAGGGATATTAAGGCCTCCTTTTAATAGAGAACCGGAACAAAGCATTAACACACGGTGAATACATGAGCTCCTCAAACTACGGTCATCACCGGGAGTAGTCCCGACTGTTGTCACTCCGGGGTTGCCGGATCATAACACGTAGTAGGTGACTATAACTTGCAAGATCAGATTTAGAACATGGATATAATGATGATAACATAAACGGTTCAGATCTGAAATTATGGCACCCGGGCCCAAAGTGACAAGCATTAAGCATGGCAAAGTCATAGCAACATCAATCTCAAAACATAATGGATACTAGGGATCAGACCATAACAAAACTAACTCGATTACATGATGAATCTCTTCCAACTCCTCAACGACCAGCGAGCCAACGAAGGAATTACTTACTCCTGGTGGGGAGCATCATGGAATTGGCGATGGAGATGTGTTCGTGATGTCGAAGATCGAAGATCCCCCTCTCCGGAGCCCCAAATGGACTCCGGATCTGGCCTCCAGATGAAGAATAGGAGACCGTGGTGGCTCCGTCTCGTAAAACACAATAATTCTTTCTCCTCGATTTTTTTCTGAAATAATGTGATTTTATAGCGTTGGTTTCAGGGTCAGCGGGGCCACCAGGTGGGGACAACCCACCTGGTCACGCCCTGGTGGGTTGTGCCCACCCAGGTGCCCCCCTCGGGTGGCTCTTGGCTCCAGAAATTCTCTTTATTGATATAAAAAATCCTCGCAAAGTTTCGTTCCATTCCGAGAACTTTTATTTCCGCACAAAAACAACACCATGGTAATTCTGCTGAAAACAACGTCAGTCCATGGTTAGTTTCATTCAAATCATGAAAATTAGAGTCCAAAACAAGAGGAAAAGCATTAGGAAAAGTAGATACGTTGGAGATGGATCAACTCCCCCAAGCTTAAATCTTTGCTTGTCCTCAAGCAATTCAGTTGATAAATTGAAAGTGAAAAAGAAAAACTTTTACAAACTCTTTTGCTCTTGTTTCGTAAATAAGCTTAAACAGCACCCAGGTTTTCAGCAAAGATTATAACTAACCATGTCGACAATAACTCAAAAATTATATTAACTCATATCAATGACATAATCAACTAGAGAGAAATAATGAGATATCTCAAACAGCAACACATTGTCAAAACAACCATGATACAATATGACTAGTGGTTTCTACTAGCCCTTTCTGAGACCGCAAAACACAAATGCAGAGCACCCCCAAAGTTCAAGCAGCGACTAAACATTGTAATTGATGGTAGAAAAGATCCAGTCATGATGCACCCAACATTAGCTACACACAATGCATCAGCATGACAGCAGTGCTCTCAGATTTTGGCGCTTATTTGAGAAGGTGATGACACAATATGAAAGTAAATAGATAGTCCCTTCGCAGAGGGAAGCAGTGATTTGCAGAGGTGCCAGAGCTCAATTTTTTAAAACAGAGGTAAATGATATTTTGAGACATGCACCCTTCTCATTTACTTCACGACCATCAGTTATCAATATCTTCCATGCTAAACACGCTAGTGGCGGTTCCCAAGTAAAAATGTAAAGGTTATGACTCCATTGTGAGTTTTTGTTTGATTATTTGTAAGCTCTTTTCCTTTTGCAGTTTGGGACTGGGCATCCCTATTACCGCCCTTTTCTCGTGCGACGGCGAGTGAATAAACACTCGTCCTGAGAATAACCCCCTTAGCATGGAAGATACCGTCCATGAACGATCCAGGCCACAAAAAGGATATTTATTTTAAGTTTTTAGAGTTGGCACATTCAAATTTTCTTAGGATGGCAGGGTAATACCGCATATACGTAGGTATGGTGGACTCATCTGGAATAACTTGGGTTTCAGGTTTTTGATGTACAAGCAGAGTTCCCACTTAGTACATGCGAAGGCTAGCAAATGGGTTGAAAAGCGGTCATCTAGAGAGCAACAACGGTCATGAACATGCATTATGCATAAGTAACATTGGATACTAGCATGAGTAGGATATGAACACCATGAACATAAATATCATAGAGGCTATGTTGGTTTTGATTCAACTACATGCATGAACATGTGCCAATTCAAGCCACCCGAACATTCAGAGGAGGATACCATATCATCAAACTACATCACAATCATTTTAACGCAATGTTGATATCCAAGATAAGTCATTATTCACTCCTAGCTACTTATGAATGGCATGAGGAACTATAATCTCTAATTGTCATTGCAAACATGTTTGATCATAATAGGCTGAATCATGGATACTAGGTTAAACATATTTACAAAAAAAGAACAAGTCGAGTTCATACCTATTTCTCTCTGCCACGGCCAGTTCATCTAATATCGTCATTATTGCGTTTCACTTGCAACCGAACGATTTGAAAATAATAATAGTGCAAGAGTGTCGTGGACTAAGCTGAAATTTACAAACATTTTATTCAAGAGGAGAATACAAGGTAATATGGACTCTTTATTAGATCAATAATGCAAATGGGAGCCACTCACAGACTCGATTACATAGATAGAGATCAAAACAAAACTCAAAGCTAGATCATACTAAAACTTTATTCTACTAGATCAAGATATAACCAAAAGGATCAAACTAAGAAAAACGATAAAGATAGATGTGTGATGGTGATACGATACCGGGGCACCTCCCCCAAGCTTGGCAGTTGCCAAGGGGAGTGCCCATACCCATGTATTTATGTCCCTTTCTTCGGAGGTGGTGATGATGGGGTTGTTAATGAAGTAGTGCCACACATCAAGCGTAGGAGATGCTCCAACTTGCAGATTATGCCCTTGAGTGCGGTGATGTGCTCTTGCAACAGAATATTTTCACGAGTGAGATACTTGTTTTGCACATGAATTATTTCAATGATCTTGAAAGCTTCAATTTCAGTAGGGACAAGATGATTGTAGTAAGGTTGAAGGATGTATTCTTCTTCTGCTGCCGAAATTTGATCTTTCGTGGCCTTCTTGATCTTATCACCCTCGTTGATTCCACCAAGTTCTTCTCTCTTCATCTCTATCTTCATTAGCCAAGCATCGTCGCCCGCATTGTTGGAGGAGGGGGACGACATGATGCTTGGCCTGGAAAACCCTAGCAGAAAACAGCTCGAAACAAAAACAGGAGATATTGTCATGGTATGGTGGTCAAAACCTTTGACGAAGCCAGCGTTAGGGACATGCTCGCGTCTTGGCCCCAGGAGCCTGGCTTCATGCGCCTCCCGCGCTCTTGGCGGCCGCTGGCACGTGCACAATCACAGGAAGCTCGCCGCGATTCAATGTGTACGGTGATGACTTCGGATGGGGCGTGCTGGTGGCTGTCCGGAGCAGCTCGGGGAACAAGGTGGGATGGGAAGGCGACTGTGTATGCAGGCCGAGCCGGCGGAGGGAGCATGGCGCTGGAGGTGTGCCTCGCTCAAGAGGCGCTCCCTAGGCTCGTCGCCGATGAGGAGTTCATGAGCGCGACCAGTACCGTTGAATGATGACTGACCGTGTCTCTCTTTTGTACAAGAGTTTAGCTGCTAGGAAATTGCCTTCACTGAACCTGTTTGTGTTCTCTTCCATTCCTTCATCTATTCTGATTATTCAGTGAACTAGTAGCCAACGCCATGTTTGCTCTATGCTATCTTTTATAGCTTGGTTTGGGTAAGGGTAACATGTCGTGTGTACAACAATGTGTGTTATTTATCTGTCGTGGCCATGGACAGGGAGCCAAGGAGCATGTTGCTCGTCTGAGAAAGATAAATACACATGACACCGTTAAAGTGTAGTTCGTAGTAATAGTTACTTTAAAAATGTAACATGCCCATGTTCGTCCGTATCTCTTAGGGCGTAATGTGCTTCCCATGCCTTCTTGGGTTGTCTTGAAGTCGGAGCTACCGTGGAGGGGCCTTGGTGGTGACGATGACATGGCATGGATGCCCTGGTGCGGGGCCTGGTTGGCGTGAGCTCTGGTTTTTTTTCTCTCTCCTACAATGTTCATCACTAGAGTCAGAGTTGTCTGGTCGCTAGCATGGGTGGCCGACTGTTTGGCATGGATTCGCATGGGTTCCAGCATCTGTTGCAGCGATAGCTTCGTCGGTTGTCGTCTAGGGTGAAGTCAGGAGTCGTTGGCTCGTGGAGGAGTGATGACAATGGCGCTGAATGACAACCTTGATGATTGTCTTCTTTGATTGATGGTGTGTGTGCTTCATGTGGGTAGCCAGATTGGCTTGTGTGGCCTGCATTTGCGATGGGTTTCGCCTGTTTTTCGTTTGTTAACCGGGAAATTTTCTACTTCTTTATTAGTGAGATGAAGCAAAGATTTTACCTTTATTTCAAAAATAAGACAATGCGGGATGTACAACCAAGCAGGAGCACACTTTATCTGTTTATAATTCTGCTTTTTTTATCAAGGCTATAGTCCAATGGGAGGTAATTTATTATGAGTTGCTGCCCTTATCATTTCAGCTTCATCGTCACCTTACTTTTGCTTGGTTGAAGGTAAGGCGTATGACAACTTAATTTGCTACACGGGAGGAGGGTTGGCCAGAAGTAGGTGAGGCAAAAAAAATGTTGGCTCCATCTCTATTACATCTGTTTAGGAAACTAAATTTTGCATTTCTATTTCACTTGTGGATGAGAAGTGATACAACTTTATTTCCATTGCTGCCATCTTCCTTACTGTGAGCTAAATCTGTACAACCAGTCGATCATTAACTGTAATGAGTGGAAGATGATTTAGAGTGTTCTCTATAATGCATGGTTAGGTAGCCGTGTTTCATAACCCAAGGTGGCCGGTCACCTTCATCTAATAACTCCAAGTCTTCTATCGTTCATCCTATGCTCGCTGAAACTACTGATTGAACTATTATGTTATGCAATGTTTGTATCACGTAGTGGTATACTCCCTTTCAGATTGAGTCGCCACCAATGTGTGGTCCAGCCAGCGTATTGAGTCGCGCGGTGTCGGACGTCTTCGTCCAGCTTAGAGCTTCTCCACCCACGTCCCCAAGAATGCATCCGGGCCACTTTTTTACCACCAGCGGCAAAAAAAACGTCCCAGCCAAGCCCACAAGACATCGTTTTGCGCCGGATTCGGCGTTATTTACGGCCGGCACGCCCACCCCACACCCAGCCCCCTGGGGGGCAGCTGGGGACACCGGCATTTGCCTTTTGCATGCACAGGCCCACTTGCAGCCCCTCTCTCTCCTCTCTCCTCTCCTTTCTCTCTTTTCTCTCTCCTCTCTCCTCTCCTTTTCCTTCCACTGCCTACAGCTGGCGAAGCGGTGCCGGGTGTGGCAGACTCTGTGGCTGCGAAGACGGCGAAGGGCAGCGGCGGCGACCAGCGGGCGCTGCTGGAGAAGGAGCCGGCCGGGCAGGCAATGGCGAGGAAGCGAGACGCCGGGCGACCGGAGAGGGTCGGACACGGGGACTACGGAGGCCGGACGCGCCGAGCGGGCGGAACCGGCGCGAGGCGCGCGACCCGTCGGGCGGCTCGGGAACCCGTGGAGCGACGCGAGGCGGCCCGCATAGCAGGCGCGCGGTTGGCCGTGTCCGGTTTGCGGAGGCGGAGCGGGCGTCTTGCCGGAAGCAAGGAGTCGGCGAAGGGCGAGGGAGGCCGGGCGGTCGGAGCGAGGCAGACGACGGAGGCCGGCGGGCTGGCGGGAGGCGGAGCAGTGGCCGAGTTAGTGCGGATGGCGGATGTGGAGGCGGCTCGCGGCGAACCGTGGACGGGCGCGGGAGTGACGTAGGCAGCCGGGGCGCGCGGGCGAAGCTAGAGGCGGATGGAGGAGCGGGCGGAGCCGGATAGCCGGGAACCAGCCCAGCGCGTGGGAGGCCTCCGTCATGTCGGGAAAAGCCGCCCGGGGCCGTGGCCGTGCGGGCGAGCGGGCCGACGCCGGCGGAAGGTCAGCTTAGCGGGGCAACGCGGTGCCAGACGAGCGCGTCGTGGATAGACAGAGGCGAGGAGTAGCCGCCGCGGAGCAGCCGACGACGGGCGGAGCGGACGCGAGTACCGGGCGCGCTGGAGGTCCGGAGACGAGCGGAGCCGCGCGCAAGGCAGCCGGCGACGGGTGGTGGAGCAGTCGCACGGCGGCTGGCGGGCGCGAGGAGGAGCCGGTCGGGTCGCGGGCGTGAGGAAGCTGGGCCTGCTTGCAAACGAGGAGGTGGCAGCAGACGGCTGCAAAGCGGGGCGGTGGCGAGCATGAGTGCCAGCACGCGCGCTTGGGCGGTTGGGGGGCAACGAGTGGATATTATTCGACCCCCAGGCTAAAATTTTCGCCGGTAGCCACCAAAGCGGCGAAAAAATGCCTCCTGAGGGGCTTAACGGCTGGAGATGCTCTTATACATGTGTTCCCGCCGGTGCAGGAATGCTTCCTACATTTCTCTGCCGCGAGCATGAAGGAGCTCAAGGCGAAGGCGATTGCCGAGATGCCCATCTCCGACACCACTACCACCATCTCCTCACTGCAGGCCCTACTCGCGCACCTGGGGCGTGCCCGCGGAGTGTGCTGAGCCCGGCAGTTCACGCCGGACCAAGACTCCAGGAGGCGACGTACATTGTCCTTGTGGTATTCTGTGGTCGCGTTGGTGGCATACGACATCCTACACGGGCAATGCGGTGGGGAACGTCAGCGCCAAGTCCACTGTCGGCAATATCGTGGACAAGGGTCTGGGTGGCCTGGCTCCTGAACCGAGCCATGGAGTCGTGCGACGAAGTCAGCACTAGGGACAAGTTAGTGTTCTCACGAGCCTAGCTTCAGTTGCCTGCCCGCATTCGCGGGCGCTGTTCCGACAGGGATCCAACACAATAAGCGTCGCGCAATGGGCGATCACTGAGGCATGCCACATCGGATTGAGGGAGCGCGTGGGTTGATGGCTTCTCCGGTACCTTCATTGGAGATAAGAGAAAAAAAAAACAAAAGGAAAATTAATTCGGCCACTCCAAGACGTCCGAGGCCCCCTTTCCTTCTCTGCAAATGCAGCTCCGCATCGACTTCCACATGCTCGTCTTCGTCTCCACCTCTCCCCCACACGCCGCCTCCTCCTCCCTCTTCCCTCGCAGCCCCCTCTCACTCACATCGTATCCGGATCCGCGGACGTGGCTGGCAGTGGCCCTAATGGCACCCTGGATGAGGCAGACCCGCAATTCAGCTCCGCCATGGAGGCCCACGAATCCATGACGCCGGTTCCGCTGTACTCAGCACGAGCGAAGGCGGCCTCATCACGGCGGAGGAGGAGGAGGCCATGTTCTGTTGCTAGGCTCCGGATCGAGGGCTCCCTCAACTTGGTGTTGGAGACCACCGTTCCACGGTGTGGCCGACAAGCAAGTCCAAGGAAGCTACACCGTTGCCGCTTCCATCAGCATGCGGGCGATCCGGAGGGCGGACTGCTTCCATTACCACGACGGCACGATGTAAGGGGCGCAGCGGGAAGGACTCCTGCAAGAGATCCATCAACTCGTACACCTACTCCACAATCAGACTCAGCCAAGGCATCGTGCAGATGGTCGCCAATGGTGGCATCCAGGGCAGCCTCACCGGCCCCAGCGTCGGCCAGGCGTGACCTTTATGCACAAGGTGTGGCCAGCATTCATCTCCCGATTTTGCTCTGTTTTTTGGAACCCTCTGTTTTGACGTGGTACTAACGAAGTGAAAAGGACACAGTGAAGGCGCTGCCGCCGTCGGAGGCGAAGGTGATGGGGATAAGCGTGGCGACGACGACGGTGTTCTACATGCTGTGTGGGTGCATGGGGTAAGCAGCGTTCGGCGACGCGGCGCCCGACAACCTCCTCACGGGGTTCGGCTTCTACGACCCCTTCTGGCTGCTGGACGTTTTCAACGCCGCCATCGCGGTGCACCTCGTCGGCGCCAACCAGGACTTCTGCCAGCCCCTCTTCGCCTTCATCGAGAAGTGGGCGGTGCCGCGGTGGCAAGGTGGTCTGGTCCGACAGGGCCTTCATCGCCCGGGAGCTCCGCGCGGCCCCTTCGCGATCAGCATCTTCCGACTAACCTGGCGCACGGCCTTCGTGTGCCTCATCACCGTCCTCTCCATGCTGCTACCCTTCTTCGGCGACGTCGTGGCGCTCCTCGGCGCCGTCGCGTTCTAGCCTCTCACCGTCTACTTCCCCGTCGGGATGTACATCGTGCAGCGGGGCGTGCGACGGGGGAGCACGCGGTGGGTTTGCCTCCAGATGCTCAGCACCACCTGCCTCATTGTCTCCGTCGCCACCCCCGCGGCCAGGTCTATAGGCTATAGCCGACGTCATCGGCGAGCTCAAGGAGTACCGGCCGTTCAGCAGCCGAGCAATATTTGTGTAGGATGGTCGGTAGCACAGCGGCACATGGGAGCACCCTGACTATATTTCAAGCATAAGCATACCAATGACCTGTTCATCTACAGGAGCACCGTAGCGGCAGCGACCATGGCATCGTCGGCAACAGGAAGGCTCCAATGTCAGGTTGGTCATCTACTTAACCAAATTACATCTTGCCATCTCTGCATGAGCTCATATCACTCACCTGCTTCTTCTGAAACTGCCAATAGATACTTACTGAAGTTATTGTTTTGGTCAACTGCAGGCGAGGGGGTAGAGCATCTTGGGGGAGAATCAAGACTATTTCCTTTTTAGTTGTTTATTTATTAATATAATTAAACCTTCATCAGTTGCTTGATGTGCATCTTTATAACTGTGTATCCATTGGATATTGTAATGTATTCGGAAACGTGACCGGTGGAATTTTACTTCGGTGATGTCAATTTAGCTACAACTGACCATCTGATGAAATTTAATACCAAAGATCCAGATGTATTTGGTGAGTTTAGCCTGTTAAATTTGAATAACGCATCCGATCATGCTGTTCACTCTCAAGTATGTTTCATTCATCTGATGTTTGCTAGCCAAAATCAATTACAATTAGCAATAGAAGTAAGCGCATATATGATGATAGAAATTTTACAAAGTACTGATATAGCCATAATTTTCTTCTTGGATATTTTCTATTACACTAATAAGTAGTCATAAGTTGTGCTCAGTTTGTGGTACTACCTTTGGCAGGTGACGGTTCAAGGATTCTTTTGAATGGGTAGCCGCCTGAGAGGTCGGACGGAGCCGCTGTGAAACTTTTCAATATCTGCATATGAAGTGTCCACAGGGACTGTAACTAAAAAACGTTGTCCAACTTTGGTACTGCATTTGGTGCATCTGTCTCTAACAGAATTCTGTCCAAGGTTATCTAGAACAAATACAAATGAATTTCACTGGTGCTGTAGAATAGTTTGAACATGCCCACTTTCACAAGAAAAAAAAAAGACGTAACCTACTTACTGCTTTGAGCATTTTCTTTGCCTTAGTGGATTTCATGCCTATAGGAAACCAGACAATGGAAAGTAACAGCCTAAATTTTGAAGGCCGAGCACCATTTCTGCAGATCCTAGATAAGTACGCAACAACACACTTGCCGGGAAAGACCTTGACTCCTCCAAGCTCCCCTCTGGTGGCATGTATGGGCAATGCTTCAGGTTTGCATCTTCTCCCGCACCTCAAACCCCCTCTGTGTTTCTCCTCCCACTATACTTCTATCTCTATTTTGGTACTGGTTCCACCGTTTTATGCCAAGGAAAGGGAAATAGAAGCATTTACTGGAATTAGTGGTCAAAATCAGCCTAAAGAATCATTTTGTTCTATTTAGCATTCATGTTTACCACTGGATATGGGTTAAGGTCGGCAAATATAGCATATTCACCTGTTTGCTGTATTTAAGTGCCATCAAGGATCAACCTAGACCCACGGTTGTGCGTAAGCTAGATAAATGCGCACATGAACGCTCAGGAGGCGTGCCAATGACACGCCCCAACCACTAGTGTTCACAAAGTGCTCGCTGCGGTTCCATGTGTACGGAAACATACTTTAGGTGGGGTGCGCGGGTGGCCGTCTGGAGCGGCTCGGAGAAAAAGGTGGATGGGAAAACGACGATGTACCAGGGCCGACGCGGCGGAGGCAGCATGGCGCTAGAGGCGTGCCTTGCTCCGGAGGCGCTCGCTAGGCTCGTCGAGGACGGGGAGTTCATGGGCCCAACCAGTACTGCTGATGGTGAATAATGACTGATCGTGTCTCTGACTCTCTTTTGCAGCAAAACCTTTTATGATCGATACCTTCCTTCTTTCTTTTTTTGTTTTTTGCGAATGACAGCTATCAATGAGGACCAAACCCATCCATCATTCTCAGGCTCATTGCGGGCGACAGGCGTAGTGAGTACCGCTGAATAATGATTTTCCGTGTCCCTCTTGCAACAAAAATTTGTACTCATATTCGATGACCGCTATAAACTGAGTAAATTGTCAAAAACTACCATAATTACATCGCTCAGTGCAGAAAACCATCATTTTCATAAAAGTTTGCCGAAAACATCGATTTTCAGTAATCGTGTTACCAAAAGCACTAAATGGTCGATTAACCGCGTTTTGACAGCAAACTTGACGTCTCGGCCCCACCAGTCAGGGGCTCGGGGCCACGTGGACGTTAATGTGGCTCGCACTGACCTGGTTCGACTGGACCGAGTCAAGCAACGTTGCTGCCATGTGAGATCCATTTGTCATAGCAAGAAAACATAAAATATTTTTTTCTTTCTCTGTATCTCCCCATGAGCCAGCGCCTTGATCTGCCGCCACGCACGGGATGCCCGACAGCCGCACCCACCGGAGCGCCGCCGGCCGGCGAGCAAGGCCGTGAGCAGAACAAGGCGGCAGTCGTGTCTCACCAGAGTTGGAGAGCATGCGGCTTCTCCTTCCTTTTTTCTGTCCAGAGAGAAAGAGAGCTCCGCCTCCGCCTGACCACGACCACCATAGACCGTGCGGCTAAAGGCCTCCGTCGACATCGCACCCATGTCCAGGAACATCGCTCTCATCCTCTACATCCTTCTGCACCTTGAATTGGACAGAAGAATCCCGACTGCTACTCGCAGGTCTTCTTCCTCCTCTCCGACCGGATGTCGTCGTCTCCAAAATTTGTCGACAGTACTACACCATCGACTTCCTCGACTCCTCCACGACTCGATGCCACACACGCTGGACAAGATCCTGGCCCTGGCCACTCATGCCGCTCCCAGCCGTCCATGGTGCACCGCAACATGACGGCTCCGGCGACATGGCCGCGACAGCCTCCTAGCCCTACGCCCTGCTCAACCTATCCAAACCAGCACCACCAGATCCGCTGGCTCCTGCGGCCCGCAGCGCCGATTGGCAGGGATGTCGTGGCAGAGGCCACGGCGGCATCACGGCCATGGCGTGCGTCGGACACGAGGCTGGTGGAGCTCAGAGGCGGGGAGGGAAGGAGGAGAACATCGCTAGAGGCGGGGCTGGCGACGCTCGGTTCGCCGGAGTCCATCAACGGACGGCCGCGGAGCCGTGCGGTGCGGGTGGCGCGAGCAGCAGCCGGTCACTGCACACAATATGTTCGATAAAATGAACAACCGTGCTGCGAGTGGGCCCTTATGTTAACTTAACGTCTCAGCCGACGGCGTTAATTTTTTGTGCCACTTCAGTCCTGAAAGTGGGCCCCCTCTGTCATATTTCACATCAAACCGCTCTTAATCGACCGATTAGTGTTTTTGGCAATGCGATTACTGGAAATCAGTGTTTTCTGCAACCTTTTATGAAAACGGTGGGTTCACTACAACAAAAACCTCCCTATACCAACGGATGTGTACCAACGATTTTAAAAGATGTGTTGTTTGTCCCACCTCCCACATCCCACCTCCCCCACTTTGAGCTAACCGGTACCTCCATCGATGCCTCCCCCACCCAAATATCACGCAACAAAAAATTTCTATCCGCCATCTCTCCCCAGATTCCTCTCTCTCTCTCTCTCTCTCCCGACTTCCATGACCAGCGGCCGCCACCTCCTATTCCGGCTAGATCCGGCGATGTCTCGCGTCGTAGGTCATAGGCCAGCATCCCCCCAAACCTCCCAGTACTCTCCTCATATATTCCGTCGTGGCGACGCCCTCTGCGTCCCTGCACGCGTCTCTATGGCAACCATAGTCGCCACGCGTTGCCGGCGCCCGGCGCAGCTCCACGCCTCTGGTTTGGAGGGCTACCACCCAGCGTCTCAGCATGCGCTGCTGCCGGCTTGGGCATGACGGTGCTGCTCCTCCTCGGCTACCTTGTGTCGACGGTCAATCAGGATTGCAGGTTGGATCTGAAACAATTTGCGGTGTAGGGTGCTGCTCCCTTCTCTCGGTGCTGGCTGGCAGTGGAGACAGGTTCGAGGTAGGAGGAGCTCGGGCTGGAGCCCCATCCGTATTGCTCAATTACCAATGGGATCCCGCCTGTGTTGGTGGTTCTTGCGGCTCAAAGCCTTCGGCGGTGATGTGGCTCCTTTTGTATTTATTTTGGTGCCCGTCCTGGTCCTGTTCCGATTCCTGGCTCGCGTGCATGTGCCTGTGATGTGTGCGCGTGCTGATGGATATTACAACCCTTCGTGATGCTGATTGTTTGCTACCACCATTGTCTGCTACTGCTTTTCTCGTTGACTGCTATTGCTACTGCTGCTCATTTTTCTGCTATTTAGTACTAATACAGTAGATAGAAGATGATCTGCATTCCCAAAGAAAATAAATAGAAGATGATCTGTATGTTTGAAAATTGTGAACTGAGCCAACTACTTGTTATCTCTTCTCTAAACTTTCTCTTGATTAGATTCTCTTTTGTGCTTTATTGCAAAAATTACTCAATACACATATAATTAATGTGTTCAGTAAAAATCATGGAACCGTCTAGCTCCTTATTGATTCCATGGTCCCTTTTCCTTAGAATTGTTTGCTTTATGTGTCTCGCTTCCAATTGCAGAGAAAATATTTTTCAGAAAAGGAAAGTAGGATTTCAACGCTGGCCGCCCGTGCTCCACCTGAGGTACGCCATCGTATAACATGAGTACTAGATTTTATATGCTGATGTAACTTCGAGCATGGACTTATGCTGTTGTATTATTGTTTGACAATCTTGTATAGATTTCTGGTAGGTACTAAGTATGTGATTTGTACTTATGTGTTTTAAATTTGATCCAACTAGAATTCGTGGTGTTCAAGAATGATGCCTCATCGTGTAAACATGTTCAATTTAAGTGGGAGCCATGAATAAGTTTTAAAAAGTAGGGTTGCAGACTTGTAGTCCATATAGAAAAGCTAATCAATGTGGAGCAGACTGACAATGGAGATACCCAGTCTCGCATGCTTTATTCTTAGTTTATGCAATAACTGTGATGTTTACAAGAAACTGTCCTACATACAGGTCAGGTTTCAAACTGTTGACAATAGACGTGTAAATATATAAGATTATGTCGAAATCTTTTTTTGGTGGATTATGTAAGAAATTAACTTGCTTTAATGTCGTGCTGCTTCAGGGGCAGATGGATATGTATGGCTTACTACCTCATCGCAGAATGTGGGGCAACACAGTCGCTTCCTTGAATACCGTCCCCTCGTTCAGGCCACTAAGGTGCCCGTTTCCACATCTTCTCATGATGTAGCACTCTTATTTATTCCATGTCTTTAATTTTTACACTAACTGGTCCAGCGAGTCTTTTTTAGTTAAGTGTGCCCATATATGTCTATTTTTTCCGGTCTTAACTTTTGTCCAGTCGCATATTTTGTAGATTTATATTGGTATTTAGTTATTCAATGACATGAAAAATGATACTCCCTCCGTTCCGGAATACTTGTCGTGGTTTTTTTAGTTCAAACATTTGAACTAAAACCACGACAAGTATTTTGGTATGGAGGGAGTACATGATTAGGGAGCTGAGTAGTGACCAAAGATGAAATTCAATTGATTATATGATATGCCACATTGGCAGTAAATGCGCATGGGTAGTATTTCTTAAAACTGGGTATGTAATGACAAATAATTGTTCATTTAGCTGAATTCTTCTCATCGTTGATATAATATAAGCTTTGGATAACTGTTAGTAGTGAATGCATGTTGATGCTTGTTCACATTGTGCAGGCACATCCGATTGGTCAAACATGGTCGGTGTTCTAATTTGTACGCCTATTAAGTTATTTATCAGTTATACATAGCTTATGCCCCCCGCCCCCAATGATCATTTCTTGCACACTTGCTAATTTTGAATTTATGCCTAATAGCATTATGATTTTTCTTTGTAGGTTGAGAATTTCAATACTAGATGATTACTTGGATCCTTTGAAGAATATATGCTAATTCTTGGTACTTGGAGGAGAAAGAAGACATTTATATGAATGTTTAGAAATTTGTATTCTATTTTTTCTAAGTGATGTACTCTAATTGATGATACTTCCAATGTAATGTAACAGATTGTTCCATTAAATCAATATATCAGTTTCATTTCTACTCCATCGATTTTTAATAAAGTTATATACTACCTCTGTTCTAATGTAAGATGTTTTGGCAGTTTAAACTGTCAAAACGTCTTATATTTAAGAACAGAGGTGTATCAGAAGGGTGTACCTTGTACTGCCATTGGAACTACATGCTGTTATAAATGGATTATATATGGTGGTTATTCTATATCTCAAGCACCAACGTATAGAAACGTTGTATAAATCTGTTGTTGCCTTGCAACGCATTATTTTGCAGGTTACCAACGGATCTATATATGTTGTTGAAGACGTTAGCAACGCCACCAACGACAACACATATGAATCCGTTGGTGTAGACCTTACCAACGCTTTTATGGACAAACGACAACGCATTGATGCGTTGCTAAAGGGGGGTTCTTGTTGTAGTGGTTTTCGCACCGAGCGACGCAATTGTGGTGGTTTTTAGCAATTTGCTCGCTATCAACGAGGCCCAGATATATCCAGCTATGGACAACTGGTGTGGCTATTGCCTTTGTGTTTGCACATAAGTGGAATGACAAGATGATTCCTGACGTGCTTCCTCAAAATCCATCCATGAGTACTATGAGGCACAAAGATGGCTAATTAGGCCAAGTAGGCTAATTCGCGCCGGGGTGGGGGGGGGGGGGGCTGGTTCGTAAGTCTACCAGATTTCAGGTGCCCGAGGCGAAAGTTGAATAAAGGCCCCGACATATCTTCTCTTAAATCACATCATCGAGGTGGCTGGTGTGCGCGGTGCTGTCTCCAGTCGACAACTCGCTTTTTCAATGTGGTCGTGTAAGTGCGATGATGAGCTGATCTGCCCAGGGTGCATAGGAGATCAACCTTTGCAGGCGGGGTCGTGGGCAGCCATAGAGGGGGACATCACACAAGAGATCATGGCAAGTTATCTTTACCATGCACCAAGCATAAACTGTGCTCGCAAGGTGGTAAAGGAGGAACCGAAGTTTTATTATAACAAACCATAGCATGAATATAAAGTTATAAAGTTTTGTGATGATGTTTTATTAGTCAGATAGCAACAACATCAGCCCACATGAACATATTAAAAACCAAAATATAGTATGGAAAATGTCCGTCACTAAATAAAGCTTGTAGAGCTATCAACCGTCAATCTATAACATGGAATCGACCTTTAAAAATTACATGAATTAGTATTGATTCGAACTAACGAAGGCAAGAGTTGCTTGCCTGAACTTGCCTGCTTTGTTATCACTGAAGGAAATATGCCCTAGAGGCAATAATAAAGTTATTATTTATTTCCTTATTTCATGATAAATGTTTATCATTCATGCTAGAATTGTATTAACCGGAAACATGATACATGTGTGAATGCATAGACAAACAAGATGTCACTAGTATGCCTCTACTAGACTAGCTTGTTAATCAAAGATGGTTATGTTTCCTGACCATGAACAAAGAGTTGTTATTTGATTAACAAGGTCACATCATTAGTAGAATGATCTGATTGACATGACCCATTCCATTAGCTTAGCACACGATCGTTTAGTATGTTGCTACTGCTTTTATCCATGACTTATACATGTTCCCGTAACTATGAGATTATGCAACTCCGTTTGCGGAGGAACACTTTGGTGCTACCAAACGTCACAACGAATCGGGTGATTATAAAGGAGTACTACAGGTGTCTCCAAAGGCAGATGTTGGGTTGGCGTATTTGAGATTAGGTTTTGTCACTCCGATTGTCGGAGAGGTATCTCTGGGCCCTCTCGGTAATGCACATCATGAAGCCTTGCAAGCATTACAACTAATGAGTTAGTTGTGAGATGATGTATTACGGAACGAGTAAAGAGACTTGCCGAGAACGAGATTGAACTAGGTATTGGATACCGACGATCGAATCTCGGGCAAGTAACATACCGATGACAAAGGGAACAACGTATGTTGTTATGCGGTCTGACCGATAAAGATCTTCGTAGAATATGTAGGAACCAATATGGCCATCCAGGTCCCGCTGTTGGTTATTGACCAGAGACGTGTCTTGGTCATGTCTACATTGTTCTCGAACCGTAGGGTCCGCACGCTTAAGGTTTCGATGACAGTTATTATGAGTTTATGTATTTTGATGTACCGAAGAAGTTCGGAGTCCCGGATGTGATCACGGACATGAAGAGGAGTCTCGAAATGGTCGAGACATAAAGATTGATATATTGGAAGCCTATATTTGGAGTTCGAATGGTTCGGGTGAAAACAGAATTTATCGAGTACCGGAGGTTACTGGAACCCCGGGAACTAAATGGGCCATAGTGGGCCTTGGTGGAAAAGGAGAAAGGGCCAGCCCTAGGTGGCCGCGCGCCTCCCCCCTTCCCCTAGTCCTACTAGGACTAGGAAAGGGGGCCGCCCCCCTCTCTCTCTTTCCCCCTCCGGTGAATCCTATTCCAACTAGGATTGGAGGGGGAATCCTACTCCCAGAGGGAGTAGGACTCCCTGGCGCGCCTCCCTTGGCCGGCCGGCCCCCTCCCCCTTGCTCCTTTATATACGGGGGCAGGGGGGCACCCTAGGAGACACAAGTTTGATCTACGGATCGTTCCTTAGCCGTGTGCGGTGCCCCCCTCCACCATATTCCACCTCGGTCATACCGTCGCGAAGCTTAGGCGAAGCCCTGCGCCGGTGAAACATCAAGATCGTCACCACGCCGTCGTGCTGACGAAACTCTCCCTCGACACTCGGCTGGATCGGAGTACGAGGGACGTCATCGAGCTGTACGTGTGTCAAGAACTCGGGGGCGCCGGAGTAACGGCGCCGGGATCGGTCGGATCGCGAGGAGAACGTACGACTACTTCCTCTACGTTGTGATCGCTTCCGCTTCGGGTCTACAAGGGTATGTAGACAACACTCTCCCCTCTTGTTGCTATTCATCACCATGATCTTGCGTGTGCGTAGGAAAATTTTTGAAATTACTACGTTCCCCAACAATGGCATCCGAGCCTAGGTTTTTCTATGGTTTGATGTTTTGCACGAGTAGAACACAAGTGAGTTGTGGGCGATACAAGTCATACTACCTACCAGCATGTCATACTTTGGTTCAGCGGTATTGTGAGATGAAGCGGCCTGACCGACATTACGCCAGACGCTTACGCGAGACTGGTTTCACCGCCACGAGCACTCGTTGCTTAAAGGTGACTGGTGGGTGCTGTCTCTCTCACTTTAGTTGAACTGAGTGTGGCTACGCCCGGTCCTTGAGAAGGTTAAAGCGAGTCTATTTGACGAAGTATCGTTGTGGTTTTGATGCGAGGTGAGACTGGTTCTTGCTTAAGCCCGTAGCAGCCACGTAAAATTTGCAACAACAAAGTAGAGGACGTCTAACTTGTTTTTGCAGGGCATGTTGTGATGTGATATGGTCAAGACGTGATGCTATATTTTATTGTATGAGATGATCATGTCTTGTAACCGAAGTTATCGGCAACTGGCTGGAGCCATATGGTTGTCGCTTTATTGTATGCAATGCAATCGCCCTGTAATGCTTTACTTTATCACTAAGCGGTAGCGATAGTCGTAGAAGCATAAGTTTGGCGAGACGACAACGATGCTACGATGGAGATCAAGGTGTCGCGCCGGTGACGATGGTGATCATGGTGGTGCTGCAGAGATGGAGATCACGAAGCACAAGATGATGATGACCATATCATATCACTTATATTGATTTGCATGTGATGTTTATCCTTTATGCATCTTATCTTGCTTTGATTGACGGTAGCATTATAAGATGATCTCTCACTAAATTATCAAGAAGTGTTCTCCCGAGTATGCACCGTTGCCAAAGTTCGTCGTGCCCAGACACCACGTGATGATCGGGTGTGATAAGCTCTACGTCCATCTACAACGGGTGCAAGCCAGTTTTGCACACGCAGAATACTCGGGTTATACTTGACGAGCCTAGCATATGCAGATATGGCCTCGGAACACGGAGACCGAAAGGTCGGCGTGAATCATATAGTAGATATGATCAACATAAGATGTTCACCATTGAAAACTACTCCATTTCACGTGATGATTGGTTGTGGTTTAGTTGATTTGGATCACGTGATCACTTGGATGACTAGAGATGTCTTTCTAAGTGGGAGTTCTTAAGTAATATGATTAATTGAACTTAAATTTATCATGAACTTAGTACCGATAGTATCTTGCTTGTTTATGTTTGATTGTAGATAGATGGCTCGTGCTGTTGTTCCGTTGAATTTTAATGCGTTCCTTGAGAAAGCAAAGTTGAAAGATGATGGTAGCAATTACACGGATGGGTCCGTAACTCGAGGATTATCCTCATTGCTGCCTGAAGAGTTACGTCTGGATGCACCGCTGGGTGCGAGCCTGCTGCTTGATGCAACCGACGACGTTAAGAACGTCTGGCAGAGCAAAGCTGATGACTACTCTATAGTTCAGTGTGCCATGCTTTACTGCTTAGAACCGGGACTTCTACGACATTTTGAACGTCATGGAGCATATGAGATGTTCCAGGATTTGAAGTTAATATTCCAACAGAATGCCCGGATTGAGAGATATGAGGTCTCCAATAAGTCCTATAGCTGCAAGATGGAGGAGAATAGTTACATTAGTGAGCACATACTCGAATGTCCGGGTACTACAATCACTTGACACAATTGGGAGTTAATCTTCCGGATGATTGTGTCATTGATGAATTCTTCAATCACCGCCACCAAGCTACAAAGGCTTCGTGATGAACTATAATATGCAAGGGTTAGTAAAGACTATACCGAGCTCTTCGCAATGCTAAAGGCTGCGGAGGTAGAAATCAAGAAGGAGCATCAAGTGTTGATGGTCAATAAGACCACTAGTTTCAAGAAGAAAGGCAAAGGGAAGAAGAAGGGAACTTCAAGAAGAACAGCAAGCAAGTTGCTGCTCAGAGAAGAAACCCAAGTCTGGACCTAAGCCTGAAACTGAGTGCTTCTACCGCAAGCGACTGGTCCTTTGGAAGCGGAACTGCCCCAAGTATTTGGCGGATAAGAAGGATGGCAAGGTGAACAAAGGTATATGTGATATACATGTTATTGATGTGTACCTTACTAGAGCTCGCAGAGCACTGGTATTTGATATCTGGTTCATTGCTAATATTTGCAACTCAAACAGGACTACGGATTGCTTAACACCGGCAAAGGACGAGGTGACGATGCGCGTGGGAAATGGTTCCAAAGTCGATGTGATCGCGGTCGGCACGCTACCTCTACATCTACCTTCGGGATTAGTTTTAGACCTAAATAATTGTTATTTGGTGCTGCGTTGAGCATGAACATTATATCTGGATCTTGTTTGATGCGAGACGGTTATTCATTTAAATCAGAGAATAATGGTTGTTCTATTTATATGAGTAATATCTTTTATGGTCATGCACCCTTGAGGAGTGGTCTATTTTGATGAATCTCGATGGTAGTGATACACATATTCATAATGTTGAAACCAAAAGATGCAGAGTTGATAATGATAGTGCAACTTATTTGTGGCTTCGCCGTTTAGGTCATATTGGTGTAAAGCGCATGAAGAAACTCCATCTTGATGGACTTTTGGAGTCACTTGATTATGAATCACTTGGCACTTGCGAACCGTGCCTCATGGGCAAGATGACTAGAACCCCGTTCTCCGGTACTATGGAGAGAGCAACAGATTTGTTGGAAATCATACATACAGATGTATGTTGTCCGATGAATGTTGAGGCTCGTGGCGGATATCGTTATTTTCTCGCCTTCACAGATGACTTAAGCAGATATGGGTATATCTACTTAATGAAACATAAGTCTGAAACATTTGAAAAGTTCAAAGAATTTCAGAGTGAAGTTGAAAATCATCGTAACAAGAAAATTAAATTTCTACGATCTGATCGTGGAGGTGAATATTTGAGTTACGAGTTTGGTCTACATTTGAAACAATGCGGAATAGTTTCAGCAACTCACGCCACCCGAACACCACAGCGTAATGGTGTGTCCGAACGTCAGAATCGCACTTTACTAGATATGGTGCGATCTATGATGTCTCTTACAGATTTACCGCTATCGTTTTGGGGTTATGCTCTAGAGACGGCCGCACTGAATAGAACACCGTCGAAATCCGTTGAGACGACACCTTATGAACTATGGTTTGGCAAGAAACCAAAGTTGTCGTTTCTAAAAGTTTGGGGATGCGATGCTTATGTGAAAAAGCTTCAACCTGATAAGCTCGAACCCAAATCGGAGAAATGTGTCTTCATAGGATACCCAAAGGAGACAGTTGGGTACACCTTCTATCACAGATCCGAAGGCAAGACATTCGTTGCTAAGAATGGATCCTTTCTAGAGAAGGAGTTTCTCTCGAAAGAAGTGAGTGGGAGGAAAGTAGAACTTGATGAGGTAATTGTACCTTCTCCCTTACTTGAAAGTAGTCTGTCGCAGAAACCTGTTTCTGAGACACCTACACCAAGTAGTGAGGAAGTTGATGATGTTGATCATGAAACTTCAGATCAAGTTGCTCTGAACCTCGTAGATCAACCAGAGTAAGATCCGCACTGAGTGGTACGGCAATCCTGTTCTGGAAATCATGCTGCTAGATCATGATGAACCTACGAACTATGAAGAAGCGATGGTGAGCCCAGATTCCGCAAAATGGCTTGAGGCCATGAAATCTGAGATGGGATCCATGTATGAAAACAAAGTATGGACTTTGGTTGACTTGCCCGAGGGTAGGCAAGCAATAGAAAACAAGTGGATCTTCAAGAAGAAGACTGACGCTGACGGTAATGTTATTGTCTACAAACCTCGACTTGTCGCAAAGGGTTTTCGACAAGTTCAAGGGATTGACTACGATGAGACCTTCTCACCCGTAGCGATGCTTAAGTCTGTCCGAATCATGTTAGCAATTGCCGCATTTTATGATTATGAAATTTGGCAAATGGATGTAAAGACTGCATTCCTGAATGGATTTCTGGAAGAAGAGTTGTATATGATGCAACCAGAAGGTTTTATCAATCCAAAGGAAGCTAACAAAGTGTGCAAGCTCCAGCGATCCATTTATGGACTGGTGCAAGCATCTCGGAGTTGGAATAAACGCTTTGATAGTGTGATCAAAGCATTTGGGTTCATCTGAGACTTTTGAGAAGCTTTGTATTTACAAGAAAGTGAGTGGGAGCTCAGTAGCATTTCGATATTATATGTAGATGACATATTACTGATCGGAAATGATATAGAATTTCTGGATAGCATAAAGGGATACTTGAATAAGAGTTTTTCAATGAAAGACCTCGGTGAAGCTGCTTACATATTGGGCATTAAGATCTATAGAGATAGATCAAGAAACTTAATTGGACTTTCACAAAGCACATACCTTGACAAAATTTTGAAGAAGTTCAAAATGGATCAAGCAAAGAAAGGGTTCTTGCCTGTGTTACAAGGTGTGAAGTTGAGTAAGACTCAATGCCCGACCACCGCAGAAGATAGAGAGAAAATGAAAGATGTTCCCTATGCTTCAGCCATAGGCTCTATCATGTATGCAATGTTGTGTACCAGACCTGATGTGTGCCTTGCTATAAGTTTAGCAGGAGGTACCAAAGTAATCCAGAGTGGATCATCGACGGTGGTCAAGAACATCTGAAATACTTGAAAAGGACTAAGGATATGTTTCTCGTATATGGAGATGACAAAGAGCTCATAAAACGGTTACGTTGATGCAAGCTTTGACACCGATCCGGACGATTCTAAATCGCAGACCGGATACGATTTACACTAAACGGAGGAGCTGTCGGTTGGTGCAGTTCCAAACAAAGCGTCAGGCGGGATCTACATGTGAAGCGGAGTACATAGAAGCTTCGGAAGCAGCTAATGAAGGAGTCGGATGAAGGAGTTCATATCCGATCTAGGTGTCATACCTAGTGCATCGGGTCCAATGAAAATCTTCGTGACAATATCGAGCAATTGCCTTAGCAAAGGAATCCAAATTTCACAAGAGGACCAAGCACATCAAGAGACGCTTCAATTCCATCCGGGACTTAGTCGGTGGGAGACATAGAGATTTGCAAGATACATACGGATCTGAATGTTGCAGACCGTTGACTAAGCCTCTTCCACGAGCAAAACATGATCAGCACCAAGACTCCATGGGTGTTAGAATCATTGCTATGTAATCTAGATTATTGACTCTAGTGCAAGTGGGAGATGAAGGAAATATGCCCTAGAGGCAATAATAAAGTTATTATTTATTTCCTTATTTCATGATAAATGTTTATCATTCATGCTAGAATTGTATTAACCGGAAACATGATACATGTGTGAATGCATAGACAAACAAGATGTCACTAGTATGCCTCTACTAGACTAGCTTGTTAATCAAAGATGGTTATGTTTCCTGACCATGAACAAAGAGTTGTTATTTGATTAACAAGGTCACATCATTAGTAGAATGATCTGATTGACATGACCCATTCCATTAGCTTAGCACACGATCGCTTAGTATGTTGCTACTGCTTTTAGCCATGACTTATACATGTTCCTGTAACTATGAGATTATGCAACTCCGCTTGCGGAGGAACACTTTGGTGCTACCAAACGTCACAACGAATCGGGTGATTATAAAGGAGTACTACAGGTGTCTCCAAAGGCAGATGTTGGGTTGGCGATTTCGAGATTAGGTTTTGTCACTCCGATTGTCGGAGAGGTATCTCTGGGCCCTCTCGGTAATGCACATCACTGAAGCCTTGCAAGCATTACAACTAATGAGTTAGTTGTGAGATGATGTATTACGGAACGAGTAAAGAGACTTGCCGAGAACGAGATTGAACTAGGTATTGGATACCGACGATCGAATCTCGGGCAAGTAACATACCGATGACAAAGGAACAACGATGTTGTTATGCGGTCTGACCGATAAAGATCTTTGTAGAATATGTAGGAACCAATATGGGCATCCAGGTCCAGCTGTTGGTTATTGACCAGAGACGTGTCTTGGTCATGTCTACATTGTTCTCGAACCGTAGGGTCCGCACGCTTAAGGTTTCGATGACAGTTATTATGAGTTTATGTATTTTGATGTACCGAAGAAGTTCGGAGTCCCGGATGTGATCACGGACATGACGAGGAGTCTCGAAATGGTCGAGACATAAAGATTGATATATTGGAAGCCTATATTTGGAGTTCGGAATGGTTCCGGGTGAAAACAGGAATTTACCGGAGTACCGGGAGGTTACCGGAACCCCCCCGGGAACTAAATGGGCCATAGTGGGCCTTGGTGGAAAGGAGAAAGGGCCAGCCCTAGGTGGCCGCGCGCCTCCCCCCTTCCCCTAGTCCTACTAGGACTAGGAAAGGGGGCCGCCCCCCCCTCTCTCTCTTTCCCTCCGGTGAATCCTATTCCAACTAGGATTGAGGGGAATCCTACTCCCAGAGGAGTAGGACTCCTGGGCGCCTCCCTTGGCCGGCCGCCCCCCCCTGCTCCTTTATATACGGGGCAGGGGGCACCCTAGGAGACACAAGTTTGATCTACGGATCGTTCCTTAGCCGTGTGCGGTGCCCCTCCACCATATTCCACCTCGGTCATACCGTCGCGAAGCTTAAGCGAAGCCCCGCGCCGTGAAACATCAAGATCGCCACCACGCCGTCAGGTCGACAAAACTCTCCCTCGACACTCGGCTGGATCGGAGTACGAGGGACGTCATCGAGCTGTACGTGTGTCAAGAACTCGGGGGCGCCGGAGTAACGGCGCCGGGATCGGTCGGATCGCGAGGAGAACGTACGACTACTTCCTCTACGTTGTGATCGCTTCCGCTTCGGGTCTACAAGGGTATGTAGACAACACTCTCCCCTCTCATTGCTATTCATCACCATGATCTTGCGTGTGCGTAGGAAATTTTTTGAAATTACTACGTTCCCCAACAATCACTGCGGCGCCAGCTTGTTGTCGGCCATGAAGGCCATTTCGACTCAGTTTTTTTTAGATGCTAGTTTGATAAGGTTGAGCATCGCTGCAAATGACAATCATGCAAGTATCCACCTTGATCATTAATTTCATCTTCCAAAAATAAATCTGATAATTCATTTTTAGAAAAAAAATGGCTAATTTTAAGTGAAGCTTATTCTTTATTTTAGGGAACGCAAATTTGTGCTAAAGCAGGGCACTTTACTTAATTAGGCCAAGTATACTACATGACAGCTCCAGGTCGTTTGTGTGCGTAGCGACAGAGCGATCGTCCTGCCCTTCACTCTGGTCTCGTGCCGGACTCAGCCAACTGGCATTCACACCGCTGTGGTGATGTTCGACGAGCCTCTTAGGGCATGTACAATGCATAGCCTGAAGGTGATGCCTCGCATGCCACGTAGGATCGGATATGACGTAAAGTAGGTTCAGATAGGGAAGCGGGATCCTCTCCAGGAGGCGGGTGCTTGAAGAGAAAAAGTGTGGTCCGGTGACAAAAGCTGAAAAGATTGAAGTGAAAAGTAGAGATGCATGTGTACTAAAGTCTTTATTTTCTATTTCTTAATGAGCCCATTAGTGGTAGCTTGCATTGGGGAGAAAAAATAAATATAGGTGCCTCAAATTACTTTTTGTCATGGGGCATATGTATCCATATGCCACCATTGTACTGCCCTTAGTCCCGGCCTGGATATGATCCTCTGGAACGTCATAACGTGGCCGGGCCTGACAATCTGGATGACGTCATAATCTACATTCTTATGCGGTGGTCGTCCAGGCACTGACCTGACGCTGATATGCATCAAAATCGGAGCAGGCGGTTACTCAGCCTACGTCAGCATTGATCTATAGCAGTTTGAGCATTAGTGAACTCCGGGTTTCTGATGTCTCTCAAGCCTACCAGCAAGCCTGCCAGAGTTGAGCTGCTAAACAATTTGCCTTTCACTCAACATGTTTGTTTTCTCTTCCATTCCTTCCTCTATTCTGACTTTTAGGTGGTAGCTGATAGCAACCCCCCGTGTTTGCTCTATGCTGCCTTTTATAACTTGGTTTGGGTAACATGTCGCATGTACAACGAAGTGTATTATTTCTCTATCGTGGCCATGGATGGGGAGCCAGGGATCATGTGATGCGCATGAGAAAAGATAAATACACATGGCTTCGTGTAATAGTTGGTAGTGATAGTTACTCTAGAAATGTGACACACGGACGTCCGGCCATATCACTTAGTGCGTAATGAGCCTCCATACTATTCGATTTGTCTACAGTGCCCATAATTATTTATAGCCATAAAATTTGGTTCGGACGATGTGCGAGCTGTCAGCCCAGACGTTTAGGGGAGGGGGGGGGAGTGGAGGGTCTAGATAAAATGACTTAAATTAATTTGCAAATTACTGATCAACTGTGTACACTTGTAGTGATTACATACAGACAAATTGATGTTGAAATAAAATTAATTATGTTATTTATATCGACAGTAAATACTAAATACCCTCTCTCTCAGTTTACAGGGCGTGTCCGTATCAAATGCGTGTATGAATTACAAGATATAGGGGGAGATCTCCATGATTCAATTTTTCAAATTTGCATTGCCTCAAAAGCAAATTCCTCATTATGCACATATTCAGGGGGAGTTCTTCTATATCTTGCAATCAAATTCCTCAATATCAGTATTTACACTTCATATGTTTATCCCCGTTGAAAACTTAACCTATGTTATCATCAATCACCAAAAAGGGGGAGACTGTAAGTGCATCTAGTGCCCCATAGTGATTTTGGTGTATTGAAGACTTATAGGTTAAGTAACTGATGCGTTTGTGAGTGTACACAGGTCTATAAGTCTATGAGGAGTTTGATATTTACAGAGAAAGTCGACCCTAAAAATGAAGTTCTTCGATCAAGACTTTGATATTCGAAGACTTTCGAAGACTTTGAAAGTGAAGAAATTGGTGTGACCTTGAAGACTTGATATTCATTCGAGGAATATGAAGCGTGAGGACTTTTGTTTTCGTAGTTTCATTTTCTCTTTCTTGAGTCATAGGAAACACCGTCATGTTAAAGGGGTCGAGGAAATACTAAGGAAAAATTTCCATGTGATGCTCAACTCAAAATCCTACACCTACCAATCCCTTCGAGTGAAGCCATTGGAAATCTCATACGATTCAGTTCAAGTTCTTGATGTAAACGCAGTTCTTACAGTCATCGATGACTTTGCTCGACCGAGGAGTTAGGAATTCGCCAGTCTTGAATTGCCTACACCGTGAGGAACATGATAGCCCTGAGGAATTTGAGAGTCAAATTTCCGACCGTTGTTGTGCTGCGCGCCGGCTGTCCAAAATATCTTATCCACCTAACGGTCATATCATTGAAGGGCATTTATGTCTTATCATGTCAGGCTGCTCCCTAGGCTATAAATAGCCGCCCCCTACAACCACTATTTGGTTGGCTGCTCCGAGAGAACTTGACACTTGTCATTTGAGAGCAACCCATCCTCCGAGGACTTTGAGCGAAAATCATCAAGTGAGGAAAATCCCAAAACCAAAACCCCACAAACCCAAAGTGATTGAGCATCACTGAAGAAATTGATCCTGCGTGGATCCGACGCTTGTTACCTTTGAAGATTGTGCTTCTTCCAGACGGTTAGGCGTCAAGGTCTAGAGCATCCAAGAGGAATTGTGGATCGCCGAGTGACCAAGTCTATGAAGGTTTGGAAGTCACCTGAAGACTTACCACGAGTGATTGGACGAGGCCTGCGTGGTCTTAGTTCAAGGAGAATACGGTGAGGACTGGGTGTCCTGAGTTGCGGCTCAGAGACTGGGTGTCCGGGACTGTGTGTCCTCGAGTTTAAATACTCAGCCGCTCCAACCAGACGTACAACTGAGACAGCAGTTGGAACTGGTTTACCAAATCATTGTCTTCACCAACTGACTGGTTCTATTTCCTCAACTCTTTCATTTCCTCATTACTGTGTTGAATGTTGTTCATATCTGTGCTTGAAGACTTTGACTGAAGACTTTCACAAATTCCTCAGTTCAATTTCTTCAGTCTGTTTGTCTTCATCTTGCTATCCTGTGTTTACGCTTTCTGTACTCTGTTTTAGTCTTCATTTCATCATGCTAACTATGTGTGTATCCTGTTATGTTTACTCTTGAGTACATATTTTGCTGCAAGTAGTTCTTCGCTAAGGAATTTCCTCACCAGCAAATTCCTCAGTGAAGAATTCATAAAAATCGCCTATTCACCCCCCCTCTAGTCGATATAACGCACTTTCATAATACAAGTCATATATTACAAAAAATATATCAATATAAACTTCAGATGTTCTATTTTCAAAAGGTATGATTTTTATGTTATATAGTTTATATTAGGGTGATAAAATTGGCAACCTAGGTATACGTGTAGGACTTGTAAAGTGAGACGGAGGGAGTACCAATAGTAAACAACTTGCTAACGGTCCTTAACTTTCTTTCTTCATTTTACACTAGACACGCACTATAGCACTATGACTTTCCTACTCTATGTTACACAATCCGGTTCCGAACTTGCATGCTTTGTTATCGCTGCGGCGCAAGCTTCTTGTCGACCATGAATGCCATTTTGACTCAGCTTTTTGAGATGCTAGTTTGCTGAGGTTGAGCACCGCTGCAAATGACAATCATGCAAGTATCCAGGTTGATCATTAATTTCATCTTCCAAAAGTAAATTTGTTAATTAATTTTTTAGAAAAAAATCGCTAATTTCAAGTGAAGCTTAATTATTCTTTAGTCTAGGGAATGCTAATTTGTGCTAAAGCAGGGCACTTCACTTAATTAGTACGAGTAGACTACATGATAGCTCCATGTCGTTCGTATGCAAAGCGACAAAGTGACCCTCCAGCCCTTCACTCTGGCATCGTGCTGGACCCACCCAACTGGCGTGCACGCCACTATGGTGATGTTCGATGAGCCTCCTCAGTCCCGACCTGCAGACTATCCTCTGGAACGCCATAACGCAGTTGGGCATCTCAATCTGGATGACGCCGTAATCTGCATTCTTACGCGGTGGTTGTCCAGGCACTGACCTGACGCTGATATGCATCAAAACCGGAGTGGACGGTTACTCAGCCTACTTCAACATTGATCTATAGCAGTTTGAGCATTAGTGATCTTCGGGTTTCTGATGTCTCTCAAGCCTACCAGAGTTGAGCTGCTAAACAATTTGCCTTTCACTCAACATGTTAGTTTTCTCTTCTATTCCTTCCTCTGTTCCGACTTTTAGGTGGTAGTGAAGGAAATATGCCCTAGAGGCAATAATAAAGTTATTATTTATTTCCTTATATCATGATAAATGTTTATTATTCATGCTAGAATTGTATTAACCGGAAACATAATACATGTGTGGATATATAGACAAACAGAGTGTCACTAGTATGCCTCTACTTGACTAGCTTGTTAATCAAAGATGGTTATGTTTCCTAACCATGAACAAGGAGTTGTTATTTAATTAACAAGGTCACATCATTAGTTGAATGATCTGATTGACATGACCCATTCCGTTAGCTTAGCACACGACCGTTTAGTATGTTGCTATTGCTTTTATCCATGACTTATACATGTTCCTATAACTATGAGATTATGCAACTCCGTTTGCGGAGGAACACTTTGGGTACTACCAAACGTCACAACGAATCGGGTGATTATAAAGGAGTACTACAGTGTCTCCAAAGGCAGATGTTGGGTTGGCGTATTTGAGATTAGGATTTGTCACTCCGATTGTCGGAGAGGTATCTCTGGGCCCTCTCGGTAATGCACATCACTTAAGCCTTGCAAGCATTACAACTAATGAGTTAGTTGCAAGATGATGTATTACGGAACGAGTAAAGAGACTTGCCGGTAACGAGATTGAACTAAGTATTGGATACCGACGATCGAATCTCGGGCAAGTAACATACCGATGACAAAGGGAACAAACGTATCTTGTTATGCGGTCAGACCGATAAAGATCTTCGTAGAATATGTAGGAACCAATATGGGCATCCAGGTCCCGCTATTGGTTATTGACCGGATACGCGTCTCGGTCATGTCTACATTGTTCTCGAACCGTAGGGTCCGCACGCTTAAGGTTTCGATGACGGTTATATTATGAGTTTGTGTATTTTGATGTACCGAAGAAGTTCGGAGTCCCGGATGTGATCACGGACATGACGAGGAGTCTCGAAATGGTCGAGACATAAAGATTGATATATTGGACGGCTATATTCGGACACGGAAAGGTTCGGAAGTTTCGGAGAAAACCGGAGTGCCGGAGGGGTTACCGGAACCCCGGGAAGTTATGGGCCTTAGTGGGCCAAGAGGGAGAGAGGGGCGCGCCAGAGGTGGCGCGCCCTCCCCTGTGGGAGTCCG
Source organism: Aegilops speltoides (assembly GCA_021437245.1). Taxonomy (NCBI): domain Eukaryota; kingdom Viridiplantae; phylum Streptophyta; class Magnoliopsida; order Poales; family Poaceae; genus Aegilops; species Aegilops speltoides. The sequence continues at coordinate 508,777,420 of CM038145.1, forward strand.
AATAGGACAAGGAGGTGGGGCGCGGCCCCCCTTTCCCTCTCCCTCTCCCTCTCCTTCCTTCCCCCTTCCTCCTTCCTAGTTGGACTAGGAAAGGGGAGTCCTACTCCTACTAGGAGGAGGACTCCCCCCTCCCTTGGCGCGCCTCCTAGGGCCGGTCGGCCCTCCCCCTTGCTCCTTTATATACGGGGGCAGGGGGGCACCCTAGAACACACAAGTTGATCCTTGAGATCGTTCCTTAGCCGTGTGCGGTGCCCCCTCCACCATAATCCACCTCGGTCATATCGTAGCGGTGCTTAGGCGAAGCCCTGCGTCGGTAGAACATCAAGATCGTCACCATGCTGTCGTGTTGACGGAACTCTCCCTCCCCGAAGCTCTGCTGGATTGGAGCCCGAGGAGCGTCACCGAGCTGTACGTGTGTCAAGAACTCGGAGGCGCCGGAGTAACGGCGCTGGGATCGGTTGGATCGCGAGGAGAACGTACGACTACTTCCTCTACGTTGTGATCGCTTCCGCTTCGGTCTACGAGGGTACGTAGACAACACTCTCCCCTCTCGTTGCTATGCATCACCATGATCTTGCGTGTGCGGTAGGATTTTTTTTTGAAATTACTACGTTCCCCAGCAGTGGCATCAGAGCCTAGGTTTTATGCGTTGATGTTATATGCACGAGTAGAACACAAGTGAGTTGTGGACGATATAAGTCATACTGCCTACCAGCATGTCATACTTTGGTTCAGTGGTATTGTGAGATGAAGCGGCCCGGACCGACATTAAGCGTACGCTTACGCGAGACTGGTTTCACCGTTACGAGCACTCGTGCTTAAAGGTGACTGGCGGGTGTCTGTCTCTCTCACTTTAGTTGAACCGAGTGTGGCTACGCCCGGTCCTTGTGAAGGTTAAAACGGAGTCTATTTGACAAACTATCGTTGTGGTTTTGATGCGTAGGTAAGAACGGTTCTTGCTAAGCCCGCAGCAGCCACGTAAAAATTTGCAACAACAAAGTAGAGGACGTCTAACTTGTTTTTGCAGGGCATGTTGTGATGTGATATGGTCAAGATGTGATGCTATATTTTATTGTATGAGATGATCATGTTTTGTAACCGAAGTTATCGGCAACTGGTAGGAGCCATATGGTTGTCGCTTTATTGTATGAAATGCAAACGCCCTGTAATTGCTTTACTTTATCACTAAGCGGTAGCGATAGTCGAGAAGCAATAGATGGCGAAACGACAACGATGCTACGATGGAGATCAAGGTGTCGCGCCGGTGACGATGGTGATCTCAACGGTGCCGGAGATGGAGATCACAAGCACAAGATGATGATGGCCATATCATATCACTTATATTGATTGCATGTGATGTTTATCCTTTATGCATCTTATCTTGCTTTGATTGACGGTAGCATTTTAAGATGATCTCTCACTAAAATTATCAAGTAGTGTTCTCCCGAGTATGCACCGTTGCCAAAGTTAAATCGTGCGAGACACCACGTGATGATCGGTGTGATAAGCTCTCGTCCATCTACAACGGGTGCAAGCCAGTTTTGCACACGCAGAATACTCAGTTATACTTGACGAGCCTAGCATATGCAGATATGGCCTCGAACACGGAGACCGAAAGGTCGGCGTGAATCATATAGTAGATATGATCAACATAAGATGTTCACCATTGAAAACTACTCCATCTCACGTGATGATCGGTTATGGTTTAGTTGAATTTGGATCACGTGATCACTTAGAGGATTAGAGGGATGTCTATCTAAGTGGGAGTTCTTAAGTAATATGATTAATTGAACTTAAATTTATCATGAACTTAGTCCTGGTAGTATTTTGCAAATTATGTTGTAAGATCAATAGCTTGCGTTGTTGCTTTCATATGTTTATTTTGATATGTTCCTAGAGAAAATTGTGTTGAAAAATGTTAGTAGCAATGATGCGGATTGGATCTGTGATCTGAGGTTTATCCTCATTGCTGCACAGAAGAATTATGTCCTTAATGCACCGCTAGGTGACAGACCTTTTGCAGGAGCAGATGCAGGCATTATGAACGTTTGACTAGCTCAATATGATGACTACTTGATAGTTTTGTGCACCATGCTTTATGGCTTAGAATCGGGACTTCAAAGATGTTTTGAACATCATGGACCATATGAGATGTTCCAGGAGTTGAAGTTAATATTTCAAGCAAATACCCGAGTTGAGAGATATGAAGTCTCCAACAAGTTCTATAGCTAAAAGATGGAGGAGAATCGCTCAACTAGTGAGCATGTGCTCAGATTGCGGGTACTACAATCGCTTGAATCAAGTGGGAGTTAATCTTCCGAGATAAGATAGTGATTGACAGAATTCTCTAGTCACCATCACCAAGTTAGTAGAACTTCATGATGAACTATAGTATGCAAGGGATGATTCCTGAGTTTTTTCATGATGATGAAATTGATGAAGGTAGAAATCAAGAAAGAACATCAAGTGTTGATGGTTAACAAGACCACTAGTTTCAAGAAAAGGGCAAAGGGGTAGAAGGAACTTCAAGAAGAACGGCAAGCAAGTTGCTGCTCAAGTGAAGAATCCCAAGTCGGACCTAAGCCGAGACTAAGTGCTTCTACCGCAAAGGGACTGGTTATCGAAGCGAACTACCCCAAGTATTTGGCGGATAAGAAGGATGGCAAAGTAAACAAAGGTATATTTGATATACATGTTATTGATGTGTACTTTACTAGTGTTTATAGCAACCCCTCGGTATTTGGTACTGGTTCGGTTGCTAAGAGTAGTAACTCGAAACGGGAGTTGCAGAATAAACAGAAACTAGTTAAGGGTGAAGTGACGATGTGTGTTGAAAGTAGTTTCAAGATTGATATGATCATCATCGCACACTCCCTATACTTTCGGGATTAGTGTTGAACCTAAATAAATGTTATTTGGTGTTTGCGTTGAGCATGAATATGATTTGATCGTGTTTATTGCAATACGGTTATTCATTTAAGTAAAAGAATAAACTGTTGTTCTGTTTACATGAATAAAACCTTATATGGTTACACACCCAATGAAAATGGTTCATTGAATCTCGATCGTAGTGATACACATATTCATAATATTGAAACCAAAAGATGCAAAGTTAATAATGATAGTGCAACTTATTTGTGGCACTGCCGTTTAGGTCATAATGGTGTAAAGCGCATGAAGAAACTCCATGCTGATGGGATTTTGGAATCACTTGATTATGAATCACTTGATGCTTGCGAACCATGCCTCATGGGCAAGATGACTAAGACTCCGTTCTCCGGAACAATGGAGCGAGCAACCGACTTATTGGAAATAATACATTGATGTATGCGATCCAATGAGTGTTAAGGCTCACGGCGGGTATCGTTATTTTCTGACCTTCACAGATGATTTGAGCAGATATGGGTATATCTACTTGATGAAACATAAGTCTGAAATAGTTGAAAGGTTCAAAGAATTTCAGAGTGAAGTGGAAAAATCATCGTAACAAGAAAATAAGGTTTCTACGATCTGATCGCGGAGACAAATATTTGAGTTCTGAGTTTGGTCTTCAATTAAAACAATGTGGAATAGTTTCACAAATTCATGCCACCTGGAACACCACATCATAATGGTGTGTCCGAACGTCATAACCGTACTTTATTGGATATAGTACAATCTATGATGTTTCTTACCGATTTACCAATATCGTTTTGGGATCATGCATTAGAGACAGCTGCATTCACGTTAAATAGGGCACCATCTAAATCCGTTGAGATGACACTATATGAACTGTGGTTTAGCAAGAAACCAAAGTTGTCGTTTCTTAAAGTTTGGGGCTGCAATGCTTATGTGAAAAAGTTTCATCCTGATAAGCTCAAACCCAAATCGGAGAAGTGCGTCTTCATAGAATACCCAAAGGAAATTGTTGGGTACACCTTCTATCACAGATCCGAAGGCAAAACATTCGTTGCTAATAAATGGATCCTTTCTAGAGAAGGAGTTTCTCTCGAAAGAAGTGAGTGGGAGGAAAGTAGAACTTGATGAGGTAATAGTACTAGCTCCCTTATTGGAAAGTAGTTCATCACAGAAATTGGTTCCTGTGACACCTACACCAATTAGTGAGGAAGTTAATGATGATGATCATAAAACTTCAGATCAAGTTGTTACTGAACTCAGAGATCAACCAGAATAAGATCCGCACTGAGTGGTACGGTAATCCTATTCGGAAGTCATGTTACTAGACCATGATGAACCTACGAACTATGAGGAAGCAATGATGAGCCCAGATTCATGAAATGGCTTGAGGCCATAAAATCTGAGATGGGATCCATGTATGAGAACAAAGTGTGGACTTTGGTGGAGTTGCCCGATGATCGGCAAGCCATATTGTATAAATGGATCTTCAAGAGGAAGACGGACATTGATAGTAGTGTTACTATCTACAAAGCTCGACTTGTTGCAAAAAGGTTTTTGACAAGTTCAAGGTGTTGACTACAATGAGATTTTCTCAACTGTAGCGATGCTTAAGTCTGTCCGAATCATGTTAGCAATTGCCACAATTTATGAAATTTGGCAAATGGATGTAAAAACTACATTCCTGAATGGGTTTCAGGAGGAAGAGTTGTATATGATGCAACCAGAAGGTTTTATCGATCCAAAGGGAGCTAACAAAGTGTGCAAGCTCCAGCGATCCATCTATGGACTAGTGCAAGCATCTCGGAGTTGGAATATACGCTTTGATGAGTTGATCAAAGCATATAGTTTTATCAGACTTATGGTGAAGCCTGTATTTACTAGAAAGTGAGTGGGAGCACTACAACATTTCGATAAGTATATGTGAATGACATATTGTAGATCGAAATAATGTAGAATTATTCGCAAAGCATAAAGGAGTGTTTGAAAGAAGTTTTTCAAAGAAAGACCTCGGTGAAGCTGCTTACATATTGAGCATCAAGATCTATAGAGATAGATCAAGGCGCTTGATAAGTTTTTCAATGAGTACATACCTTGACAAGATTTTGAAGTAGTTCAAAATGGAACAGTCAAAGAAAGAGTTCTTGCCTGTGTTACAAGGTGTGAAATTGAGTAAGACTCAAAACCCGACCACGGCAGAAGATAGAAAGAGAATGAAAGTCATTCCCTATGCCTTGGCCATAGGTTCTATAAAGTATGCCATGCTGTGTACCAGATCTATTGTATACCTTGCACTGATTTTGGCAAGGGAGTATAATAGTGATCTAGGAGTAGATCACTGGACAGCGGTCAAAATTATCCTTAGTGGAATAAGGATATTTTTCTCGATTATGGAAGTGACAAAAGGTTCGTCGTAAAGGGTTACGTCGATGCAAGTTTTGACACCGATCTGGATGACTCTAAGTCTCGATCTAGATACATATTGAAAGTGGGAGCAATTAGCTAGAGTAGCTCCGTGCAGAGCATTGTAGACATACAAAATTGCAAAATACATAATGGATCTGAATGTGAAAGACCCGTTGACTAAGATTCTCTCACAAGCAAAACATGATCACACCTTAGTACTCTTTGGGTGTTAATCACATAGCGATGTGAACTAGATTACTAAATCTAGTAAACCCTTTGGGTGTTGGTCACATGGCGATGTGAACTATGGGTGTTAATCACATGATGATGTGAACTATCGATGTTAATCACATGGTGATGTGATCTAGATTATTGACTCTAGTGCAAGTGGGAGACTGAAGGAAATATGCCCTAGAGGCAATAATAAAGTTATTATTTATTTCCTTATATCATGATAAATGTTTATTATTCATGCTAGAATTGTATTAACCGGAAACATAATACATGTGTGGATATATAGACAAGCAGTGTCACTAGTATGCCTCTACTTGACTAGCTTGTTAATCAAAGATGGTTATGTTTCCTAACCATGAACAAGGAGTTGTTATTTGATTAACAAGGTCACATCATTAGTTGAATGATCTGATTGACATGACCCATTCCGTTAGCTTAGCACATGATCGTTTAGTATGTTGCTATTGCTTTTATCCATGACTTATACATGTTCCTATAACTATGAGATTATGCAACTCCCGTTTGCCGGAGGAACACTTTGGGTACTACCAAACGTCACAACGTAACTGGGTGATTATAAAGGAGTACTACAGGTGTCTCCAAAGGCAGATGTTGGGTTGGCGTATTTCGAGATTAGGATTTGTCACTCCGATTGTCGGAGAGGTATCTCTGGGCCCTCTCGGTAATGCACATCACTTAAGCCTTGCAAGCATTACAACTAATGAGTTAGTTGCAAGATGATGTATTACGGAACGAGTAAAGAGACTTGCCGGTAACGAGATTGAACTAAGTATTGGATACCGACGATCGAATCTCGGGCAAGTAACATACCGATGACAAAGGAACAAGCGTATCTTGTTATGCGGTCGACCGATAAAGATCTTCGTAGAATATGTAGGAACCAATATGGGCATCCAGGTCCCGCTATTGGTTATTGACCGGAGACGCGTCTCGGTCATGTCTACATTGTTCTCGAACCGTAGGGTCCGCACGCTTAAGGTTTCGATGGCGGTTATATTATGAGTTTGTGTATTTTGATGTACCGAAGAAGTTTGAGTCCCGGATGTGATCACGGACATGACGAGGAGTCTCGAAATGGTCGAGACATAAAGATTGATATATTGGAAGGCTATATTCGGACACGGAAAGGTTCGGAAGTTTCGGAGAAAACGGAGTGCCGGAGGGTTCTGGAACCCCGGGAAGTTATGGGCCTTAGTGGGCCAAGAGGGAGAGAGAGGGCAGCGCCAGAGGTGGCGCCTGTGGGAGTCCGAATAGGACAAGGAGGGGGGCGGCCCCCCTTCCTCTCCTCTCCTCTCCTTCCTTCCCCTTCCTCCTTCCTAGTTGGACTAGGAAAGGGAGTCCTACTCCTACTAGGAGGAGGACTCCCCCCCTGGCAGCGCCTCCTAGGGCCGGCCAGCCCTCCCCTGCTCCTTTATATACGGGGGCAGGGGGCACCCTAGAACACACAAGTTGATCCTTGAGATCGTTCCTTAGCCGTGTCGGTGGCCCCTCCACCATAATCCACCTCGGTCATATCGAAGCGGTGCTTAGGCGAAGCCTGCGTCGATAGAACATCAATATCGTCACCACGCCGTCGTCCGACGGAACTCTCCTCGCCAAGCTCTGCTGGATGGAACCCGAGGAGGCGCCACCGAGCTGTACGTGTGTCAAGAACTCGAGGCGCCGGAGTAACGGCGCTGGGATCGGTTGGATCGCGAGGAGAACGTACGACTACTTCCTCTACGTTGTGATCGCTTCCGCTTCGGTCTACGAGGGTACGTAGACAACACTCTCCCCTCTTGTTGCTATGCATCACCATGATCTTGCGTGTGCGTAGGAATTTTTTTTTGAAATTACTACGTTCCCCAGCAGGTAGCTGATAGCAACTGCTGGTGTTTGTTCTATGTTGCCTTTTATAGCTTGGTTTGGGTAACATGACGCATGTACAACGGAGTGTATTATTTCTCTGTCGTGGCCATGGACAGGGAGCCAAGGAGCATGTTGCTCGTCTGAGAAAGATAAATACACATGACACTGTTAAAGTGTAGTTCGTAGTAATAGTTACTTTTAAAATGTAACATGCCCATGTTTGTCCGTATCTCTTAGGGCGTAACAAGAACGTCAGGTAACATATTTCATCTGTCACCCGCATAAATAATTTTCACAATAGATCTCATCTACTCCAAAATTATATTATGCAATACCCATACATCTCCATGTATTCTAGATCGTAACCTGCATCTACGCATAGCACGGCTCTTGATGCCACTGTAGGGGAACACAACAGAAAACAAAAAATTTCCAACTTACGCACCAGCCCAGGACCACTATGGAGACTGCATACATGGTTTGATCTTTTTCGTTACCGACTCGTAGCGCGGCGGGAAGTAGAGTCGATGACGATCGGCGGTGCAGATCCCCGCAGTTAGGATTTACAACCTCCCAACAGCGAGGATGTATACCCTCGTCTACTCCTCAGACAACCCTCCGGGAGGCGGTCGAACAGCCCCCCCGGACGGTGTCACGGACAGCCCTTCGGGAGGACCTTCGAAACTCGAACGGTCACTCGGACAGCCCTTCGGGAGGACCTTCAAAACTCGGACGGTCACACGGACAGCCCTTCGGGAGGCACTCGCGAACTAAGACCGAAACTACGATCTCTCTACAGAGTTGCCCACATACGGTGTCATCGAGCCGGCAGGGCTTCGCCGTCCAGAACTAGTTCCTGCCGGAACCCAGACAGCCTTACGGCTCTACGAAACTCTTTCCGTGGGAGGGAGAGAAGAAGGCAGATAATGCATGGCACTTGTATGTGAGAAGGGATGAGAGTGGAGGGCTGCCCCTCCACCTCTATTTATAGGAAATCCCAAGGGGTAGGGTGGTTTTACATTAAAACCCAAAGGCACATGAATGAAGTCCTTCCTCAAGGGCATAAAAGTGAAACCAAGGAACAAGAGGGGCTCCAAAGTGGAGCCCTAAGTGTGGCCGGCCACACTGATACGTCTCCAACGTATCTATAATTTTTGATTGTTTCATGCTATTATATTACCCCTTTTGGATGTTTATGGGCTTCATTTTACACATTTATATCATTTTGGGACTAACCTACTAACCGGAGGCCCAGCTCATATTGCTGTTTTTTGCCTATTTCAGTATTTCGAAGAAAAGGAATATCAAACGGAGTCCAAACGGAATGAAACCTTCGGAAGCGTGATTTTTGGAACGAACGTGATCCAGAGCACTTGGAGTGCAAGTCAAGAAGCAGCCGAGGCTCCCACGAGATAGGAGGGCGCCCCCCCCCCTATAGGGTGTGCCCCCTGTCTCGTGGGCCCCTCGGGCGTCCACCGATGTACTTCTTCCTCCTATATATACCTGCGTACCCCAAAAACATCTAGGGAGCAGACGAAACACAATTTCCACCATCGTAACCTTCTGTATCCGCGAGATCCCATCTTGGAGCCTTCGCCGGCATTCTGCCGGAGGGGGAATCGACCACGGTGGGCTTCTACATCAGCATCCTTGCCCCTTCGATGAGTTGTGAGTAGTTTACCACAGACCTACGGGTCCATAGTTATTAGCTAGATGGATTCTTCTCTCTTTTTGGATCTCAATACAATGTTCTCCCCCTCTCTTGTTGAGATCTATTCGATGTAAACTCTTTTTGCGGTGTGTTTGTCGAGATCCGATGAATTGTGGGTTTATGATCAAGTTTATCTATGAATAATATTTGAATCTTCTCTGAATTCTTTTATGTATGATTGAGTTATCTTTGCAAGTCTTTTCGAATTATTAGTTTGGTTTGGCCTACTAGATTGATCTTTCTTGCCATGGGAGAAGTGCTTAGCTTTGGGTTCAATCTTGCGGTGTCCTTACCCAGTGACAGAAAGGGTTGCAAGGCATGTATTGTATTGTTGCCATCGAGGATAACAAGATGGGGTTTATATCATATTGCTTGAGTTTATCCCTCTACATCATGTCATCTTGCTTAATGCGTTACTCTGTTCTTATGAACTTAATACTCTAGATGCAGGCAGGAGTCGGTCGATGTGTGGAGTAATAGTAGTAGATGCAGGCAGGAGTCGGTCTACTTGTTATGGATGTGATGCCTATATACATGATCATGCCTAGATAATCTCATAACTATTCGCTTTTCTATCAATTGCTCGACAGCAATTTGTTCACCCACCGTAATACTTATGCTATCTTGAGAGAAGCTACTAGTGAAACCTATGGCCCCCGGGTCTATCTCTTATCATATTTGCTTCCAATCTACTTTTATTTGCATCTATATTATAAAATACCAAAAATATATTTATCTTATCTTACTATCTTTATTAGATCTCACTTCCCAAGTGGCCGTGAAGGGATTGACAACCCCTTTATCGCGTTGGTTGTGAGTTCTCAGTTTGTTTGTGTAGGTGTGTGTGTGGGACTTTTAAGGAGCCTCCTATTGGATTGATACCATGGTTCTCAAAAACTGAGGGAAATACTTATGCTACTATTGCTGCATCACCCTCTCCTCTTTGCGGAAAACCAACGCAAGCTCAAGACATAGCAAGAAGGATTTCTGGCGCCATTGCCGGGGAGGTCTTCGCTCAAGTCAAGACATACCAAGTACCCATCACAAACCCATCTCCCTCGCATTTACATTATTTGCCATTTGCCTCTCGTTTTTCTCTCCCCCACTTCACCATTGTCGTTTTATTTGCCCTCTCTTTCCCAATCTCCTCCTCTCTTTTCGCTTGCCTTTTTCTGTTTGCTTGTGTGTTGGATTACTTGTTGCCATGGCACAAGATAATACCAAATTATGTGATTTCTCGAATACAAATAATAATGATTTCCTTAGTACTCCGATTGCTCCTCTTAATGATGTTGAGTCTTGTGAAATCAATACTGCTTTGCTGAATCTTGTTATGAAAGATCAATTCGCCGGCCTTCCTAGTGAAGATGCCGCCACTCATCTAAACAACTTTGTTGATTTGTGTGATATGCAAAAGAAGAAAGATACGGATAACAATATTGTCAAATTGAAGTTATTCCCGTTTTCTCTTAGGGATCGTGCTAAAGTTTGTTTTCGTCTTTGCCTAAAAATAGTATTGATTCTTGGAACAAGTGCAAAGATGCTTTTATCTCTAAGTATTTTCCTCCCGCTAAGATTATCACTCTTAGGAACGGTATTATGAATTTTAAACAACTTGATCATGAGCATGTTGCCCAATCTTGGGAAAGAATGAAATTGATGCTTCGTAATTGCCCTACTCATTGTTTGAATTTATGGATGATCATACAAAAATTTTATGCCGGTTTGAAGTTTGCTTCTAGAAATCTCTTAGATTCGGCCGCAGGAGGCACGTTTATGGAAATCACGTTAGGAGATGCTACAAAACTACTTGATAATATTATGGCTAATTATTCTCAATGGCACACCGAAAGATCTTCTAGTAAAAAAGTGCATGCTATAGAAGAAATCAATGTTTTGAGTGGAAAGATGGATGAACTTAGGAAATTGTTTGCTACTAAAAATACTCCTCTTGATCCCAATGATATGCCTTTGTCTTCTTTGATTGAGAATAATAATGAATCTATGGATGTGAATTTTGTTGGTAGGAATAGTTTTGGAAACAATGCTTATAGAGGAAACTTTAATGCTAGACCGTTCCCTAGTAATTCCTCTAATAATTATGGAAATTCCTACAATAATTCTTATGGTAATTTTAATAAGATGCCCTCTGATTTTGAGAATAGTGTTAAAGAATTTATGATTTCTCAAAATAATTTTAATGCTTTGCTTGAAGAAAAATTGCTCAAAGTTGATGATTTGGCTAGGAACGTTGATAGACTTTTGCTTGATGTTGATTCTCTTAAACTTAGATCTTCTCCTCCTAAGCATGATATCAATGAGTCTCTCAAAGTAATGAGAATTTCCATTGATGAGTGTAAAGAAAGAACCTCTAGATTGCGTGCTAAAAAAGATAGCTTTATAAAAGCGTGTTCTTCTAGTTTCCATGAAAATAATGATGAGGTTCTTAAAGTTATTGATGTGTCTCCTATTAGATCTATGTTTTGCAATATGAATTTTGATGATTATGGGACTGATGATGAATCAACTTTGCCTAGAAGGCGTCCCAAGAATTCGGAGTCTTTAGATCTTGATGCTAAATTTGGTAAAAGTGAGATTGGAGAGGCCACAACTTCAAACAACATTGAACCTACTATCTTGGATTTCAAGGAATTTAATTATGATAATTGTTCTTTAAAAGGTTGTATTTCCTTGTTGCAATCCGTTGTTAATTCTCCTCATGCTTATAGTCAAAACAAAGCTTTTACCAAACATATTGTTAATGCCTTGATGCAATCTTATGATGAAAAACTTAATTTGGAAGTTTCTATACCTAGAAAACTTAATGATGAGTGGGAACCTACTATAAAGATTAGAATTAAAGATTATGAGTGTTTTGCTTTGTGTGATTTGGGTGCTAGTGTTTCCACAATTCCGAAAACTTTATGTGATATTCTAGGTTTCCATGATCTTGATGATTGCTCGTTAAATTTGCACCTTGCAGATTCCACCATTAAAAAGCCTATGGGAAGGATCAATGATGTTCTTATTGTTACAAATAGAAATTTGGTGCCCATAGATTTTATCGTTCTTGATATAGATTGCAATCTTTCTTGCCCTATTATTCTTGGTAGACCTTTCCTTAGAACGATTGGTGCGATTATTGATACGAAGGAAGGTAACCTTAGATTCCAATTTCCATTAAAGAAAGGCATGGAGCACTTTCCAAGAAATAAATTGAAATTACCTTATGAATCTATCATGCAGGCTACTTATGAATTTAGTGCCAAAGATGGCACTCGTTGAATCTATCTTTGCTTTTATGCCTAGCTAGGGGCGTTAAACGATAGCGCTAGTTGGGAGGCAACCCAATTTTCTTTATGTTTTTTGTTTTTGCTCCTGTTTAGTAATAAATCTTGCATCTACCTTCTGTTTAGATGTGTTTTTATCTTTTAATTAGTGTTTGTGCCAAGTAGAACCTATAGGATAACCTATGATGATAGTTGATTTGATTCTGCTGAAAAACAGAAACTTTGTGCGCACGAATATAATTTTGTTAAATCACAGGAACACGCTTTTGTGTTGATTCTTTTTGATGCTGATCAATAAACAAATTTTCCAGGACTTCCTATTTTGGTAGGATGTTTAGAGTTCCAGAAGTTTGCGTTAGTTACAGATTGCTACAGACTGTTCTGTTTTTGACAGATTCTGTTTTTCGTGTGTTGTTTGCTTATTTCAATGCATCTATGGCTAGTAAATTAGTTTATAAACCGTAAGGAAGTTGGAATACAGTAGGTTTAATGCCAAAATAAATAAAGAAGAGTTCATTACAGTACCTTATGTGGTGGTTTTGTTTTTTTTCACTAACGGAGCTTATAAGATTTCCTGTTGAGTTTTGTGTTGCGAAGTTTTCAAGTTTTGGGTAAAGCTTTTATGGACTATGGAATAAGGAGTGGCAAGAGCCTAAGCTTGGGGATGCCCAAGGCACCCCAAGATATTCAAGAATAGCCAAAAGCCTAAGCTTGGGGATGCCCCGGGAAGGCATCCCCTCTTTTGTCTTCGTTCATTAGTAACTTTACTTGGAGCTATATTTTTATTCGCTACATGATATGTGTTTTGCTTGGAGCGTCATGTATTATATTAGTATTTAATTTTTAGTTTACCACAATCATCCTTTCTGTACACACCTTTTGGGAGAAGCCTATTTGATTAGATTTTGCTAGAATACTCTTTGTGCTTCACTTATATCTTTTGAGCTTGATAGTTTTTGCTCTAGTGCTTCACTTATATCTTTTAGAGCACGGTGGTGTCTTAATTTTGAAGAAATTTCTAGTCTCTCATGCTTCACTTATATCCTTTTGAGAGTCTTTTAGAACAGCATGGTATTTGCTATGGTTACAAAGTTGGTCTTAGAATGATGAGCATCCAAGTTGGGTATAATAAAAACTATCATAGAAAAAGAATTGGATGCTATGATCAACTTGATGCTTGATAATTGTTTTGAGATATAAAGGTAGTAATGTTAGGGTCATGCTAGTGGGTAATTATGAAATTGAGAAATACTTTTGTTGAAGTTGGCAAGTCCCGCAGCATGCACGTATGGTAAAAGTTGTGTGACAAAATTTGTTGCATGAGGTGCTCTTTTGATTGTCTTCCTTATGAGTGGTAGTCGGGGACGAGCGATGGTCTTTTCCTACCAATCTATCCCTCTTGGGGCATGCATAGTAGTACTTTGCTTTGAGGGCTAAGTAGACTTTTGCAATAAGTATATGAGTTCTTTTTGACTAATGTGAGTCCATGGATATATGCACACTCATCCTTTCACTTTGCTAGCCTTTATTATTACGGCGCAACTTTCGCCGGTATCATAAACCCTTTATTTACCTTCCTCAAAACAGCCACCATACCTACCTGACATCGTATTTGTGGCAAGGCCACCTTCATAATTTTCATACATGTCCCTCTTGATTCTTTGCATATCCCGGTACACCGCCGGAGGCATTCATATAGAGTCATATCTTGTTCTAGCTTTGAGTTGTAATTCTTGAGTTGTAAATCCATAAAAGTGTGATGATATTCATTATTAGAGCATTGTCCTAGTGAGGAAAGGATGATGAAGGCTATGATTCCCCCACAAGTCGGGATGAGACTTCGGACTTTACAAAAATAAAAAAATAAAAAAATGAGAAAGCCCAAAAAAAAGAAAGGCCAAAGAAAAAAAGAGAAGAAAAAAAAGAAAAGGAAAAAAATAAAATGAGAGAAAAAGAGAGAAGAGATAATGCTACTATCTCTTTTTCCACACTTGTGCTTCAAAGTAGCACCATGATCTTCATGATAGAGAGTCTCCTATGTTTTCACTTTCATATACTAAGTGGGAATTTTTCATTATATAACTTGGCTTGTATATTCCAATGATGGGCTTCCTCAAAATGCCCTAGGTCTTCGTGAGCAAGCAAGTTTGATGCACACCCACTTAGTTTCTTTTGTTGAGCTTTCATATATTTATAGCTCTAGTGCATCTGTTGCATGGCAATCCCTACTCACTCACATTGATATCTGTTAATGGGCATCTCCATATAGCCCGTTAATACTCCTAGTTGATGTGAGACTATCTTCTCCCTCTTTTTGTCCTCACAACCACCACCATATACCACCATAGTGCTATGTCCATGGCTTGCGCTCATGTATTGCGTAAGACTTGAAAAAGCTGAAGCGCGTTAAAAAGTATGAAACAATTGCTCGGCTCGTCATCGGGGTTGTGCATGATGGGAATATGTTGTGTAATAAAAATTAAGCATGGCCTAACTATATGATTTTGTAGGGATAAGCTTTCTTTGGCTATGCTATTTTGATAGGACATGATTATTTGTTAGTATGCTTTGAAGCATTTTTTTATGTTTTATAAGCTTTTATTTTGAATCATTTGGATCTGAACATTCATGCCACAATAAAGAAAATTACATTGAGAATTATGCTAGGTAGCATTCCACATCAAAAATTTCTTTTTTATCATTTACCTACTCGAGGACAAGCAGGAATTAAGCTTGGGGATGCTTGATACGTCTCCAACGTATCTATAATTTTTGATTGTTCCATGCTATTATATTACCCATTTTGGATGTTTATGGGCTTTGTTTTACACATTTATATCATTTTTTGGACTAACCTACTAACCGGAGGCCCAGCCCGTATTGCTGTTTTTTTGCCTATTTCAGTATTTCGAAGAACAGCAATATCAAACGGAGTCCAAACGGAATGAAACCTTCGGGAGCGTAATTTTTGGAACGAACGTGATCCAGAGGACTTGGAGTGTAAGTCAAGAAGCAGCCGAGGCTCCCACGAGATAGGAGGGCGCCCCCCTTGTAGGGCGCACCCCTATCTCGTGGACCCCTTGGGCGTCCACCGACGTACTTCTTCCTCCTATATATACGTACGTACCCCGAAAACATCTAGGGAGCAGACGAAACACAATTTCCACCACCGTAACCTTCTGTATTCGCGAGATCCCATCTTGGAGCCTTCGCCGGCGTTCTGCTGGAGGGGGAATCGACCACGGAGGGCTTCTACATCAACATCCTTGCCCCTCTGATGAGTTGTGAGTAGTTTACCACAGACCTACGGGTCCATAGTTATTAGCTAGATGGCTTCTTCTCTCTTTTTGGATCTCAATACAATGTTCTCCCCCTCTCTTGTGGAGATCTATTCGATGTAAACTCTTTTTGCGGTATGTTTGTCGAGATCCGATGAACTGTGGGTTTATGATCAAGTTTATCTATGAATAATATTTGAATCTTCTCTAAATTCTTTTATATATGATTGAGTTATCTTTGCAAGTCTCTTTGAATTATCAGTTTGGTTTGGCCTACTAGATTGATCTTTCTTGCCATGGGAGAAGTGCTTAGCTTTGGGTTCAATCTTGCGGTGTCCTTACCCAGTGACAGAAAGGGTTGCAAGGCACGTATTGTATTGTTGCCATCGAGGATAACAAGATGGGGTTTATATCATATTGCTTGAGTTTATCCCTCTACATCATGTCATCTTGCTTAATGTGTTACTCTGTTCTTATGAACTTAATACTCTAGATGCAGGCAGGAGTCGGTCGATGTGTGGAGTAATAGTAGTAGATGCAGGCAGGAGTCGGTCTACTTGTTATGGACGTGATGCCTATATACATGATCATGCCTAGATAATATCATAACTATTCGTTTTTCTATCAATTGCTCGACAGTAATTTGTTCACCCACCGTAATACTTATGCTATCTTGAGAGAAGCTACTAGTGAAACCTATGGCCCCCGGGTCTATCTCTTATCATATTTGCTTCCAATCTATTTTTATTTGTATCTTTACTTTTTTGCATCTATATCATAAAATACCAAAAATATATTTATCTTATCTTACTATCTTTATTAGATCTCACTTCCACAAGTGGCCGTGAAGGGATTGACAACCCCTTTATCACGTTGGTTGCGGGTTCTCAGTTTGTTTGTGTAGGTGCGTGGGACTTTTGAGGAGCCTCCTACTGGATTGATACCTTGGTTCTCAAAAACTGAGGGAAATACTTACGCTACTATTGCTGCATCACCCTCTCCTCTTTGAGGAAAACAACGCAAGCTCAAGACGTAGCACACACCCCCATGAGGGGTCCCAAAAAGGGGCCCTATCCATCCATGTCACACCCCAAGATCTTTTGGGCAAAGCCCCAAAAGGTGGCTTTCCATAAAATATCCCAAAAAGCACTTTCACTATTCACGACGACATTTTTCAGCGTCCGTTCAAACTGAAAATATTTATGTGGGCTTAGAACATTTCCAGTACCCACCAAAATGATTTTCAACGCGTTCCGAAAAAAATTCCGGTTTAGTGATTTTCATCTGCGAAAAGCATCTGAAGTGGTTCCGGCAGCTCCGGAGCATATCTGGTCATTATCCCGGAAAATTCCAGAAAGCTTCCAGAATGATTCTGGCACCCTCCAAGAATTATCAGGCATGTTTCTAAACCAATTTGACTTAATGGTATCCCCTAAAACAACTTTTCAGTTTCACCGAAGCTCATCCAATGACCTCTCTCTGCGGAACCTTTTTCGCTGTCCGAAACTTCTTCGGTGTTCGAAACTTTTTCGGTGATTTTCTCTCAGACTCCTTGTCTAGTATTCAACAGATAGATGACCATTAAGCGTGTGACCCTATAGGTTCCGTGAAGTATAGACATGACCGGAACCCTTTCCGATCAATGATCAACATCGGAACCGTGGACACCCATATTGACCCATGTACCCACACGAATGAATATTCGAGTGAACCTCCAGTTGCCGTGTGCTATTCCTGTTGCTTCGCAATATGTTACAAATACCCGAGGTGAGACATGTTGGCATTCCCGTGGATCAACAACTTGTCCACTATTCCAGTTACCTCATTACCGGTATTGTCCTCTTTTCTCGTTACCGTGTTCCGGCATCCCCGTGATCAAATCACAAAGTGTCTGGCCAGACGATGATGGATACCGTAACACCGAGAGGGACCACAGATATCTCTCCATCGTCGGAGGAGCAAATCCCAATCTTGAGCTATTAAGTTACTCGACATACTTTTCCATGAACCCGTAAGCCGCCGTAATAGCCACCCATTTACGGATGACGTTTAACTAACCCCAAAGTTCATGAAGCAAGCATGAAGAAACTCGATACTCTCATGGTCTAAGGAATCATGCAAACTTTAACCATCTTTGTGTTATTTACCATTAACTTCTGACGAATGAATCTCATAGCATAACATCAATTCGGGTCGATTCAACACAAATGTTCCTCTAACATTGTGCCCACAAAATTGCTGGCATACACATGCCCATGACCAGGAAAACAGAACCATCATGCAACACTTGAGCTAGTCTTAGAGGCCAGAATAGGAATACATTTTATCGTTTATTATTCCACACGTGCATATGAGTCTTCCTCCGAGCCTCGTTTTATTTGCAGACTCGAGAACCATAGCAGTTATAGCATGAAACATAAACCTAATTATGAACAGGGAGATAATCAATAACCATTATTATTGCATATCTCCTACAAATATTTTTTGGATAAACGGCTTGTCATTGCTCGACAAGACGGGCATGTCTAGCCAGGTTTAAATGGGCTAGCCCCAGTTAGCGTGAACTGTACTTGCTTAGCTTCTAGGTGCATACTATTTTGCTCGATTAATCAATTTTATTTTGTTTTATCTTTTTCTATGTATACCTATATATTTTAGATCATGCTCTAAAATATGTTTTACTAAAATATTGTCATTTCGTTATTTCAGAAAAAATCTTCGTGTATTGAAAATGTTCACACAGCACATATAAATGTTTGGATATTTTAATAAAAAATTAATCATAGCTAAAAATATTCACCAATTCTACAAACAAATGTCCATAAATCATTAAAAAATAATCATAAAACTCTCCACCAGATTTTAAAAATTCTATGTGAATTGTGTAAAATTAATCAGTTAATCTACAAAAAATCAAGACATATAAAAACTGTACGTAACCATTTAAAAAAATATTCAGAACCTTCGAAAAATGTTCACACATTTTAAAAAAGTTCATGCAAATTTAGCAAAAAAAGTCACACAATTTTCAAAGATATTCATGATATGTAAAAAATGATCGTGCCCATTTACAATTGGTTCACACATTTTAAAATTGTCCATGAAAATGTGAAAAACTCTTTGCATAATTTTTTTAAAAGTGTTTATGCCATATAAAAAGTTTGTGACCATTTTTAAAAATATTGGCACCATTTACAAAAATATTTACAGATTTTATTTTAAAATATATTGAATTGTAAAAGTTGTCCGCACAATTATTATAAAAATGTTCATGACAGTAACGAAAATTTTCGTGCACATTTGAAAACAAAATTGAAGCATTTAAAAAACATTTCATATGTTTTAAGTACGTCCATGAAAATGTACAGATTTATCCAGGCATATTTCTAAAAAACTGTTGTAACCATTTCAAAAGTAGATCTTGCAGCATTTTATAAAATGCTTATGAAAATGTAAAATGTACTCACGCAACTATTGAAAAATATTCATGAGATATTAAAAAGTCATTCACGTTTTTAACAAAAAAACATGGGAAAAAAATAAGTAAATAAAAACTAAAACATAAGAAAAAATGTAAAAGAGAAAAAATAAACAAAATAAAAGAAAATACCTAAAACTAGTTATATAAAATAAAGAAACAAAGAAAAGACAAAATTGGACGGAAGGTTTCTAAAACCGCTTCCAGGAATGTTCAGCCCTATCCAATGCGATATGTAGAAGATGTCCAAAACTGCTGGTTGTCGGGCCAGTCCATTTCGTGTGAGACTGTAGGCGAGTGGACGGTGCATCTCGTTATGAGAGATATATCATCCGTGCAATAAGACTAAAAGGCTGGAAAAGTAATATAATAAAGGACGTGGAGTATCTGCTCCCGAGCTCAAATGCACCCAAATGAATAGTAAAATCAAAAAAATAGTAAAGACATCCAAAAATTCTGATTTTTTTGTGATAATATTTGACAAATGTTTTGTATGCCTGCAAACTTTCAACATCAAATAACATTCGTGGAAGGCGTTGCAAAAACAAACAAAATCAATGCTCCAAAAATGCTAGTTTTGAAAACATTTTGGTATACTGTTTTTTTTTGCCATGACTTTCATGAATGTTGTTTCGTGCTGAATTTTTTAAGCATTCAAAAAAATTGACAAAGTTTATCACAAAAAATATTCAGAAATTTTTGAATTGTTTTACTTTTTATTTTACTGTTCATCAAGGTGCATTTGACCCTGGGGTGAGAATAGGACTTTCGTACAATAAAGTCTTTCAATAGCCCCAACAGTTTCTTGGCCAGGCCTTTTCCCTTTTCCCTCCTTTTTTTCTTCCTATGTTTTCCAGTTTTCTATATATATTAATTTCTTTGTTCTAATTTTAGTTTAGTTCCACAATCTGTTCTTCAATTTTTAGCCTTTCTTTGTCCTTTATTTTTTCCAAATTATCTATTCATTTTTATGTATTTACATTTTGATTTTCTACTATTTTTTACCATCCTTTTTCACGAAGAAACTAAACATTTTTTCTAAATTGTATGAACATATACCTTCCCATCCTTTTTGAACTCTTTTCAATACATGAATATACTTTTGTACACAAGAGATATTTTATAACATGAGATGAACATTTCATTTGAATTATATGAATACTTATACTGAGGTACTTGCCTTCTTTTTAAGGTAACACTCCATTTCATTTTGAAACTTATTTTGACAATATTTTGAAAGTATATTTAATAAACTAGGTATTCCCAAAAGTTATAAAAATAAAAATGAATAAATTGGGATGTGACCATCAATGAACCATATAGGCGTCTTTGGATGTTTGCCCAATAATCCGGTGCTATGGGCACTAAATAGGATTCTTCCAGCAAATAAAAATGTTTTTAATTAGGATAGCGCTAACTATATATCAATAATTTTTGAAATGTTGATATATTTGTTCTTCCCTAAGCCTTTTGTTGATGTCAATTTTTATGGTTCCCCTATATGGGTGAGTTGAAGAATGGAATTTTTGTGTATTTCTACTTTTCTAGTGTATGATTATCACAAGACCAGAAACATTACAAATTGACGAGATGTCCATTTGAACATTGCGAAAAGGCAACTGGTTATGCATGGAATATATGTCTCATCAAGAAGCACATACATAACATATTTCATACGTGGAATATTTTTGCTTAATCAAGATGCATTTGAGGATCCGAAACTCAAACCTTAAAAAGTACAGGGGATATAAAAAGGTTCCCAAGGAAAAATGCACAAGACAAAAGAAAAGACGTTGGAAGAAAACACAGGACGGCAAAACTGCAAAGGCGTGGTCTCCTTATAGTAACAGCAAAACTGAACAGGATTGTAAGCCCCACAAAATGAAACAAAACTGTGCAGCAATATTAACAAAACTACTCCCTCCTTCCCAGAATATAAGATGTTTTCGCAGTCCAAAGAACTGCAAAAGCGTCTTACATTGGGACAGAGGTGGTAGTATATATGATGCCTGAGATGGTTGGCTGAAGCTTAAGGGATCATTTTTGGGGCGATTGTGCATTATCAAGTACATGCACATTCATGCAGATTGCAGAACTAGAACCAAAAATAGATAGGCACATATGAAAATTAGTAAGAGCTTAGCTAATGAGATTACATCATCATTCGATCTTCTTGAAGAGAAAAAAGATGTTCGCTTCTCCAGAGAATCAGTACACACGAGTTGCACGATATGTATCAGCCCGTATCAGCCGAATGGATGGGCCGCGCTTGATTGGATCAGCTGACGCCGTCGAAGTTGCTGCTCATGAGTTGCAACGTCGCGCTCGGCAGCACCCGGTTCACGTGCGGTTGCTCTGCATGCATGCCCACGTACAATCAACATCGATCTAGCTAAGCTAACTGATTGCAATCAATTGATCAAAGGGGCTTAATTGAGCTTACTCTTGATGGCCTCGAGCTCGGCCGGCGTGACCCTCGCCGAGAAGCCGCTGACCACGTTCTTGTAGTTGTATATGATGGCCGCCTTCGCCTTCTCCTCGCTTCAACACGAACGCACAATCACCATGCACGCACGCACGCCAACGTATGAATGCTTCGCATGAGTTGGATCGCACACGGCCGATCGAGTCGTATACGTACCTGCCGAGGGCGGCGGTGAGGATGCCGAGGTGGTACTGCATGCAGGTGACGCCGGGCGGTGTGGGGTCGACGAAGAACAGGTAGGTGGCGGGCGGCCCGTCCGCCGCGGCGGCCATGGTGACGGCGGCGAGGACGAGGAGGATGAGGGAGGTGGCCGTCGGTGGCGTCATTGCATGCAAGATCGATTCGATCGATCGGGGAGGAAAGGTTTCCTCTTGTCTCGGCGGTTCTCTGTTTATGGAGCTATGAGGAGACGAGGCCCGTATTGAACGGCGCCGGTTGTTCCGTTGCGACAGCGCTTTTGTCCCATGGCTCCAAAAATAGCAACCGGCCTGCATATACGTACGTTCATCTCGATGTTGCAATCAAATTTCAATATACATGAGGTAGAGGTACGTCGTCGATGCGTTGAAGGAGGCTGGAGCGCTTGTGGAGCACCATCATGGTGTATACCACGGCACGCTGCCGGCCAGCACGCCCACCCCCTGCACCACACGTCCACACCTGCATCGTACTCTATGTGCGTGTCACCCACCACGGGGTTAAACTGTCGGACTCCCAAGTCACCGTCACTGCTGGATACGTACGTTCGGCTGTACTTGGACGAACTTTTCTTCCATTTTTAATGGGAATTTGTCTACGAGGAAAATTTGCAGAAAAACAAATGCAAGGCTTTGTGGGGACTTTGACTTGAGATTGTGATTAGTACCGACATGGGCAGACACGACAAAACCGGGACACCAGAGATTCCTATGGGTCCTGACAAAATAGGCATCGAGATTCCACCTACTTGATGTTGCTTGTTCCTTATTACTTTACTTACTTTACAATGACAATTTATTTATGTATTAGGGTTATACAAAAATGGTTTGCATTTCATTCAAATTCAATCAAAAGTCAACTAGCAAGGTTTTTTTTTTTTTTGCCAAATAACAAGCAAGGTTGTATTAGAAGAATCTCACTATGCATACATGCGCTTTGCGCGCGCCATCACGTGACCGCAACGACGTCTTATACGTGCCAGCAACCACGCTGGAGAAATGAATTAATACAACTTCTATGTTAGATGATCTAGATGGTACTTTTTTGGTATTAAGATCACGAAACAAGTTATACACAGTTAGATTAGCCGGGAAACAAACGCCATTAGGAGGAGATAGGAGCCAAACGTGTTTTCGTCTTAGCAGGGAAACTGCATAACGAGCAAGGTTTTAGGCTTCCTTATTAACACATAGATAAGACTAGAGAATACCGTGCGCTTCGGCGCGCCGTTCTTTGGTTTTGAAGTTAATTCTATTTTTCTCCAAAAACTTATATGGCAATCCATATTGCGTGCGTACTGTAAAGGTAGTCGAGCAAACGCGGACCTGCACAGGTGGTACGGGGTTAGACATGTAGGCATGTCCTTTCGGTTTTGCGAAGGTTTCGTTCGGTATTTTCATCTTTTTTTATCTACCGGTTTTTCCTTTTCTATTCCTGTTCTTTTTTATATTTGTTTTCTATTATTGTTTTTTGAATATTTTTCGAATTTTGGGAACATAACCTAAATTCCTGAACATTTTTAAAATTCAGAATTAGTTTCTTAAAAAATGTGAACATTTAAAAAAACCGTGAAGATTTTTTCATATTTGTGAGTGTTTTTTAAAATTACTAATATTTTTAAATTTCGTGAAGAATAATGAACTCGCAAACATTTTGTAGAATTCATGCATAGTTCTTTTCACATTCGCGAAGAAATGTTTAAATTCAAGAATGTTTTTAAAATTTTGTGGAAAAATTGGAAACTCGTAGACAATGTAATTCCCAGATGTTTTTAAAAAAACTGAAAGGAGTTTCATTGAATGTCTGCTCCGATACTGTCATACGGGACCCACGACCCAATCAGACCCTTACAAGTTGGGTCCACCTAGAGGATAAAAATCGAGCTCTCGTAGGCCTCTATTCCTAGGGAGCTTCGTACCTCTAAATATTAGGAAGAAGTTCCCCAATAAAAAGATTATGAAGTTAATTAGCCTGCCAAGTCAATCGATGAATGGATTGATGAAGAGGGAATTTCTTATTTGGACATTCTTAAAAATAAGATTTCTTATTTGACCTAAAAAAGTTAATGTTTTTTCCTATTTTTCCACGAATCTAAATTTAATGTCTTGCATGACACTTCCGTCCATTTCTAGGTAACGTTTTTTTAACACAGTATAGACGCAAGCGCTCATATACGTGCGCATACACTCATCCCTATGAATGCACACACACACATCCTACCCCTGTGAGCACCTCAATGTCTCCTCCCACTGAAAGCGCATCGGATTTGAACCTTGGTGGGCTGGGGACACAACAGTCCTTCTAACCATCCAACCACAGTTAAACGGCATGTTTGCCCCTCGTTTGTACACTACTTGTTTCCCAGCAAAACACCACAACAAAATTCACCCCACGTGTGAGTCATAGTGACCCCTCACGGGACAATGGTGGAGCGGCGCCAAAGAGACGCTCTAGCCCCCCCTGATGAGTGGCTTGCAGCAAATTTAAGCAAAGGATGTTGCGGTTGTCACCGTGCCAGCCGAGGACCTGTGATGGCCGGATCCGAGAGAGACGAATGGGTAACGAAGGAGTGGCTGCACACAAAGCGGAGTGGAGAACACACAGACATGATTTAATTTCAGCAAACACATACTATTAATGAAGGCGAAAGTGTATTTTTGCCATCCATTTAACACCGTTAGTTAGAAAAATCAACATAAGTGTCATGGAAGGCATAAAGTTTAGGTTCGGGGACAAATAGGGGTGAACTTTTTCTAGGGTCAAATAGAAAGCACAAATTTGAGGTGAATTGGCCAAATAAGAAATTCTCTCATCAACACATGAAAGAGCACCACAAACTTACATACATGTGGCTGGCGTGGCTAGTGGATTGTAGTCCATTGTTATAGGGTTCATTGTAGAACTATACCGATGATGTGGCGAGGTCGGCCCAATTTGGGTGGTCTAAGATAATTTTGGTATTCAAAATTCAATTGATCCGATATCGAATCTTTGTTTTGTCTCACGTCATTGAATAATCAATATTATCTAGCGTTGTGCATCAATACGACTCGATGTAGAGACCGGGGGTTTTCCTCCTTGAATATACATGAGCTACAAATTTACATTTTGAAGGCAAGATAACAGAGAAAATAAAAACAGGACACAATATAGATGGGACAGACATAACAAGGAAGCAAAGTAACAAAGCATAGAAAATCACACCGGCGCGACGGCCGCACTGTGCTCAGCGCCGTGCTTGGTGTCATCGTAGTGCTCGCCATCGCCCCACAACGCGTAGGCCTCCTCGCCGTGCACGGCGTCGTCGCCGATGGCAAGCTTCTCCTCGGGCATGCGCAGCGGGACAACTAGGCGGATGACAACACAGATAATGGACGTGACGACCACGTTCCACCCGATCACGAAGAGCGCTCCGGCGATCTGCTTCCCGAGCTGGGCCCCGCCAGTACCACCGTAGAAGGCGCCCCGGGAGTTGGTCACCGGAAGGAATAGATTGCAGAGGTTGGGCTCGGCGAAGAGGCCCGTGAGGACGCCGCCAAGCAGGCCGGCGACGCCGTGGGTGTGGATGACGCCGAGGGTGTCGTCGACGCGTTGAAGGAGCTTGGACCGCTTGTGGAGCACCATCATGGTGTACCACGGTATGCTGCCGGCCAGCACGCCCATCACCAGCGCCGCCCAACCCTGGACGACACCTGCAATGCCAGGGGCAAAAATGTCAAAGCACTGAATTAGATGTGAAAAATGAACTAGTTCTCCTTTCGTTTTCCATGCGATTTGTCTACGGAGAAAATTCGCAGATCAAACAAATGAGCAAGTTGTCAAGAGTTGTGACCTTGACTTGAGATGGTGACATGGGCAGAAATGATAAGACATTAGAGATTCCTAATCCTATGGGTCCTGGCAAAATACGCATCCAGATTCCACCTACTTGATCGATGTTTAACTGTTCACTAGTACAGTGGTTATTTAGGATTTATAAATTGAACGTGCTGACTACGTCCACCCAAATGAGCTAACTAAGTCATTAGATTTGAACAAATTAAAGGTAAGATCGTGCTACTGATCTTCTCCAGTTTTGACTTTTGCGGGCGACGCACACAATTTTGTCTGGAGGAAAATTCACAGAGAAAACAAATGCGCAACTTGGTCAAGTTGAGACTTTGACTTGAGATGGTGAAACATGGCCGATAGACACGACCAACTGGGACACCAGAGGTTAGTTCCTCTGGTCCTGGAAAATTATGCACCAAGATTCCACTTACTTGATGTTAGTTATTTAGTTCTCTAATTATTTATATGTGTCGTAATATGACTATATATATATTAATCAACTTGCTCACTACGTGTAGTAGCTGAGATTACTTGGCATTGAATTCGAACGAAGATAACACGTTCTTGCGGGCAACGCGTACAATTTTGAATCCATAGTCAACTTTGTAATACTAGAAGAATCTCTCAATGCATGCATGCCATCACGTGCACGTCTTAATTACGTGCCAGCAAGGGAACTTTTTAATCAGTACTCCTATGTTAGATCGATGATCTACTAGATGTCACAGAGATAAGATTAAGAAGAAGTTAATTAAATGAATGATCAATGAATTGGTCGATGAAATAGCAGGTAGTAGCCACGTACCAGCGCCTGGCGTGATGCAGACGAGTCCGGTGATCACGGCCTGGACGGCGCCGACCACGGAGGGCTTCTTGAAGAAGACGGCGTCGAGGCAGGTCCACACGATGAGGCTCGCCGCCGTGCAGATGTTGGTGTTCAGGATGGCCATGGACGAGTCGACGTTGGCCGCGTACGGCCCACCGCCGTTGAACCCGGCCCACCCCATCCACAGCAGCCCGGCGCCGGTGAGCGCGAACAGGATGTTGTTGGGCGGGAAGTTCTCCCTGTCCTTCTTCGTCCGGGGCCCGACCCAGTAAGCCGCGGTGAAGCCGGCGACTCCGGCGGGGATGTGGATGACGTAGCCGCCGCAGTAGTCGATGACGCCCCACTGGAAGAGGAAGCCGCCGCCCCAAACGGAGAAGGCGCCGACGGTGTAGGAGAAGGTGAGCCAGAGCGGCACGAAGAGCATCCACGCCAGGAAGCTCATGCGGCCCAGCAGCGAACCCGCCACGAGGATGAGCGTGATGGCGGCGAATACGCACTGGAAGTAGACGACGGTGGCCATGGGGAAGTAGGGCTCCACCATGGCCGTCTCGAGCGAGCCGTCGGCGCGGTAGTGCGCGGTGGCCGGGAGTGAGGCGCGGCCGACGAGGAAGGCCTGGTCGAGCGCCGGGCCGGCCTTGCCCCAGAACGGGAGCAGCTCCTCGCCGAAGGACATGTTGTAGGCCCAGACGACCCAGCAGATCCAGACGGCGGCGAAGGCGTAGAGCGCCATGAAGGCGGAGTTGACGGCCCACTTCTTCTTCACCACGCCGCCGTACAGCACCACCATGCCCGGCACGCTCATGAGGCCCACCAGCGTGGACGCCGTCAGCTGCCACGCGTTGTCGCCCTTGTTCAGCCAGTCGGCCACCGCCGCCGACGTGTTCCCCTGGTACGCCACCGGCACCGACATGTTGACCGACCGATCTGCGTACCTTGCTTGCTAGCTTGTCCTCGCCGTCCGGCGGCCACCTAGCTGCTAGCCAGCTCGCGTCCTAAGAAGGAAGCTGGAGGTGTAGGTGTGTAAGTGCTATACAGCCAGGTCGTCTTCTCCGTATATATAGAGTGGCACCGGCGCGTAGGCGGTGCACTGGCCATTGGTGACGTACGTCATACGTACCGGCGGGCCGTGCGTGGGAATCTCGCGCATGCATTTCACACTATGGTTTGAATATTCTCCGGGTTCCGTCCAGTGCACTGGACTTCAGTTGATGATGTGTACGTGTACGTGCTAACGACCTTGTGTATCGTGGCCACATTAACTACAACGCACAGCTCACACCCGTAGACTTTCAAGTCTAGGGCCGGTATGTATGGTATGGAATCTTGATTTGGACGGCAGATTCTTCTTTGTCGCAGGTGCGGCCGTGCAGTGCGGTGCAGGGCGAGCACTCTGTTTGATACGCGACGTGGAATTGTGCTCCACGGGACGATCTATACGAAAGATCCCGTGGAACTGTGTTTCCCTGGACAAACTAAAATTGCTTGTTTTTTGTATTACATAGCATAATTTTTTTTGAACACATAGTATTATACATAGCATAATTGTAGATGCCTATGTACAGGCACCTGCACATGGTATTCCTATGAGTTCTTCCGAAATACTGGATCGGCATCACATTTTGAAATTGACGAAGTCACCATAGGCACCGCGTATTCGACTGGAACATCTTCTCCCACTGAACGAACATCACCGAACATCGCCTTGGCCTAGATATTGAGCCCGAAGGCCGGGCCGCGGACCCGTCATATTTGCAATTTAACAAAGAGGCCCGGGGCCTAGTGGACTTTTACACTGAATGGCCAGGCTTGGGCCTGATTTCTAGGCCTGATGGCTAGGCCAGGCTAGGCCCGGGCTTGGGTTTTCTGCGCTGGGATTGGTTAGGCCCAGCCCTAGGGATGGCCAGGTATAGTGCCAAGTCTAGGACTTGAACACTGATGGGCTAATTCTACCACAACCTAATCATATGAGCTATGCTAAGTTTGCAGTCAAATTACTCGTTGTTCAGTGGATCATTTTCTTAACAAACACATCACAAATACACACGTTCAAATACGCGCACGCATACTCACCTTTAGGACCGCACGCCCACATATTCATTACTTCTGGACACCTTCGAACGACTAATCCTGCAAATAAGCATTGAAATGGTCGAGATTAGAGAGATTGTGGTCCAAAGGTGGGTGATTAGAAGGTGGAGTTAGCCTACAAGCTTGCGGTTTGGATTAGACTACATTCTTGTATACTGCTAATAAGTTTGGCATATTACTCCCAGGGATCTACCAAAGAAGTATTTTTTTTTCATGCGGAGGTCTTTCAACTTACACCTCTCCATCGAAATAATGTGTTGTCCACTAACATGTTTGTGCTTTATCTCAATTCTATATATTTTCTGCTACACTTAACTAAATTAATCACATAAAAATGCTACGATACAACTTATTCACTCTTTGACCATTGCAAATGAATTTGCAATAAATTTGAATCATGTTTGAAACCAAGCTACATTAGTTTTTGCTTGCCTGCACATATTAATTATAGTGTACTTGAGTCTCATGCAAAAGAAATATTACGGACATGCTTTTTTGAAAATGGATATAATTGAAAATGAAATAGTTACAAACAAGTAAAAAATAACAGCAGAACTCGAGTTGTTCACAATGACAACGTGAGCGGCAATTAATTTTTTATAGACCCCGCTAGATTCTCATCCACTTCGGAAAACAACGACTTCGACTTCGGGCTCCTCTGAGGTGGTGGTGTGACCACATCTTCAATAGGATGGTCGGTGCTACACAAATCTTCATCACGACACCTCCTCCCCTAGGATCTCGGAGACTACCAAGGGATGCTGAAAAATATGATAGATATTTTCGCTCAAAATAGGTGATCTAAACATGTTCATAGATAACATTCTATTAGTATGTTTTGTACTACAATCACATAACAATGATTATATATAACTTATTCGTTCTTTGGGCATTTAAAATAAGTTCACATATTTGAAGAGGAAGTTGCATTGGTTTTTCATGTTTAGATAGGCCCATCAGAAAATTGTTCCAAATTAATCCTCTACAAAAAAAAATCTTTGCTTACATGGATTAACTAGAATGCATTTAGGTCTCGTGCAAAAAAGAGTTTTTAGCACTGAAATAATATCCGACTTAAAACATCGCCTATACCCGCAACAAAAAACTTTCTCGAAAAGGATAGTCGAATCGGCTCATCATCGGTTGCTCGAAACAAACTAAACAAAAAAAATCATTTTTATCGCATCTAGATAGTCCACATTGTTATGTTATCCTGTCTTAACCTAGAACCAAACACCCTTAAAAATACTTAGATGAATGTGTATATATATGCTTTGGTTCATTTTAGTGCCTTCAAATATATTAAGAAAGATTCGCTATTTTACTAACCTTTAATATCTTCACTAAGAGCACTAAGATATGTATCAAAAAGTATCTCCAGAGGGTTCGAGAATGTATGATGCTTATATTAGATGCAAATAAATGAAAACATAATATAATGGTAAGGTACATACAAGGTCCTTTAATCATTTTTATTGATTCTTTTGAGCTCTAACATGTCGGTTTGGGGGCTGGCTGGCTCAAGGTCACTTCGATACCCTGTCTAAGGAATCCACAACTTCCTGTTGTGCACCGTTTGGATTGTACCCTTTAGCTCATACGCATGTGCACCCAGCCATGCTAGGGTTTCTCATGCCACCGCCGCCGGTCTATCTCGTCTCCTATGGTCTTGGGGCCATGGAGGCGCGGTGGATCCTGACCTTTGTCAGCGGGAGGGCTCTGTTTTTATGCCTTTTAAGTTTTGTTAGGGTTTATGTCCAGCTCAGAGAGGCGGCGGCGGCGGCTCACTCAAGATGAAATATGGTTCTCCCCGCCTAGCTCCCATCCCAGTGGTGCTTCTAGGATCGCCGGAGGGCATGTGGATGTTTATCCCAATGGATGTTGTGGAATTCGGCCGGCATTTGTCTTAGGTGGATCCACGTGCACTACAGGAATCAACTTATTTGTCGTCTGCCATGGCAGACGACAAAGGCACCAAAAGCGAATGGCAAAACCCTTTGCCGTCCACCACCAACGGCAAACCTGCCCGACAAAGGAAGCGACGGTAAACAGCTTCTTTGTCGTCTGCTTTCACACAGCGGACGACAAAGGGCCGTCGGTGGCTGTCGGCAAAGAGCGTGGACGGCAAAGAATAGACGTTAGCCCCGTTAGGTGGCTAACGGGAGGCTTTGCCGTCTGCCGGCTGAAGGCAAAGAACTGGGTCGTCAGCACACACGACAGCTTCCGGATGTCAGCAGACATGTCAAGGCGGCGATTCCCAAGGCGTGCGCCGGCGTACGTCTCCCGACGTGCCATTAAGGCCGTCGTTACTCTGGTGGGTCGCTGCCCACCTACCCCGCCGCCCGTCCGCCTAGATAGGCCCCCGTCGGCCTCCCTCCTCCACACCGACGCCCTTCACTCCACCCCCGCGCCCTTCCCTCTCTCGCCGCCCTCCTCCACCCCGACGCCTGATACGTCTCCAACGTATCTATAATTTTTTATTGTTCCATGCTAATATATTACCCCTTTTAGATATTTATGGGCTTTGTTTTACACATTTATATCATTTTTGGGACTAACCTACTAACCGGAGGCCCTGCCCGTATTGCTGTTTTTTTGCCTATTTCAGTATTTCGAAGAAAAGGAATATCAAACGGAGTCCAAATGGAATGAAACCTTCGGGAGCATGATTTTTGGAACGAACGTGATCCAGAGGACTTGGAGTGCAAGTCAAGAAGCAATCGAGGCGGCCAGGAGATAGGAAGGCGCGCCCACCCCTCCTGGGCGCGCCCCTATCTCCTGGGCCCCTCGAGCGGCCACCGACGTACTTCTTCCTTCTATATATAGCCACGTACCGCGAAAACATCCAGGGAGCCAACGAAAAACAATTTCCATCACCGTAACTTTCTGTATCCGCGAGATCCCATCTTGGAGCCTTCGTCGGCGCTCCGCCGGAGGGGGAATCGACCATGGAGGGCTTCTACATGAACACCACAGCCCCTCCGATGAGTTGTGTGTAGTTTACCACAGAACTTCGGCTCCATAGTTAGTAGCTAGATGACTTCTTCTCTCTTTTTGGACCTCAATACAATGTTCTCCCCCTCTCTTGTGGAGATCTATTCGATGTAAACTCTTTTTGCGGTGTGTTTGTCGAGATCCGATGAATTGCGGGTTTATGATCAAGTTTATCTATGAGAAATATTTGAATCTCTTCTGAATTCTTTTATGTATGATTGAGTTATCTTTGCAAGTCTCTTCGAATTATCAGTTTGGTTTGTCCTACTAGATTGATCTTTCTTGCCATGGGGGAAGTGCTTAGTTTTGGGTTCAATCTTGCGGTGTCCTTACCCAGTGACAGCAGGGGTTGCAAGGCACGTATTGTATTTTTGCCATCGAGGATAAAAGATGGGGTTTATATCATATTGCTTGAGTTTATCCCTCTACATCATGTCATCTTTCTTAATACATTACTCTGTTCTTATGAACTTAATGCTCTAGATGCATGCTGGATAGCGGTCGATGTGTGGAGTAATAGTAGTAGATGTAGGCAGGAGTTGGTCTACTTGTCACGGACGTGATGCCTATATACCTGATCATGCCTAGATAATCTCATAATTATTCGCTTTTATATCAATTGCTCGACAGTAATTTGTTCACCCACCGTAATACTTATGCTATCTTGAGAGAAGCCACTAGTGAAACCTATGGCCGCCGTTTACATTATTTGCCATTTACATTATTTGCCTCGCATTTACATTATTTGCCATTTGCCTCTCGTTTTCCTCTCCCCCACTTCACCCTTGCCATTTTATTTGCCCTCTCTTTCCCAATCTTCTCCACTCTTATTCGCTTGCCTTTTTCCATTTGCTCGTATGTTAGATCGTTTACCTTATCGCAATGTCTAGTTCCTTATCCGCTCCTATGTCTCCCGAGTTTGAAGTTCTTCACTTCAAGCAAAGGCAAGGAGAAAACTTAAAAGATGCTTGGTATAGGATGATGGAATCTTATCGCAAATGCACCCTAGAGGTGAACTTTAGAATTCTTCTTTGCAATTTTTATGTTGGGTTAAATATGACGCATAGACAACTCTTGGATTGCATTGCCAAGGGAAATTTTATTGAAATTGATCCTAGTATTGCGCATGAAATTATAGAGGGAATAGTGGGAACACTACCTCAAGAGGGAGGATCACATCCTACCCAAGAAGAAACGCAAGTGTTTGGAAAGATTGGCGAAGTAACAATTTTTTTACAAAAGTCTCTTGAGCCTCTTAAAAGTGTTAGCGGAAATCTTCACCGCATGAATATGTTGATTACTCTTTGCAATAAGCGGTTGGATTCTTTAGATCTAAAAATTTCCGAGTATGAAGGGAAGCGGAAAGAACCTCCCGGATTCGAGCATGACTCCGCTAAAAAACTGAAAATCAAAGATGGCACTACTTAGATCTATCTTCGCTTTTATGCCTAGCTAGGGGCGTTAAACGATAGCGCTAGTTGGGAGGCAACCCAATTTTATTTGTGTTTTTTGTTTTTGTTTCTGTTTAGTAATAAATTTTTCATCTAACTTCTGTTTAGATGTGTATTTATGTTTTAATTAGTGTTTGTGCCAAGTAGAACCTATAGGATAACCTATGGTGATAGTTGATTTGATTCTGCTGAAAAACAAAAACTTTGCGCGCATGAAATTTGTTTTTTAAATCACAGAAACGTGCTTTTGCGTTGATTCCTTTTGCTTCTGATCAATAGAAAAATTTTCCAGGACTTCCTATTTTGGTAGGATTTTTAGAGTTCCAGAAGTTTGCGTTAGTTACAGATTGCTACAGACTGTTCTGTTTTTGACAGATTCTGTTTTTCGTGTGTTGTTTGCTTATTTCGATGCATCTATGGCTACTATTAAGTGGTATGAACCATAGAGAACTTGGAATACAGTAGGTTTAACAACAAAATAAATAAAGAATTAGTTCTTTACAGTACCTTATGTGGTGGTTTTGTTTTCTTTCACTAACAGAGCTTATGAGATTTCCTGTTGAGTTTTGTGTTGTGAAGTTTTCAAGTTTTGGGTAAAGATTTGATGGACTATGGAATAAGGAGTGGCAAGAGCCTAAGCTTTGGGATGCCCAAGTAACCCCAAGATATTCAATAATAGCCAAAAGCCTAAGCATGGGGATGCCCCGGGAAGGCATCCCCTCTTTCGTCTTTGTTCATTGGTAAGTTTACTTGGAGCTATATTTTTATTCACCACATGATATGTGTTTTGCTTGGAGCGTCGTGTATTATATTAGTATTTGCTTTTTAGTTTACCACAATCATATTTGCTGTACACACCTTTTGGGATAAGCCTACTTGATTTGAATTTATTAGAATATGATATGTGCTTCACTTATATCTTTTGAGCTTGATAGTTTTTGCTCTAGTGCTTCACTTATATATTTTAGAGCACGACGGTGGCTTAATTTTGTAGAAATTGCTAGTCTCTCATGCTTCACTTATATTATTTTGAGAGTCTCTTAGAACAGCATGGTATTTGCTATGGTTATAAAATTGGTCCTAGAATGGTAGGCATCCAAGTTGGGTATAATAAAAACTATCATAGAAAGTGAATTGGATGCTATGATCAATTTGATACTTGATAATTGTTTTGAGATATGGAGGTAGTGATATTAAAGTCATGCTAGTTGGGTGATTATGAATTTAAAGAATGCTTGTGTTGAAGTTAGCAAGTCCCGTAGCATGCACGTATGGTTAAAGTTGTGTAACAAATTTGAAACATGAAGTGTACCTGAATTGTGCATCCTTATGTGTGGCGGTCG
Organism: Aegilops speltoides; assembly: GCA_021437245.1. Classification (NCBI taxonomy): domain Eukaryota; kingdom Viridiplantae; phylum Streptophyta; class Magnoliopsida; order Poales; family Poaceae; genus Aegilops; species Aegilops speltoides. The sequence goes on from CM038145.1 coordinate 508,811,797, forward strand.
CGGACGAGCGATGGTCTTTTCCTACCAATCTATCTCTCTAGGAGCATGCACGTAGTGCTTGGTTTTTGATGACTTCTAAATTTTTGCAATAAGTATATGAGTTCTTTTTGACTAATGTTGAGTCCATGGATTATACGCACTTTTACCTTTCCACCATTGCTAGCCTCTTCTGTACCGTGCATTGCCCTTTCTCACCTTGAGAGTTGGTGCAAACTTCGCCAGTGCATCCAAACCCCGTGATACGATACGCTCTATCACACATAAACCTCCTTATATCTTCCTCAAAACAGCCACCATACCTACCTATTATGGCATTTCCATAGCCATTCCGAGATATATTGCCATGCAACTTTCCACCGTTCCATTCATCATCATGACATACATTACTTTTGTCATATTGCCATTGCATGATCATGTAGTTGACATCGTATTTGTGGCAAAGCCACCATGCATAAATTTTCATACATGTCACTCCTGATTCATTGCACCATCCCGGTACACCATCGGAGGCATTGATATAGAGTCATATCTTGTTCTAGTTTCGAGTTGTAATTCATGCGTTGTAATCAATAAAAGTGTGATGATCATCATTATTAGAGCATTGTCCCAAAGAAAAAAAGAAAAAGAAAAAAGGGGAAAGGCCAAAAGAAAAAAAAGAAAGGCCCAAAAAAAGGAAAGAAAAAGAAAAAGAAAAAAAAGAAAAAAAGAAAAAAAGAAAAAAAGAAAATAAATAAAAAGGGGCAATGTTACTATCTCTTTTTCCACACTTGTGCTTCAAAGTAGCACCATGTCCTTCATATAGTGAGTCTCATATCTTGTGCTTCAAAGTAGCACCATGTTTTTCATATAGTGAGTCTCATATGTTGTCACTTTCATATACTAGTGGGAATTTTTCATTATAGAACTTGGCTTGTATATTCCTACGATGGGCTTCCTTAAATGCCTAGGTCTTCATGAGCAAGCAAGTTGGATGCACACCCACTAGCTAGTTTTCTTTTGTTGATCTTTCATTCATTTATAGCTCTAGTGCATCTGTTGCATGGCAATCCCTACTCCTCATGTTGACATCAATTGATGGGCATCTCCATAGCCCGTTAATTATCCTCGTCAATGTGAGACTTTCTCCTTTTTTGTCTACTCCACACAATCCCCATTATCATATTTTATTCCACCCATAATGCTATATCCATGGCTCATGCTCATGTATTGCGTGAAAGTTGAAAACGTTTGAGATTATTTAAGTACGAAACAATTTCTTGGCTTGTCATCGGGGGTGTAGAATTTGGGAACATTTTTGTGTGACGAAAATGAAGCATAGCCTAACTATATGATTTTGTAGGGATGAACTTTCTTTAGCCATGTTATTTTGAGAAGACATGATTGCTTTGATTAGTATGCTTGAAGTATTACTATTTCTTTTATCAATATGAACTTTTATTTTGAATCATTTGGATCTGAACATTCATGCCACAATAAAGAAAATTACATTAAGAATTATGCTAGGTAGCATTCCACATCAAAATTTCTGTTTTTATCATTTACCTACTCGAGGACGAGCAGGAATTAAGCTTGGGGATGCTTGATATGTCTCCAACGTATCTATAATTTTTGATTGTTCCATGCTATTATATTACCCCTTTTGGATGTTTATGGCCTTTATTTTACACATTTATATCATTTTTGGGACTAACCTACTAACCGGAGGCCCAGCCCGTATTGCTGTTTTTTTTGCCTATTTCAGTATTTCAAAGAAAAGGAATATCAAACGGAGTCCAAACGGAATGAAACCTTCGGGAGCATGATTTTTGGAACGAACGTGATCCAGAGGACTTGGAGTGCAAGTCAAGAAGCAATCGAAGTGGCCAGTGAAGGAAATATGCCCTAGAGGCAATAATAAAGTTATTATTTATTTCCTTATTTCATGATAAATGTTTATTATTCATGCAAGAATTGTATTAACCGGAAACATAATACATGTGTGAATACATAGACAAACATAGTGTCACTAGTATGCCTCTACTTGACTAGCTCGTTTATCAGAGATGGTTATGTTTCCTAGCCATGGACAAAAGAGTTGTCGTTTGATTAACGAGATCACATCACTAGGAGAATGATGTGATTGACCTGACCCATTCCGTTAGCCTAGCACTTGATCGTTTAGTATGTTGCTATTGCTTTCTTCATGACTTATACATGTTCCTGTAACTATGAGATTATGCAACTCCCGTTTACCGGAGGAACACTTTGGGTACTACCAAACGTCACAACGTAACTGGGTGATTATAAAGGAGTACTACAGGTGTTTCCGAAGGTACATGTTGGGTTGGCATAATTCGAGATTAGGATTTGTCACTCCGATTGTCGGGGAGGTATCTCTGGGCCCTCTCGGTAATACTCATCACCTAAGCCTTGCAAGCATGTAACTAATGAGTTAGTTATGAGATGACGTATTACGGAACGAGTAAAGAGACTTGCCGGTAACGAGATTGAACTAGGTATTGGATACCGACGATCAAATCTCGGGCAAGTAACATACCGATGACAAAGGGAACAAAGTATGTTGTTATGCGGTTTGACCGATAAAGATCTTCGTAGAATATGTAGGAACCAATATGGGCATCCAGGTCCCGCTATTGGTTATTGACCGAGAATAGTTCTAGGTCATGTCTACATAGTTCTCGAACCCGTAGGGTCCGCACGCTTAACGTTACGATGACTTTTATATTATGAGCTTATGAGTTTTGATGTACCGAAGGAGTTCGGAGTCCCGGATGAGATCGGGGACATGACGAGGAGTCTTGAAATGGTCGAGACGTAAAGATCGATATATTGGACGACTATATTCGGAGTTCGGAAAGGTTCCGAGTGATTCGGGTATTTTTCGGAGTACCGGAGAGTTACGGGAATTCACCGGGGAGAAGTATTGGGCCTTATTGGGCCCTGCGGGAAAGAGAGAGGGGCTGCCTAGGGCAGGCCGCGCGCCCTCCCATGGCCTAGTCCGAATTGGACTAGGGGGAGGGGCCGCACCCCCTCCTTCCTTCCCTTCTCTCTTCCCCTTCCTAGTCTCCTACTCCTAATACATGGAAGGACTCCTAGTTGAACTAGGAAAGGGGGAATCCTACTCCCGGTGGGAGTAGGACTCCCCATGGCGCGCCATAGTAGAGGGTCGGCCTCCTCCTCCCTCCCTCCTTTATATACGGGGGCAGGAGCACCCCATGGACACACAAGTTGATCTACGGATCGTTCCTTAGCCATGTGCGGTGCCCCCTTCCACCATATTCCACCTCGGTCATATCGTCACGGAGTTTAGGCGAAGCCCTGCGCCGGTAGAACATCATCATTGTCACCACGCCGTCGTGCAAACGGAACTCATCTTCGGAGCTCAGCTGGATCGGAGGCCGGAGATCGTCATCGAGCTGAACGTGTGCAGAACTCGGAGGTGCCGTATGTTCGGTGCTTGGATCGGTTGGATCGTGAAGACGTACGACTACATCAACCGCGTTGTCATAACGCTTCCGCTTACGGTCTACGAGGGTACGTGGACATACACTCTCCCCTCTCGTTGCTATGCCATCACCATGATCTTGCGTGTGCGTAGGAAATTTTTTGAAATTACTACGTTCCCCAACAGTGGCATCCGAGCCTAGGTTTTATGCGTTGATGTTATATGCACGAGTTGAACACAAGTGAGTTGCGGACGATATAAGTCATACTGCCTACCAGCATGTCATACTTTGGTTCAGCGGTATTGTGAGATGAAGCGGCCCGGACCGACATTACGCGTACGCTTACGCGAGACTGGTTTCACCGTTACGAGCACTCGTGCTTAAAGGTGGCTGGCGGGTGTCTGTCTCTCTCACTTTAGTTGAACCGAGTGTGGCTACGCCCGGTCCTTGTGAAGGTTAAAACGGAGTCTATTTGACAAACTATCATTATGGTTTTGATGCGTAGGTAAGAACGGTTCTTGCTAAGCCCGTAGCAGCCACGTAAAATTTGCAACAACAAAGTAGAGGACGTCTAACTTGTTTTTGCATGGCATGTTGTGATGTGATATGGTCAAGACGTGATGCTGTATTTTATTGTATGAGATGATCATGTTTTGTAACCGAAGTTATCGGCAACTGGCTGGAGCCATATGGTTGTCGCTTTATTGTATGAAATGCAAACGCCCTGTAATTGCTTTACTTTATCACTAAGCGGTAGCGATAGTCGTAGAAGCAATAGATGGCGTAAACGACAACGATGCTACGATGGAGATCAAGGTGTCGCGCCGGTGACGATGGTGGTCATGACGGTGCTTCGAAGATGGAGATCACAAGCACAAGATGATGATGGCCATATCATATCACTTATATTGATTGCATGTGATGTTTATCCTTTATGCATCTTATCTTGCTTTGATTGACGGTAGCATTTTAAGATGATCTCTCACTAAAATTATCAAAAAGTGTTCGCCCTGAGTATGCACCGTTGCCATAGTTTGTCGTGCCGAGACACCACGTGATGATCGGGTGTGATAAGCTCTACGTCCATCTACAACGGGTGCAAGCCAGTTTTGCACACGCGGAATACTCAGGTTATACTTGACGAGCCTAGCATATGCAGATATGGCCTCGGAACACGGAGATCGAAAGGTCGAGCGTGAATCATATAGTAGATATGATCAACATAGTGATATTCACCATTGAAAACTACTCCATCTCACGTGATGATCGGTCATGGTTTAGTTGATTTGGATCACGTAATCACTTAGATGACTAGAGAGATGTCTGTCTAAGTGGGAGTTCTTAAGTAATATGATTAATTGAACTTAAATTTATCATGAACTTAGTCCTGGTAGTATTTTGCAAATTATGTTGTAGATCAATAGCTCGCGTTGTTGCTTTCATATGTTTGTTTTGATATGTTCCTAGAGAAAACTGTGTTGAAAAATGTTAGTAGCAATGTTGCGGATTTGATCCGTGATCTGAGGTTAATCCTCATTGCTGCACAGAAGAATTATGTCCTTGATGCACCGCTAGGTGACAGACCTATTGCAAGAGCAGATGTAGACGTTATGAACGTTTGGCTAGCTCAATATGATGACTACTTGATAGTTTAGTGCACCATGCTTAACGGCTTAGAATCGGGACTTCAAAGATGTTTTGAACGTCATGGACCATATGAGATGTTCCAGGAATTGAAGTTAATATTTCAAGCAAATACCCGAGTTGAGAGATATGAAGTCTCCAACAAGTTCTATAGCTAAAAGATGGAGGAGAATCGCTCAACTAGTGAGCATGTGCTCAGATTGTCTAGGTACTTCAATCGCTTGAATCAAGTGGGAGTTAATCTTCCAGATAAGATAGTGATTGACAGAATTCTCTAGTCACCATCACTAAGTTACTAGAACTTCGTGATGAACTATAGTATGCAAGGGATGACGAAAACGATTCCCAAGCTCTTCGTGATGCTGAAATCAACGAAGGTAGAAATCAAGAAAGAGCATCAAGTGTTGATGGTTAACAAGACCACTAGTTTCAAGAAAAGGGCAAAGGGAAAGAAAGGGAACTTCAAGAAGAACGGCAAGCAAGTTGCTGCTCAAGTGAAGAAACCCAAGTCTGGTCCTAAGCCTGAGACTAAGTGCTTCTACTGCAAAGAGACTGGTCACTGGAAGAGGTACTACACCAAGTGATTGGCGGATAAGAAGGATGGCAAAGTGAACATAAGTATATTTGATATTCATGTTATTGATGTATACTTTACTAGTGTTTATAGCAACCCCTCAGTATTTGATACTAGTTCAGTTGCTAAGATTAGTAACTCGAAACGGGAGTTGCAGAATAAACAGAGACTAATTAAAGGGTGAAGTGACGATGTGTGTTGGAAATAGTTCCAAGATTGATATGATCATCATCGCACACTCCCTATACTTTCGGGATTAGTGTTAAACCTAAATAAGTGTTATTTGGTGTTTGCGTTGAGCATGAATATGATTTGATCATGTTTATTGCAATACGGTTATTCATGTAAGTTAGAGAATAATTGTTGTTCTGTTTACATGAATAAAACCTTCTATGGTCATACACCCAATGAAAATGGTTTGTTGGATCTCGATCGTGTGATACACATATTCGTAATATTGAAGCCAAAAAATGCAAAGCTAATAATGATAGTGCAACTTATTTGTGGCACTGCCGTTTAGGTCATATCAGTGTAAAGCGCATGAAGAAACTCCATAAAGATGGATTTTCGGAATCACTTGGCTATGAATCATTTGATGCTTGTAAACCGTGCCTTTTGGGCAAGATGACTAAAACTCCGTTCTTCGGAACAATGGAGCGAGCTACCGACTTATTGGAAATAATACATACTGATGTATGCAGACCAATGAGTATGAAAGCTCGTGGCAAGTATCGTTATTTTCTGACCTTCACAAGATGATTTGAGCAGATATGGGTATATCTACTTGATGAAACATAAATAGTTGAAAGGTTCAAAGAATTTTAGAGTGAAGTGGAAAATCATTGTAACAAGAAAATAAAGTTTCTGCGATCTGATCGCGGAGAGGAATATTTGAGTTACGAGTTTGGTCTTCAATTAAAACAATGTGGAATAGTTTCACAGCTCACGCCACCTGGAACACCACAACGTTATGGTGTGTCCGAACGTCGTAACCGCACTTTATTGGATATGGTGCGATCTATGATGTCTCTTACTGATTTGCCAATATTGTTTTGGGGTTATGCATTAGAGACAGCTGCATTCACATTAAAAGTGCACCATCTAAATCTGTTGAGACAACAACATATGAACTGTGGTTTAGCAAGAAACCCAAGTTGTTGTTTCTTAAAGTTTGGGGCTGCAATGCTTATGTGAAAAAGTTTCATCCTGATAAGCTCAAACCCAAATCGGAGAAGTGCGTCTTCATAGAATACCCAAAGGAAATAGTTGGGTACACCTTCTATCACAGATCCGAAGACAAGATATTCGTTGCTAAAAATAGATCCTTTCTAGAGAAGGAGTTTCTCTCGAAAGAAGTGAGTGGGAGGAAAGTAGAACTTGATGAGGTAACTGTACCTGTTCCCGAATTGGAAAATAGTTCATCACTGAAATCAGTTCCACTGATTCCTACACCAATTAGTGAGGAAGCTAATGATGATGATCATGAAACTTCAGATCAAGTTACTACAGAACCTCGTAGGTCTTCCAGAGTACGGTCCGCACCAGAGTGGTACGGTAATCCTGTTCTGAAAGTCATGTTACTAGACCATGATAAACCTACGAACTATGAGGAAGCGATGATGAGCCCAGATTCCACGAAATGGCTTGAGGCCATAAAATCTGAGATATGATCCATGTATGAGAACAAAGTATGGACTTTGATTGACTTGCTCGATGATCAGCAAGCCATGTTAAATAAATGGATCTTCAAGAGGAAGACGGACACTGATAGTAGTGTTACTATCCACTAAGCTCGACTTATTGCAAAAGGTTTTCAACAAGTTCAAGGGGTTGAATACGATGAGATTTTCTCACTCGTATCGATGCTTAAGTCTGTACGAATCATGTTAGCAATTGCCCCATTTTATGAAATCTGGCAAATGGATGTCAAAACTGCATTCCTTAATGGATTTATTAAAGAAGAGTTGTATATGATGCAACCAGAAGGTTTTGTCAATCCTAAAGATGCTGAAAAAATGTGCAAGCTCCAGCAATCCATCTATGGACTGGTGCAAGCATCTCGGAGTTGGAATATACGCTTTGATAAGTTGATCAAAGCATATTGTTTTATACAGACTTGCGGTAAAGCCTGTATTTACAAGAAAGTGAGTGGGAGCACTACAACATTTCTGATAAGTATATGTGAATGACATATTGTTGATCGGAAATAATGTAGAATTATTCTGCAAAGCATGAAAGGATACTTGAATAAGAGTTTTTCAAAGAAAGACCTCGGTGAAGCTGCTTACATATTGAGCATCAAGATCTATTGAGATAGATCAAGACACTTGATAAGATTTTCAATGAGTACATACCTTGGCAAGATTTTGAAATAGTTCAAAATGGAACAGTCAAAGAAAAGAGTTCTTGCCTGTGTTGCAAAGGTATGAAATTGAGTAAGACTCAAATCCCGACCACAGCAGAAAATAGAAAGAGAATGAAAAGTCATTCCCTATGCCTCAGTCATAGGTTCTATAAAGTATGCTATGCTATGTACCAGACCTATTGTATACCTTGCTATGAATTTGGCAATGGAGTACAATAGTGATCTAGGAGTAGATCACTAGACATTGGTCAAGAATATCCTTAGTAAGGACTGAGGAGATGTTTCTCGATTATGGAGATGATAAAAGAGTTTGTTGTAAAAGTTACATCAGTGCAAACTTTTACACTGATCCAGATGACTCTAAGTCTCAACCTGGATACATATTGAAAGTGGGAGCAATTAGCTAGAGTAGCTCCGTGCAGAGCATTGTGGACATAAAATATTTGCAAAATGCATACGACTCTGAATGTGACAGACCCGTTGACTAAGCTTCTCTCACGAGCAAAACATGATCACACCTTAGTACTCTTTGGGTGTTAATCACATAACGATGTGAACTAGATTATTGACTCTAGTAAACCCTTTGGATGTTGGTCACATGATGATGTGAACTATGGGTGTTAATCATATACAGATATGAATATTGGTGTTAAATCACATGGCGATGTGAACTAGATTATTGACTCTAGTGCAAGTGGGAGACTGAAGGAAATATGCCCTAGAGGCAATAATAAAGTTATTATTTATTTCCTTATTTCATGATAAATGTTTATTATTCATGCTAGAATGGTATTAACCGGAAACATAATACATGTGTGAATACATAGACAAACATAGTGTCACTAGTATGCCTCTACTTGACTAGCTCGTTTATCAGAGATGGTTATGTTTCCTAGCCATGGACAAAAGAGTTGTCGTTTGATTAACGAGATCACATCATTAGGAGAATGATGTGATTGACTTGACCCATTCCGTTAGCCTAGCACTTGATCGTTTAGTATGTTGCTATTGCTTTCTTCATGACTTATACATGTTCCTGTAACTATGAGATTATGCAACTCCCGTTTACCGGAGGAACACTTTGGGTACTACCAAACGTCACAACGTAACTGGGTGATTATAAAGGAGTACTACAGGTGTTTCGAAGGTACATGTTGGGTTGGCATAATTCGAGATTAGGATTTGTCACTCCGATTGTCGGGGAGGTATCTCTGGGCCCTCTCGGTAATACTCATCACCTAAGCCTTGCAAGCATGTAACTAATGAGTTAGTTATGAGATGACGTATTCTGAACGAGTAAAGAGACTTGCCGGTAACGAGATTGAACTAGGTATTGGATACCGTCGATCAAATCTCGGGCAAGTAACATACCGATGACAAAGGGAACAAAGTATGTTGTTATGCGGTTTGACCGATAAAGATCTTCGTAGAATATGTAGGAACCAATATGGGCATCCAGGTCCCGCTATTGGTTATTGACCGAGAATAGTTCTAGGTCATGTCTACATAGTTCTCGAACCCGTAGGGTCCGCACGCTTAACGTTACGATGACATTTATATTATGAGCTTATGAGTTTTGATGTACCGAAGGAGTTCGGAGTCCCGGATGAGATCGGGGACATGACGAGGAGTCTCGAAATGGTCGAGACGTAAAGATCGATATATTGGACGACTATATTCGGAGTTCGGAAAGGTTCCAGTGATTCGGTATTTTTGAGTACCGGAGAGTTACGGAATTCACCGGGAGAAGTATTGGGCCTTATTGGGCCTGCAGAAGAGAGAGGGCTGCCTAGGGCAGGCCGCGCGCCCCATGGCCTAGTCCGAATTGGACTAGGGGGAAGGGCCGCACCCCCTCCTTCCTTCCGTTCTCTCTTCCCCTTCCTAGTCTCCTACTCCTAATACATGGAAGGACTCCTAGTTGAACTAGGAAAGGGGGAATCCTACTCCCGGTGGGAGTAGGACTCCCCATGGCGCGCCATAGTAGAGGGCCGGCCTCCTCCTCCCTCCCTCCTTTATATACGGGGGCAGGGGCACCCCATGGACACACAAGTTGATCTACGGATCGTTTCTTAGCCGTGTGCGGTGCCCCCTTCCACCATATTCCACCTCGGTCATATCGTCGAGGAGTTTAGGCGAAGCCCTGCGCCGGTAGAACATCATCATCGTCACCACGCCGTCGTCTTGTGGAACTCATCTCCGGAGCTCAGCTGGATCGGAGGCCGGAGATCGTCATCGAGCTGAACGTGTGCAGAACTCGGAGGTGCCGTACGTTCGGTGCTTGGATCGGTCGGATCGTGAAGACGTACGACTACATCAACCGCGTTGTCATAACGCTTCCGCTTACGGTATACGAGGGTATATGGACATACACTCTCCCCTCTCGTTGCTATGCCATCACCATGATCTTGCGTGTGCGTAGGAAATTTTTTGAAATTACTACGTTCCCCAACAGCCAGGAGATAGGAGGGCGCGCCCACCCCTCCTGGGCGCGCCCCTGTCTCCTGGGCCCCTCGAGCGGCCACCGACGTACTTCTTCCTCCTATATATACCCACGTACCCCGAAAATATCCAGGAGCCAACGAAAAACAATTTCCACCGCCGTAACCTTCTGTATCCGCGAGATCCCATCTTGGAGCCTTAGCTGGCGCTCCGCCGGAGGGGGAATCAACCACGGAGGGCTTCTACATCAACACCATAGCCCCTCCGATGAGTTGTGAGTAGTTTACCACAGACCTTCAGGTCCATAGTTATTAGCTAGATGGCTTCTTCTCTCTTTTTGGATCTCAATACATTGTTCTCCCCCTCTCTTGTGGATATCTATTCGATGTAAACTCTTTTTGCGGTGTGTTTGTCGAGATCCGATGAATTGCGGGTTTATGATCAAGTTTATCTATGAGAAATATTTGAATCTCTTCTGAATTCTTTTATGTATGATTGAGTTATCTTTGCAAGTCTCTTTGAATTATCAGTTTGGTTTGTCCTACTAGATTGATCTTTCTTGCCATGGGAGAAGTGCTTAGCTTTGGGTTCAATCTTGCGGTATCCTTACCCAGTGATAGCAGGGGTTGCAAGGCACGTATTGTATTGTTGCCATCGAGGATTAAAAGATGGGGTTTATATCTCTGTTCTTATGAACTTAATACTCTAGATGCATGCTGGATAGCGGTCAATGTGTGGAGTAATAGTAGTAGATGCAGGCAGGAGTCGGTCTACTTGTCACGGACGTGATGCCTATATACATGATCATGCCTAGATAATCTCATAATTATTCACTTTTCTATCAATTACTCGAAAGTAATTTGTTCACCCACCGTAATGCTTATGCTATCTTGAGAGAGGCCACTAGTGAAACCTATGGCCCCGGGGTCTATCTTTTATCATATAAGCTTTCAATCTACTTTTATTTGCATCTTTACTTTTTGCATCTATATTATAAAATACCAAAAATATATTTATCTTATCATACTATCTCTATCAGATCTCACTTTCGCAAGTGGCAGTGAAGGGATTGATAACCCCTTTATTCCATTGGCTGCGCATTCTTTATTTGTTTGTGTAGGTGCGTGGGACTTTTGAGGAGTCTCCTACTGGATTGATACCTTGGTTCTCAAAAACTGAGGGAAATACTTACGCTACTATTGCTGCATCACCCTTTCTCTTCAAGGAAAACCAACGCAAGCTCAAGAGGTAGCAACGCCCTTCCATCTCTCGGCAGCGACCATGGCGTCCGGCGACAGCGGCTGTCCTGCGAGGGGCGGCTCGTGGCCGTCGAGCCTCGGCACATCGAATAACGATGAGCTCATCGCCGTCGGGATAATGGTGCTGCCGGGCTGCCATCTGCCGCGCGAGTTCCACGTCACCGCCGCCAGCTACCCGACGAGGGGGCCCAGCGTGACGCCGGACGAGCTCCGCCACCACGGCGGCGGCCATTGGAACATCGCCGGCCGCCACTGCTTTTGGTACGGCAAGGATTATTGGGCGGTCATCGGCGAGCTCCAGCGGGAAGCAGGCGGCTCCTCATCTGCCCTGCGCCGCGATTGCCACTCCCGCCATTGTCCTCCGGCCGTCACGTCGCCCCGCCGTCGGGAGCCCGCGGTCCCGGACCCTCCGCCCCTTCCACCGTCGAGCTCCCACCGGATCTACTCGCGCTACGCGAGGAGGGGGCCCCGACGACAGCCCCTGCTACCTCCTTGCCTTACGGGCGTCGCAGGCAGAGGCGGCAGCGGCCTCCACGACCTCGGCGGCGAGGGAGGCCGCGGATCTGCAGGCGACATTAGACGCGGCGGCGGCTATGGCGGTGGTAGACGCGCCTGCGGTGGAGCACGACGACGACGTCGAGTGGGACGCTGCCGTCAAGAGCAGCGACGACGACGGTGGTGCAGGCGAGGTCGTGAACCTCGTCGACTCCGACGATGAGTAGCTAGATTAGATTAGGAATATGTTTGAATTAAATGTAATATATATGAATCCTATGTAATATATATGAATCGTTTGTCGGTTTGTCATAAATTTCACTGGAGGGGGCTCACCGGAGTGGGGAGTCCGGGGCGTTGGGGGGCGGTGTGGTGGCAAGCGGCGGCGGCGGGGTGCGGTCGGGGGCGGACGGGGGAGAAACCCTAGAGCAAGGGAGAGAAGTGAGAGAGGAGGAGGGGTGGGCCATTAGGTAGAACGCCTTTGCCGTCCACTAGCGGACGCCAAAATTCTGCTGTTAGGGTTTGGGCCTCCACTGGACCCCACCCACCTCTTTGCCGTCCGCTAGAGGACGACAATTTTTCTTTGCCGTCCGCCAGCAGACGGCAGACGACAAAGAATTGGTTGATGGCAAATAGTATCTTTGCCGTCAGCTAGTTTGTTGTCGTCCGTTTTCAGAAGCAGACGACAAAGCCCTTCTATGTCGTCCGCTAGCAGACGGCAATGAGCTGGCTAATGGAAAATTCTCTGATTGTGGTGGATCCATTCTTTGTTCGTCTGTGTTTGTGTGTCTATAGGTTGCATCCTTCAAATCTACACTTATGTTCATCGGCGGCGGTGGTTGTTCTGGTGCGCTGGTCCTATGGAGACTTAGCATGATGACTTCCCGACTGTCTACTACAATAAGGTTTGTCCGGCTTCAATGAGGAAGGGGTGATGATAGTGGCGCACCTTCAGCTTGCTCCAGTTCTTGTAGTCGTCGCTAGGTGGTCTATGAACCTGAATGAATATTTTTTAACTTCTGATGTTCGTTGTACTAACTTGAAAGTTGATGAATGTATCCCAAGTCCCCCCCCCAAAAAAAAGAATCAAGAACAACCTCCCACCTTTTTGCGGAATATAGGATGCACTAGGCACTTTAGCTGTACTGGTGCACCAAGAAGACATTATTTTTGGTCTAGGTCCATGATACGTCTCCAACGTATCTATAATCTTTTATGTATCATGCCATCTTTATAGTATTTTTACATGATTTTGGTATGATTTGATTAGAACTAACCCGGACTGACACTGTTTTCAGCAGAACTACAGTGGTGTTCTTTTTGTGCAGAAATAAAAGTTCTCGGAATGCGCTGAAAATCAACGGAGATTTTTTCTGGAAAATATAAAAAAATACTGAAACGAAACTCTACCGGAGGGGAGTCCCATGGGCCCCACGAGGGTGGAGGGCATGCCCCCTAGGGCGCGCCCCTGCCTCGTGGACTCCCTGTGGGGCCCCCTGACGTGAGACCGATGCCAACTCCTCCTATAAATCCCCAAACCTCTAGAACATAACCTAGATCAGGAGTTCCACCGCCACAAGCCTCTGTAGCCACCAAAAACCAATCAGGATCCTGTTCTGGCACCCTGCCAGAGAGGGAAATCATCACCAGTGTCCATCTTCATCATCCCGGCGTTCTCCATGATGAGGAGGGAGTAGTTCACTCTCGGGGCTGAGGGTATGTACCAGTAGTGATGTGTTTGATCTCTCTCTCTCTCTCTCTCTCTCTCTCGTGTTCTTCATTTGGCACGATCTTGATGTACCACGAGCTTTGCTATTATAGTTGGATATTATGATGTTTCTCCCCCTCTACCTTCTTGTAATGGATTGAGTTTTCCCTTTGAAGTTATCTTATCGGATTGAGTCTTTAAGGATTTGAGAACACTTGATGTATGTCTTGGATGTGCTTATCTGTGGTGACAATGGGATATTCACATGATCTACTTGATGTATGTTTTGGTGATCAACTTGTGGGTTCAGTGACCTTGTGAACTTACGCATAGGGGTTGGCACACGTTTTCGTCTTGACTGTCTGGTAGAAACTTTGGGGCACTCTTTGAAGTTCTTTGTGTTGGTTTGAATAGATGAATATGAGATTGTGTGATGCACATCGTATAATCAAACTCGCGGATACTTGAGGTGACATTGGAGTATCTAGGTGACATTATGGTTTTGGTTGACGTGTGTCTTAAGGTGTTATTTTACTATGAACTCTAGGGCTATTTGTGACAATTAAAGGAATATCCCAACGGATTGATCGGAAAGAATAACTTTGAGGTGGTTTCATACCCTACAATAATCTCTTTGTTTGTTCTCTGCTATTAGTGACTTTGGAGTGACTCTTTGTTGCACGTTGAGGGATTGTTATATGATCCGATTATGTTATCATTGTTGAGAGAACTTGCACTAGTGAAAGTATGAACCCTAGGCCTTGTTTCGAAGCATTGCAATACCGTTTATGCTCACTTTTATTACTAGTTACCTTGCTGTTTTTATATTTTCAGATTATAAAAACCTATATCTACCATCCATATTGCACTTGTATCACCATCTCTTCGCCGAACTAGTGCACCTATACAATTTACCATTGTATTGGGTGTGTTGGGGACACAAGAGGCTCTTTGTTATTTGGTTGCAGGGTTGTTTGAGAGAGACCATCTTCATCCTACGCCTCCCACGGATTGATAAACCTTTGGTCATCCACTTGAGGAAAATTTGCTACTGTCCTACAAACCTCTACACTTGGAGGCCCAACAACGTCTACAAGAAGAAGGTTGTGTAGTAGACATCAGGAGGCGACAACACCCACAGTTCAATATTGAAATGTTCCTGAAGAGGACGATGGATGGACGGTCAATCATCCACAGGCACTGGCCTAAAGTTGCAAAGACCTTCAACATCAATGAAGGCTCAATATTTGCCTTCCGCTCAATATTCGCCTTCCGCTCAATATTCGCCTTCCGCTCTACAATGTATAAAAGAAGAAGGTTGCGTAGTAGACATCAAGCTCTTTTCTGGTGCCGTTGCCGGGGAGGTTAGTGCTTGAAGGTATATCTTTAGATCTTGCAATCGAATTTTTTTGTTTCTTGTTTTATCACTAGTTTAGTATATAAAAGAAAACTACAAAAAAATGGAATTGAGGTTGCCTCATATGCTTCATCTTTTTAATGTCTTCCGTGAAAATGATGGAAAGGAAAATTGTGCTAAATTGCTAGAGGAAGAATGCATTAAAATGTTTGGCACTAAATCTTTGAATGATGAGCATGATTGCAATGTTGTTAGTATGAATTCCTTGAATATCCCTGATGCTAATGATATGCAAAGACACAAGCTT
Source organism: Aegilops speltoides (assembly GCA_021437245.1). Classification (NCBI taxonomy): domain Eukaryota; kingdom Viridiplantae; phylum Streptophyta; class Magnoliopsida; order Poales; family Poaceae; genus Aegilops; species Aegilops speltoides. The sequence continues at coordinate 508,827,391 of CM038145.1, forward strand.
GGGGATGCTATGTTTGATGAATATGATATTTTTTGTCCCCCAAGTTTTGATGAGAAAATTTATTATGATGAAAGCATGCCTCCTATTTATGATGATTATATTGATGAAAGTGGATTTGGAGAGGTCATGACTTTATTTAGTGATGAATCCACCATTTTGGAAGAGGTTCCAATTGATTATGAGAACAAAGTTGCTATCTATGATGATTATTGTGATGACATGTATGCTATAAAGAATAATGATAACGATGAAACTTGTCATCTTGATTTTAATTTTCAATTGGATTATGCCACACATGATAGTTATTCTGTTGAATTTGCTCCCACTACTATGAATGAGAATAAATTTGCTTATGTGGAGAGTACAACAATTTCTATGCTTGTAGATCATGAAAAGAATGCTTTATGTGATGGTTATATTGTTGAATTCATTCATGATGCTACTGAAAATTATTATGAGGGGGGAGTATATACTTGTAGGAATTGCAATAATATCAAGTTTCCTCTCCATGTGCTTAAAATCTTGAAGTTTTGCTTGTTTTGCCTTCCTATGCTAGTTGATTCTTGCTCCCATATGTTGTTTGCTCACAAAATCCATATGCATAGGAAGTGGGTTAGACTTAAGTGTGCTAGTCATATGCTTCAAGATGCTCCCGTTATGTTTCAATATTTATCTTTTATGTGAGCATCATTGTCATCATCATGCCTAGCTAGAAAGGCATTAAAGAAAAGCGCTTGTTGGGAGACAACCCAATATTTACCCCTACTGTTTTTATGTGTTCCATGATTAAGCTGCTGTAGTAATCATGTTTTATAGCTTTTGTTTCAATAAAGTGCCAAATAAAGCCTTTAGGATAGCTTACGGTGATAGTTGTGTTGATCCTGCTGAAAATCAGAAACTTTTGCGCCCAGTATATTAGTTTTTATAATTCACAGAAACGTGATTTTGATATGATTCGTTTTGATTTGGATTGGTACACAAATTTATCAGTTTTCCTAATTTGGTAGGATTTTTGGAGTTACATAAGTATTCGGGAGTTACAGATTACTACACACTATTCTGTTTTTGACAGATTGTGTTTTCTATCTGTTGTTTGCTTATTTTGATGAATCTGTGAGTAGTATCGGAGGGTATGAACCATAGGTAAGTTGGAATACAGTAGATATTACATCAATATGAATTTATAATGAGTTCACAATACCAACAGTGGTGATTTATTTTCTTATACTAACAGAGCTTACGAGTTTTCTGTTGAGTTTTGTGTTGTGAAGTTTTCAAGTTTTGTGTAAAGATTTGATGGACTATGTAATAAGGAGTGACACGAGCCTAATCTTGGGGATGCCCAAGGAACCCCAAGTTAATATTAAAGGACAACCAAGAGCCTAAGCTTGGGGATGCCCCGGATGGCATCCCCTCTTTCGTCTTCGTTCATCAGTAACTTTACTTGGAGCTATATTTTTATTCACCACATGATATGTGTTTTGCTTGGTGCGTCATTTTCTTTTATTTTGTTTTGATTTCTGTTTGAACAATATCCAAGGTCTGAAATTCTTGAATGTTAGAGAGTCTTCACATAGTTGCATAATTATTGAACTACTCATTGATCTTCACTTATATCTTTTGGAGTAGTTTGTCGTTTGCTCTAGTGCTTCACTTATATATTTTTAGAGCACGATGGTAGTTTTATTTTTGAAGAAATTGATGAACTCTCACGCTTCACTTATATTATTTTGAGAGTCTTAAACAACATGGTAATTTTCTTTGGTTATAAAATTAGTCCTAATATGATAGGCATCCAGGGGGGATATAATAAAAACTTTCATATAAAGTGCATTGAATACTATGAGAAGTTTGATTCTTTATGATTGTTTTGAGATATGAAGATGGTGATATTAGAGTCATGCTAGTGGAGTAGTTGTGAATTTGAGAGATACCTGTGTTAAAGTTTGTGATTCCCGTAGCATGCACGTATGGTGAACCGTTATATGATGAAGTTGGAGCATGATTTATTTATTGATTGTCTTCCTTATGAGTGGAGGTCGGGATAGCGATGGTTAAATCATACCAACCCTTCCCCTAGGAGCATGCGTAGTGCTTGGTTTCGATGACTAATAGATTTTTGCAATAAGTATGTGAGTTCTTTATGACTAATGTTGAGTCCATGGATTATACGCACTCTCACCCTTCCAGCATTGCTAGCCTCTCTAGTACCGCGCAACTTTCCCTGGTACCATACACCCACCATATACCTTCCTCAACCTACTTATTATGGCATTTCCATAGCCATACTGAGATATATTGTCATGCAACTTTCCACCGTTCCGTTTGTTATGACACGCATCATCATTGCCATATTGCTTTGCATGATCATGTAGTTGACATCGTATTTGTGGCAAAGCTACCGTTCATAATTCTTTCATACATGTCACTCTTGAATCATTGCACATCCCGGTACACCGCCGGAGGCATTCATATAGTGTCATATTTTGTTCTAAGTATCGAGTTGTAATTCTTGAGTTGTAATTAAATAAAAGTGTGATGATCATCATTATTAGAGCATTGTCCCAGTGAGGAAAGGATGATGCAGACTATGATTCCCCCACAAGTCGGGATGAGACTCTGGACGAAAAAAAGAAAAAAAGAGGCCATAAAAAAAGAGAAGGCCCAAATAAAAAAAATAAGAGAAAAAGAGAGAAGGGGCAATGCTACTATCCTTTTACCACACTTGTGCTTCAAAGTAGCACCATGATCTTCATGATAGAGAGTCTCCTATGCTGTCACTTTCATATACTGGTGGGAATTTTCATTATAGAACTTGACTTGTATATTCTAATGATGGGCTTCCTCAAAATGCCCTAGGTCTTCATGAGTAAGCAAGTTGGATGTACATCCACTTAGTTTCTTTCTGAGCTTTCATACACTTATAGCTCTAGTGCATCCATTGCATGGCAATCCCTACTCAATCACATTGATATCTATTGATGGGCATCTCCATAGCCCGTTGATACGCCTAGTTGATGTGAGACTATCTTCCTCTTTTTGTCTTCTCCACAACCACCATTCTGTTCCACCTATAGTGTTATGTCCATGGCTCACGCTCATGTATTGCGTGAAAGTTAAATTTTTGAGAATACTAAAGTATGAAACAATTGGTTGGCTGAAACCAGGGTTGTGTTGATTTAAATATTTTGTGTGATGAAGATACAGCATAGCCAGACTATATGATTTTGTAGGGATAACTTTCTTTGGCCATGTTATTTTGAGAAGACATGATTGCTTTGTTAGTATGCTTGAAGTATTATTATTTTTATATCAATATTAAACTTTTGTTTTGAATCTTATGGATCTGAATATTCTTGCCACAATAGAGGAGATTACATTGGTAAATATGTTAGGTAGCATTTCACATAAAAAATTCTGTTTTTATCATTTACCTACTCAAGGACGACCAGGAATTAAGCTTGGGGATGCTTGATACGTCTCCAACGTATCTATAATTTTTGATGTATTCATGCCATGTTTATAATATTTTTACATGATTTTGGTATGATTTGATTAGAACTAACCCGGACTGACGCTGTTTTCAGCAAAACTACCGTGGTGTTGTTTTTGTGCAGAAATAATAGTTCTCCGAATGCGCTGAAAATCAAAGGAGAATTTTTCTGGAAAATATAAAAAATGCTGGAACGAAAAGCTACCGGAGGGGAGTCCTGTGGGCCCCACGAGGGTGGAGGGCGCCTCCTGCCTTGTGGACTCCTTGTGGGGCCCCCTGACATGAGACCGACGCCAACTCCTCCTATAAATCCCCAAACCTCCAGAACATAACCTAGATCGGGAGTTCCTCCGCCGCAAGTCTCTGTAGCCAAGAAAAACCAATCGGGACCCTGTTCCGGCACCCTGCTGGAGAGGGGAATCATCACCGATGGCCATCTTTATCATCCCGGCGCTCTCCATGACGAGGAGGGAGTAGTTCACCCTCGGGGCTGAGGGTATGTACCAGTAGCTATGTGTTTGATCTCTCTCTCTCTCTCTCTCTCTCTCTCTCTCGTGTTCTTGATTTGGCACGATCTTGATGTACCGCGAGCTTTCCTATTATAGTTGGATCTTATGATGTTTCTCCCCCTCTACCTTCTTGTAATGGATTGAGTTTTCCCTTTGAAGTTATCTTATCAGATTGAGTCTGTAAGGATTTGAGAACACTTGATGTATGTCTTGCATGTGCTTATCTATGGTGACAATGGGATATTCACGTGATCTACTTGATGTATGTTTTGGTGATCAACTTACGGGTTCAGTGACCTTGTGAACTTATGCATAGGGGTTGGCACACGTTTTTGTCTTGACTCTCCGGTAGAAACTTTGGGGCACTCTTTGAAGTTCTTTGTGTTGGTCTGTATAGATGAATCTGAGATTGTGTGATGCATATCGTATAATCAAACTCGCGGATACTTGAGGTGACATTGGATTATCTAGGTGACATTAGGGTTTCGGTTGATGTGTGTCTTAAGGTGTTATTTTACTACGAACTCTAGGGTTGTTTATGACACTTATAGGAATAGCCTAATGGATTGATCAGAAAGAATAATTTTGAGGTGGTTTCGTACCCTACAATAATCTCTTTTTTTGTTCTCCACTATATAGTGACTTTGGAGTGACTCTTTGTTGCACGTTGAGGGATTGCTATATGATCCGATAATGTTATCATTGTTGAGAGAACTTGCACTAGTGAAAGTATGAACCCTAGGCCTTGTTTCAAAGCATTGCAATACCGTTTACGCTCACTTTTATTACTAGTTACCTTGCTGTTTTTATATTTTCAGATTATAAAAACCTATATCTACCATCCATATTGCACTTGTATCACCATCTCTTCGCCGAACTAGTGCACCTATACAATTTACCATTGTATTGGGTGTGTTGGGGACATAAGAGACTCTTTGTTATTTGGTTGCAGGGTTGTTTGAGAAAGACCATTTTCATCCTACGTCTCCCACGGATTGATAAACCTTAGGTCATCCACTTGAAGGAAATTTGCTACTGTTCTACAAACCTCTGCATTTGGAGGCCCAACAACATCTACAAGAAGAAGGTTGCGTAGTAGACATCAGTCCAATCATTTGCTCACTTTTTTAGTTAAACCCTTCAACTTTATGAAAATCAACCCACTATCTCTCTCTCTCTCTCTCTCTCTCTCTCTCTCTCTCTCTCTCTCTCTCTCTCTCTCTCTCTCTCTCTCTCGCGCGCGCGCGCGCACACACACAAGACTTATCCCTATCACTTAATCCATGTGTTTAAAATTTATTCAAACTAAGAAAACCCATATTGTGAACCAGATGTCCGATTAGGATCCGATTGACTATCCTCTTATATCTTCATCACACTTATGGAAGGACCAATGCTCAATATGTTTTCAAAATTTAAATTACCTTTTGAAGCTCTATAAAAATAGTTGCAAAACATTTTGAAGTATTGTTTTATTCATGTGGTGGTTCACCAAAGTTTCCAATGAGATTCATGCTAATCTTGTGTTTTCATTAAACTCTCATACGTGTTACAGTGTTTTTTTTTTTGTAGTTTTCCATCTGTAAACAAAAGTGTTTTTGCAGTTTTAAGTTAAACTGCAAAAACGTCTTACACTTGTGTACAGTGGGGGTAGTACACATGATTTCGTGCATGCACATGCGTGTATCTTCCTCATTCGTTTTTTGACCCAGCCTCTACGCCATTCTCTTTGGATTATTCGTGATCTTGCCGGTAGTAAAAGGACCTTACAAGTCAGACCATGCTCAACTAATTGAAGGTTTTTACCTTTAGGACTGTCAGGTCTTACGCATAGGCTCAGCTAGTCAAATTTCATATTAACAGATGTTATTCGTGCCAGATGGACGATTCGTAAGAACCACCCAATAAGGCGTCGTTCTGTGAGAAAATTAACCCTGGTAAGTTGATAACTGTTTTTTTTTTTTTGCGGGGGTGGTAAGTTGATAATTTACTCCAATAAGTCAGTCCATATGTTAGTCTTTGCCACTCTATTGCAAAGACCCTTTTTTTGTTTTGGGGGGTAAAGGGAGTTTTATTCAATAATATGGAGTTACAATCGTAAGGCAAGAGATCCTCGATACAGGAGCCCCCTCTGTGTAGCCACACAGCAGTGCTACCTTCAATGCGGCTATAACTCCAAACAATCTGCTACTTTAGTTTGTTCCCGATGAAGCTTTTGTTTATCAAACTACCGCTCAACCATCAAGGCTTTAATCTCCAGTGCAAGATGACCATATGCAGACATATTAGCCGCCGGCCACGGCGGCCATGGAGGAACAAATGCACGTCATATTGTAAAATACATTGCATATTAGTTTTGTCTTATTCAAACTTTGTAATGTTTGATTAATTTTATATTAAGCAATATAAGCATTAATATTAATATGATATTGATTTGAAATTGTGAATGCTAACATGTTTTTTAATAAACATGGTCGAACATTACAAAAGAAATCCGTAAAAAAAGTGTTTACAGAATTTAATGTAAAAGAAATTAACATGCAATGTATTTTGGAACAGGGTGTAAAAAAAGTACGGATGTACGTACTAGCGACACAAGCATGACCATTTATGTGCGCAAGCCTGCTTGATTTTTTCTTTATAACTGCAGATCTACTTCGTTGATGTGATATGATATCTACGCGCAAAGGTGGACGTCGTCACTGAAAAGACAAGCATGTACCTCGTCTTATTGCTTTGTTTTCTTTATTGCGCCGTTAATTCACTCGATCACACAACCTGCTTATTTATTTGGCTATCACTATCGCAATCGTAATCCAGTGTCAGCTCTGACACGGCACAAGTTGAGTCAAGCAGGTCTCAGGCCGGAGGTTCGCCGTAGAGCTGGAGAAGCACTCCACATCGCGAAAGTCAGAATCAAACCACTTGCCTTTATTTTTTTTATTATCACTTCAGTTTTTCCTCAGGGATACAGCAGTATATTGTTAGAAAAATCAACGAAAGCGGCAGAAAGAAGATTCCTACGGCCGCGCTTATATGGGATATGATTCTGATCGACCAAGAAATCTTTGGATGGTCGATCACGATGGTCATTATTAGGTGGCTGCACATTTTAGAAATTAATCATGTCTAAGTTTAGGTCCATAAATATTGCCCATTATGTTTTGGGTAGTTGTCTTGATGATGTACAGTATACCACTTGATATCAAATCCTATATACTACTCCCTCCGTCCCATAATATAAGAACGTTTTTGACATTAGTGTAGTGTCAAAAACGTTCTTATATTATGAGACGCAGGGAGTACTAGTATATCCAAATAGCTAGCCCCACACTACAAGAAATTCTCTACCTTCTCCTTGAGCCACATCACCAAAATTAATTTAACCATTGGATATCCTAGATCAGTCTACCATAGTCATTCGATCAACACTGGAGAGCCGCTGCACCAAGTGCACACCGGCATGCATGCAATGCATGCTGTAACTAACGCCTAAACATGCAGAAATGGAAGCAGTAACCGTTGCCATTTTATTGTTTCCATGCTCTACACTTGATGATTATGCATCACATGCCCTGCCTTGCTGCTTGATATGGCACCACATTGGCTGCTTTGATGTCGGGCTACTGATGCAATAATTTAGTCATCCCTACGGTACCAAGTGATATGTGTGAGCAGATAGCAATTTATTTCATGTACTTGATAATGTTTTTTGTTCTTGATGCTCCCGTTGTGTGTACCATAGTATCCCCTTCTCAACTGGGACAGTGGGTAACTTATGTTTGTTGTCCTTAGACGCCTAGCTACGGCCATCATCATAATTATGTGTGATAATTTCCATGACATGTCACGACCCACAGTTATCTATGCTTTTTTTTTGTCAACAATATAGAGTAGTCTCTACACATTAGTACTTATATTTGATGCTGGTGAAATATTATTTCATATTTTCCAGCTATTACACTTACATTATTAGCTAAAGTTTTTCTTGCGTAATTCATCACATCTCTAAAATTTGCCAAGAAATTCCACGGCAACGCACGGGGTATCATGTAGTTAGAAAAATAGCAAACTCCTGACTTAGAAATTAATATCAAAACTGCGTGGAAAAACAACTTGGGGTAAGTAAAATCTTCTGGAATTATCGTATCAATCTAAAATCATTTCTTTGTTGTTATACCATTGGTGTGTTGTCATGGTGATATTCACTCTACAAGTAGTACAACAATAATCATCGAGAAATTATCAAATTATATATGTACAAACTTGCTGTGCTGTCATATAGATATAAGTGCCACCAACTAAAGATACTACCTCCGTCTCAGTTTACAAGTCCTACACGTATACCTAGGTTGCCAATTTCATCACCCTAGTATAAACTATATAACACAAAAATTATATCTTTTGAAAATAGAACATCTGAAGTTTATATTGGTATATTTTTTGCAATATATTACTTATATTAGGTTGGTCAAATTGACGACCTAGGGGTACGCGCACGCCTTGTAAACTGAGAGAGAGGTAGTACTAGTAGAGGTTTATTAGACTAGCCACAGTGGGAGTAACTTCAGCAGTAACATCGAGTCCAACTCAGCAAATTTGCTTATGTGGCAATGAGTTAATGAGGAGAGATGTAGTTACAGTAACTTAGCTAGTTACTGTAACATCACATGTCCCAATGCAATATGAGTCTATAACTTAATAAATGAAGCTTTGCATGTTACTACACTTATGTTACTACCCACTATGAAGGTAGTAACATAGTCTAGGGATATGTGTATGTTACTAGTGTATGTTACTATGCATTGTGGCTAGTCTTAGGAGAGTAGTGAGCTCCAGGATAATGGCCACTGATAGGCCCTAGGCCGTTGACATTGCAACGGTCCCTAAACCTGAACTCCTGGAGCATCGTTCGTACGTACGGGCATGTATATATACACACACAAGAGGGTTCCGCAATGAACCTTTCTATATTTCATTAGTGCTGCCTACGTACGTACCTACCCCTACATGATCAGCATCGAATTTCTTTTTCTTTTCTTTTTTGCAAGAAAATCAGCATCAAGTTGGTGTGTTGTAGAATATGTAAACTTAACCGGCCGAGGGATCTGGCCATTGCTCTGGTAGCCATCTAGCTTATGGCTCTGGATAAACGCAAACGTAACGCAACAGCTTTGAGTTTGTCGTATGTACATTCATTAAATAATACTTTTCAGTTCCAAATATTTGAAGTTCTAGCTTTGTCTTAATTCAATTTTTTAAAAGTCTGATCAAGTCTATAATAAACCAATCAAAATCTACACACAAAAACAAAGGTTATAGTTACACCAAGGTATTGAAAAATAAAGTATCTAATAGTTCTAAGCAAACTAAGAGATTTTTTCATGATCACGATATTTCAGATATTTAATCTAGCTAATCATGTGCCATTGTAGATTTTAGAAATGCATAAACAACAAAAAATGCGTCTAGAAAACACAAAGGTGCAATCCTGTGGCCTTATTGTATTAATCTAAAAGAAGCTATCGACAATTCCGTCTATCCGCTGGAAACTATCAAGAAATTATACATACTACCGGTGTGCTGTCATCGTAATATTTACTCTACAAGGACAAACAATCATCGGGAGAAACTAAACAAACTTGGTGTGCTGCCATATTGCATACCTAAATTATATGTTTATGAGAGTAGTGAGCTCCAGGATGAAGGCTCCTGATAGGCGCTAACCCAAAATTAAGCAACACGCTCTCCACGGCCGTTGACATTGCAAGTTGGCAACGGTCCGTGAACCTGAACTCCTGCGGCATCGTACGGGAATTTATATAACAAAACGAAGAGTGCTCCATGAAGAATCTATCTAATTTTGATTAGGGCAACTTGGTGTTTGTACTGCATAGAATATATAAGCTTAACCGGCTGGCGATTTCACTAATCTGACTATTATATATGGCTCCACAGTTGCTTCACTTGATCACACAATCCATTCATTTGTTTGTATATCTATCGCATTCACAATTCGGTACACATCGCAACTTGAGTCGAGCAGGTTTCGGGCCAATTCTTCCTGAAGCTGGAATTAGTCTAAAACACTACACACCACAAAAGGTCAGAATCATACCATAAGTACTTTCTGTTTTATGAGTGGCCAATTCTGATGAGGGGTACAGCTATAAGTGTTGACGTTAGAAAACAAATCGACGAAAACGTGGGAGCAAGATTCTTACGACTATGACGGAAAAAGGATTCTTAAGACCATAAGCTGCTCTTATGTGCTTTTGAGGAACTTTCTGGTCTCAAAATTAATTTCCATAAGAGCGAACTTTTTTGCTTTGGCGAGGCTGCAGAATCAGCACCCGAGTATGCCGACATTTTTGGATGCCAGCTTGGGCAGTTTCCGATTCGGTATCTGGGTATCCCCATACACTATCGGCGTCTAACTATTGCTGAGTGGAGGCATGTGGAAGAGAGACTTGAGAAACGTTTAGCCAGTTGGAAGGCCAAACTCTTGCCGTATGGGGGGCGATTGATCTTGATCAATTCTGTCCTAAGCAACATGGTTTTATATATGTTGTCCTTCTTCCACCTGCCGAAAGGGGTTCTACAGCGGCTCGATTACTTTAGATCCAGATTTTTCTGGCAGAGTGATAACGAAACTAAGAAATATCGACTGGCTAGGTGGAGCGTATTATGCAGACCTAAAAGTCAAGGGGGCCTGGGAATCCAAGACCTTGAGATTAAAAACATCGCTCTTCTCAGCAAGTGGGTTTATAAACTACTCACTGAGAATGGAGTATGGCAAGAAATCATTCGCAACAAGTATGTGGGATCCAATGCCATTTCTCAAATTTATTGTAAACCTGGGGATTCACCTTTTTGGAGTGGTGTCATGAAGGCCAAGGAATTCTTCTTCCAATTTGGGACCTTCTCGGTTAGGGACGGTTCTCAGGTTCGTTTCTGGGAAGATACCTGGCTAGGGAACAACTCACTAATGGTGCAATATCCGAGCTTGTATAGGATTGTTAGACATAAATTTGTCACGATCAAACAAGTCTTAGGACAACAAAACCCCGATATTTCTTTTCGTAGGGATCTTTTGGGAATTCGTCCAGCAGCATGGAATGAATTACTCACTCGCCTAGATGACATTCAACTGTCAGATGAGCCGGATACTTTTCGATGGAACTTGCATCAGAATGGCAAATTTTCGGTCAAATCCATGTATGATGCAATGGTACATTGTGATGCTCCGGTAGATAACATGAAATTGTGGATGCTAAAAATTCCTCTAAGAGTGAAGATTTTCCTCTGGTTTCTAAACAAAGGAGTCATTCTAACTAGAGATAATCTGGCACGATGAAACTGGCATGGGCCCAAGTCATGTGTCTTTTGTCAACATGACGAGTCTATCAAACACTTATTTTTTGAGTGCAAGTTCGCGCGGGCAGTTTGGGCCGTGGTCCAGGTAGCTTCGAATTTATACCCACCACGTACTACACAGAATATGTTCAGCAACTGGTTGCGGGGTATTGATAAACAATTTTCTGCACATATTCTTGTGGGAGCGGCGGCCTTATGTTGGGTAATGTGGCTTTCCAGGAATGATATGGTTTTTAACAACAAAAGTGTCTCATCTCCTATGCAGGTTATTCATGCTTGTACACGATTGCTCCGTACGTGGTCTATCCTGCAGAAGCCGGAGGACAGGGACCTTTTTATGATGGCGTCTACCCGGCTGGAGCGTACGGCCAGGGAGGTTTTCTACCCCCATGGATGGCGGTGTGATTTACGGATAGGATCTACCGCTCCTTAGGCTGGACACGATTTATTGCTTGGCATTGTATCAAATTATTTTATTTTTAGAGTGCTCTGGACGTTTTGGCTGTGTGCATCTAGCTATGCAGAGGCCGGGCTTTCTTTCAATATGATTGTATCACCTCAATATATCTATTCAATGAAAAGTCCTTTATCGAAAAAATGACAAAAAAAGATATCACGGGGCAACAATATTATAGGAGTGTTCTTTGTCGAGACCATCAAGAAACCTAAAAACACTGGAAACATATTTATTCACATAAGGGTTTAAGAATTCACTAGCACATATGTCCGTGTGTTGCAACGGGGAAAATTGATGTTTTATGTAAACATAATGTCCCACAGTACCAGATTCACTATGAAGAACATGCTGCAACGCAATATCCTTCTACAAAATAAACATAAAGGAATACATTGCAATTTAGCCGTGTTGATATTTTCTTTGCCGGGCATAATCTCCCACTGATTTCATTTAAGTATAACTATTTTTTATGGCATTTAAGTATAATTCTTTTATTAATTACTATGACGTCCTCACTCGTTTTAGTCGGGAATCAAATCCTTCATTTTCTAATTTACTAGTCCCAACACATTGAAGCCTACAGATCCTTCCTTTTAATTATCCTACCTTTTACCTCAAATTCTTGATGTAGAATTTATTACGACAACAATCTTACTTTTAGTTATTCCACTTGTTTACCCATAATTCTTTCTCTAATTAGTCACATCAATTTAAATATTCTATTTAAGCCCACAATCCTTCCTTTATTAGTTTATTCGCTTAGTTAGGTTGCCCTAAACATGATGACTGCCACTCATATATTTAGAGTTGGGATTAGTAAATGTGAAAGACGCATAAGTCGTTGGTTGTTACATCGAAGAGCTAGACATGAGGTCCTATGTTCAATTCTCACAATGTTGATTTATTTTGACTCAATTATTTTTCGCGGTCTCTATGAAAGCCCATAAAAGGCCCATCAAGGTACAAGTACCTGGCCCAAATCGATTAGCGTGTGTAAATCAAACGAAAAGGACTAAACCAAACCAAGAATAGCTATTCCCTTTAATAGTAGGTATAGATATAGATAGACGGTACTATTTTGGTCCCATAGAGATAATGAAAGTTTTGAAAATTGCAGATCATTCTGGATGCAACTTTTCAAACCATGTACAAAATATTGGAATTTAATTTGAAATTTTGAGAAGTGTGTGTTTCTGTGAAATTTGATTGGATTTTAAAACCCTAATTCGAAATTGCAGTAATTATGGCATCTAAGTGGATCAAACGTCTGATTCGCACTTCACACAAGGGCGCGGTACCTTACATTATGTGCTATAATTAATCATGGGAAGGTGTGGTCAATAGAACTCAAACAACAACTTTCTGATGGCCTGCAACAAAAGATATGATTTTGAGATAATATACTCTCTTGGTGTGCTGCCATTCTGCCAACCTGATTAAGATAAGAAAAATAATATAAGCAACGCGCACTCCACGACCGTTGACATTGCAACGGCCGCTGATCATGAACTCCTCGGAGCATCTCGGAGTGTATATTGAAAACCAACATGAGCAAGTTTTTTTTTATTATTATTGAGGGAGCCAACCAAGATGAGCAACTTGTGGTGCGCCGGCGTGATTTTTGTATGAACTGTACTGTAGGCCAGTAGGGCAAAGCCCCCACTGAAATTTTTGTTGTTAGTGCAAGTAAACCAGTGCAGGAGAGCTGTACAAACGAATACGCGAATTTATTCGGCTGAGGTGTAGTCTAGCTGTTGTTCAAGTGAGCTAGTCCGTACGTACTTAACTTACGGCTCTGGACAACCAGAAACGTAACGCAACAGCTTTGTTTGAGTTTGAATTGGTCGTCCGAGTGCTCGTTTGTGCTATTGGCGGCAAACATGATATTTTTCTCTTGGGCTACTGTAGTAGATTTTTTTCGGATTTTGTTTTTTTCCAACTCTAAATCAAAGTAATTAAATAACAAATCAATTCTTAAGTTTTTACTATAGTAGATTTTTCTGTTGTGATGACACCTTTGAAAAATCAACTTTCTACTCCCTCCGTTCCTAAATATTTGTCCTTCTAGACATTTCAATATGTGACCACATACGAAGCAAAATGAGTGAATCTACACTCTAAAATATGTCTATATACATCCGTACGTAGTCATTTGTTGAAATCTCTAGAAAGACAAATATTTAAAAACGGAGGGACTATTTAACAGAACACCACCTTATAATTTTACTCTTATTTAGCCGAACCACCTTCCCTTTTTTGTTCTTTTATGAGTTGGGTTACCTTCTGTTTTGTTGACTTTGCACTCCGGCAGTTGTACTACGCTGCTGGACATTTATCGCCCGCATACGGATTGCGACACACAAGAAATAAAGAGGAGCTTTGTCTCGTTTACAGCGAGATGAAAGAAGAGCTATGTGTCGCCCGTACCTATTCCTAATAGGAATCGCCTACAGGCGACCACTAGTGGGCTAGCCCACTTAACTCCTGTCATTCTTTGCATTCGCTCGTCCTCGTTCGGCTGAGGTGTAGTCTAGTTGTTGTTCAGTTGATCGGTTTAGTCGGTTCGTTCTGGTTTCTTTGGGTTTTTTAATAGTTTTTTTCACCGTTTTTCTTTTATGCTTTTCAGTATTGTTTTCATTGTTTTTTGTTTTTATTTTTCTATATACTTTTGTTTTCTTTACTATCTTGGCTTTCTTCGATATTTTTACTTTTTTTCGCATTTGTGTTTGTTTCTTTCGCCGTTTTTGATTGGGTTGATTTATTAAATACATTTATACTTTTTTTTCATCCATGATGTACATCTATATAACATTTATTTATATCATTCAAAGTTTTCACAAAACATGTATTGATTCCTTTTGAAATACCTGATAACATTTTTAAATACATGTTGAAACAGTTTTTAAAGATAAAAATTTATACACTATATAATATTTTTGTGCATTGTACATACATTTTTCTAAAATGCCAAGAATACAGTTTTGAATCTTTTAAAGATTTTTTAAAATGCAATGTACATATTTTCAAGTATGAAAATTATAAATTAATTACATCTACATTTTCTTACTTCTGTATAGACATTTCTTAAACGTCACATGCATTTCTTGAAATAGGTGAAATTTTATAATTATCATAAATATTTTTCATACATAAGACTAAAATTTTTGATAGATGATTAACATTTTCAACATTTCCAATTCACATTTATACATTTTTCGTATTCCATAAAATTATTTTTCTGTAGATATTTAACATTTTCAAATATAAGATTAAGATTTTTGAAAATTTAATGTAATGTTGTTTATATATATATATATATATTTAAAATATTCCGAAATGTAAAAAAGTTTAAAAAATAAAAATGTGAAAGAAAAAGGTTACATGAGGTCATCATGACATCAGCACAGCGCGACAGTTGGTTATTGGACCGGTCCAGTTCCGGCTCCCTGCAGCGAGCTGTTCCTGGGTGTCGCAGCAAGCGGCATGCATATTGCCGCGGCCATGAAAGAACTCCCCCTAAATGGAACGGCACGTGGAAGGATGGAGGGCTGGCTCCTAGCTCTTGGTCTTTTTACTTTGTTTTTTAACTTTTAGTTATACTTATTATTTTCTAAAAAGTCTATATTTGTTAGTAGATATATAATTTATTTAAATCATCAAAACATTAATTTCTCATTTAAAAAATGATCATGCAGTTCAAAAAGTGTCCGAGCAACTTTTGAACAATGATGGTAGCATTTTCAAAAAATGTAAAAACGATGTTATTGTAGTATAAAAATGTTCCAAATGATCTCAAATAATGTACCTGACGTTTCAAATAGATATTCATGCATTTCAAAAAAAAGTTCCTTGATATTTGAAAAAAATATTTATACAATGTAAAAAATGTTCATGTTCAACATGTATTTGAAAAATATTTAGCATGTACAAAAGAGTGTTCAAAGCAATATTTGGGAAAAACATGTACATTGTATGCTTGAAAAATGTTCCAAATGTGTACTGAAATGTACAATGTGTATTGAAAAAACAGACACGTGTTGAAGAAAAGGAAAAACCCAAAGAAAACCGGTTAATATGTGGAACGGTTCGCCGACCTATATGATCAATTATCTGCATACGAGGTGATGTCAGATGTTGTGCGATATACTACTTATTTCATTGATGGTCTCAAGCTAGAGGTGAGAGTACATGTGGCTCTGCAATAGCCTCAAGACTTGGATGTTGCTTATGATTTGGCCTTTCTTCACGAGGCCATTGTTGACAGTGCAATATGTGGAAGTTTCGTTTCTGAAACTGTTTCGGAGAATTGTTACTTGGTATGTGACTCCTCCATGTGTCCAATTAGTTTTTTGCTTTAGTGGTTTATATTTTGATTAATTAGCTACTCTTGGTGGTGCTGTAGATAAGCTTGCATGTTGAATTCTTAGAGTTCTAAGTTGTTTGAATGCTTGCTATGGCCTCTATACATCCCTATGAGTAGTTGCTATCATTTTTATGAAATTTTGTTGAGAAAAAATTTGTGGACTAAAAATTTCAGAATTTTGTTCATATGAAAAAGATGAGTTTCTTTACGAAGTTTGCTTTCAAGAAGAACTCTAAGGGGGTTATTGGTGAGTCATCTGACAATGATCTCCATACCCGGAGGTTGGCGGAGTTACGGCCGTGTGAATGGCCGCATAATCCGTTCATGGAAGGGGCTGGAATCCTTCAAGAGTTCACACAATATGCTGCTAATGCCGGCCTCACCGACGTCATCACAGCTGAATGCAAACAGTATCATCTCCTCACAAATTCCTTTGTGCAAAACTTTCATTTCCATTCTAGGAATGACCCCCCCAGGTGTCATTTAATTTATATGCTGAAAACCACCAAATACCACTTACTGAATTTTGTGACATATGCATGCTTCCTTCTGATGGTGATTTGGTAGAGCCTAGTCCCGCAGAGTTTGATGTTTTTTACCGTACTCTGGTGGTGGGGGATAATAGAGGAATATCGAGTGTTACCGCAACTAGCTTGCATTTTCCTGCTGTGCATTATGTTTGCTATATTTATTGCAAAATGCTTACTTGCTAGAGAGAAGGTGGGTGCACTTAGCGCTCCAGACTTTGTTGTTTTACGTCGCACATTGTATGGCGACAACACTTATAGCTTGGGAGCTATTGTGGCACGTCGCCTTCACATCAACAGATCCAAGGGTAAAATACATGGAGGAATTTACGCTACTTGCTTGGGACTCACTTTAACGTGCAGATACGCCAACATGATCATCCTTTGCCCAAGGTTTACCTAGATCGATCGGCTATGGAAGACCACCAGTTTATTGCTGCTGATTACCCTAATATTGATATTCCCTATAACTTAGTTTTTAGTGAGAAAACTCGTGATATTATTCCCTTGCCTGCACCTGCTTTGTTTGATCATGTTGCTAGGGGCGGATACAAGATTATGCTTGAGGACATTGTCGCTTACCGACACAACCTGGCCGCGGCACCGGAGGAGCCTCAGCAGTGGGATCCTTAGGTGCCAGCTCCCCAGCACTTCAACATTGGACCTCACAGTTTCTACGACTGGTGATTGCCAAGTTAGGACAAAAGCCTAAGCTTGGGGGAGTATGTATTCCCGCCGACATAAATTCATGTTCACACATTTCATTCCAGTTGTCGGTGTTCACACTTTTTTCATTGTATCATCCATGTTAGATTTATTTTCTCGCTTTTTTCTTGTGTGTTTGAAAAACTTTGAGAAAATCCAAAAATATGTTTCTTGCTTCTTTTTTATTTTTCTTCCTAGTTTAAATTGTTGTAGCACTAAAAAGAAAAACCAAATAGATTTCCTTATTCTTCTTTTGCTTGTTGAGAGCTTTCTCGTGTAAATAGTTTTTCTCGTTTTTGCTTTTCTCTATTCATTTGCTTGTTTATGAAAAAACAAAAACTCCAAAATATTTCAGTGTGTTTCTCTGAATTTCTTTTCTTTCTATTGAGTCAAACTGAGATGAAGACCACGATGCAAATGTTGAGTGGCTCTCATTTGCATTATTGTTGATCTGAAGAAGAGCCCATATTACCTTGTCTTCTCCTTTTGAATAAAATGTTTGCAGATTCCAGCTTAGTCCATGGCACTCTTACACTATTATTATTTTCAAATCGTTCGGTCGTGCAAGTGAAAGGCAATAATGACGATATTAGATAAACTGGTTGTGGCAGAGAGAAACGGGTATGAACTCGACTTGTTCTGTTTTTGTAAATATGTTTAACCTAGTATCCATGATTCAGCCTATTATGATCAAACATGTTTGCAATGACAATTAAAGATTATAGTTCTCATGCCATGCATAAGTAGCTAGGAGTGGATAATGACTTATCTTGGATGTCAACATTGCGTTAAAATGATTGTGATGTAGTATGATGATATGGTATCCTCCTCTAAATGTTCGAGTGACTTGACTTGGCACATGTTCATGCATGTAGTTGAATCAAAACCAACATAGCCTATATGATATTTATGTTCATGGTGTTCATATCCTACTCATGCTAGTACCCAATGTTACTTATGCATAATGCATGTTCATGACCGTTGTTACTCTCTAACTGGCCTCTTTTCAACCTATTTGCTAGCCTTCGCCTGTACTAAGTGGAAATTCTGCTTGTACATTAAAAACCTGAAACCCAAGTTATTCCAGATGAGTCCACCATACCTACCTATATGCGGTATTACCCTGCCGTCCTAAGTAAATTTGCACGTGCAACCTCTAAAAACTTCAAATAAATATCCTTTTTGTGTGCCTTGATTGTTCATAGAGCGACAGGTGGTAGTTGGTATCTTCCATGCTAAGCGGGTCATTCTCAGGTTGGGTGTTTATTCACTCATCATTGCACGAGAAAAGAGCAGTAATAGGGGTTCCCAGTCCCAAATTGCAAAAGGAACTTATCAATAATCAAACAAAAACTCCTATGGAGCAAAAACCTTTACTTTACCGCTTGGGAACCGCTACTAGTTTGTTTGCATGGAAGATATTGATAACCGATGGTCGCGAAGTAAACAAGAAGGGTGCATGTCTCAAAGTTTCATTTACCTCTGTTTTAAAAACTTGAGCTCTGGCACCTCTGCAAATCACTGCTTCCCTCTGCGAAGGGACCATCTATTTACTTTTATGTTGTGTCATCACCTTCTCAAATAAGCGCCAGAACCTTAGAGCACTGCTGTCATGCTGATGCATTGTGTATAGCTAATGTTGGGTGCATCATGACTGGATCTTTTCTACCATGAATTACAATGTTTAGTCGCTGCTTGAACTTTGGAGGTGCTCTGCATTTATGTTTTGTGGTCTCAGAAAGGGCTAGCGAGATACCACTATTGTCATATTATATCATGGTTGTTTTGACAACTGTTGCTGTTTGAGATATCTTATTATTGCTCGCTAGTTGAATATGGCATTGATATGAGTTAATATATTTTTTAAGAGTTATTGTCGACATAGTTAGTTATAATCTTTGCTGAAAACCTGGGTGATGTTTAAGCTTATTTATGGAAACAAGAGCAAAAGAGTTCGTAAAAGTTTTTCTTTTTCACTTTCAGTTTATCAACTGAATTGCTTGAGGCAAGCAAAGGTTTAAGCTTGTGGGAGTTGATGCGTCTACGTCGTATCTACTTTGCTTTACGCTTTTTCTCTTGTTTTGGACTCTAATTTGCATGATTTGAATGAAACTAACCCGGACTGGCGCTGTTTTTAGCAGAACTATCATGGTGTTATTTTTATGTAGAAATAAAGTTCTCGGAATGGAACGAAACTTTGCGAGGATATTTTATACAATAAAAGAAAATACATGGAGCTAAGAACCACCGGAGGGGGGCACCTAGGTGGGCACAACCCACCAGGGTGTGCCACCCCCTCCAGGCGCGCCCAGGTGGGTTGTCCCTGAAGGAAATATGCCCTAGAGGCAATAATAAAGTTATTATTTATTTCCTCATATCATGATAAATGTTTATTATTCATGCTAGAATTGTATTAACCGGAAACATGATACATATGTGAATACATAGACAAACATATATTCACTAGTATGCCTCTACTTGACTAGCTCATTAATCAAAGATGGTTATGTTTCCTAACCATAGACATGTGTTGTCATCTGATTAATGGGATCACATCATTAGGAGAATGATGTGATTGACATGACCCATCCCATTAGCTTAGCACATGATCATTTAGTATTCTGCTATTGCTTTCTTCATGACTTATACATGTTCCTATAACTATGAGAATTATGCAACTCCCGTTTACCGGAGGAACACTTTGGGTACTACCAAACGTCACAACGTAACTGGGTGATTATAACGGAGTACTGCAGGTGTCTCCGAAGGTACATGTTGAGTTGGCGTATTTCGAGATTAGGTTTTGTCACTCCGATTGTCGGAGAGGTATCTCTAGGCCCTCTCGATAATACTCATCACTTAAGCCTTGCAAGCATTATAACTAATGAGTTAGTTGTGAGATGACGTATTACAGAACAAGTAAAGAGACTTGCCGGTAACGAGATTCAACTAGGTATTGGATACCGACGATCGAATCTCGGGCAAGTAACATACCGATGAAAAGGGAACAACGTATGTTGTTATGCGGTTTGACCGATAAAGATCTTCGTAGAATATGTAGGAACCAATATGGGCATCCAGGTCCCACTATTGGTTATTGACCGAGAATGGTTCTAGGTCATGTCTACATAGTTCTCGAACCCGTAGGGTCCGCACGCTTAATGTTTCGATGATAGTTTTATTATGAGTTTATAAGTTTTGATGTACCGAAGTTTGTTCGGAGTCCCGGATGTGATCACAGACATGACGAGGAGTCTCGGAATGGTCGAGACATAAAGATTGATATATTGGAAGCCTATGTTTGGACATCGGAATGGTTCCGGGTGAAATCGGCATTTTTATCGGAGTACCGGGAGGTTACCGGAACCCCCCGGGGGTTAATGGGCCTACATGGGCCAAGAGGGAGAAGAGGAAGGAGCCAGGAGGGGCCGCGCCTCCCTCCTAGTCCGAATAGGACAAGGGAAGGGGCGGCGCCCCTTTCCTTCCCTCCTCCTCCTCTTTCCCCTTCTCTCCTACTCCAACTTCAAAAGGGAGTCCTACTCCCGTGGGAGTAGGACTCCCCCTGGCGCGCCCTTATGCCGGGCGGCCTCCTCCCCCTGGCTCCTTTATATACGAGGGCAGGGGGCACCCCATAGACACACAAGTTGATCTACGGACCGTTCCTTAGCCGTGTGCGGTGCCCCCTTCCACCATATTCCACCTCGGTCATATCGTCGTGGAGTTTAGGCGAAGCCCTGCGCCGTAGAACATCATCATCGCCACCACGCTGTCGGTTGACGGAACTCATCTCCGGAGCCTTTGCTGGATCGGAGGGCGGAGATCGTCATCGAGCTGAACGTGTGCTGAACTCGGAGGCCCCGTACGTTCGGTGCTTGGATCGGTCGGATCGTGAAGACGCACGACTACATCAACCGTGTTGTGCTAACGCTTCGCTTACGGTCTCACGAGGGTACGTGGGCGAACACTCTCCTCTCGTTGCTATATCATCACCATGATCTTGCGTGTGCGTAGGAAATTTTTGAAATTACTATGTTCCCCAACAGTGGTATCGAGCCTAGGTTTTATGCGTTGATGTTATATGCACGAGTAGAACACAAGTGAGTTGTGGGCGATACAAGTCATACCGCTTACCAAAGCATGTCATACTTTGGTTGGCGGTATTGTGAGATGAAGCGGCCCGGACCGACATTACGCCAGACGCTTACGCGAGACTGGTTTCACCGCTACGAGCACTCGTGCTTAAAGGTGGCTGGCGGGTGTCTGTCTCTCTCATTTTAGCTGAATCGAGTGTGGCTATGCCCGGTCCTTGCGAAGGTTAAAATAGCACCAACTTGACGTACTATCGTTGTGGTTTTTGATGCGTAGGTAAGAACGGTTCTTGCTAAGCCCATAGTAGCCACGTAAAATTTGCAACAACAAAGTAGAGGACGTCTAACTTGTTTTTGCAGGGCATGTTGTGATGTGATATGGTCAAGACGTGATGCTATATTTTATTGTATGAGATGATCATGTTTTGTAACCGGTTATCGGCAATGGCAGGAGCCATATGGTTGTCGCTTTATTGTATGAAATGCAACGCTCTGTAATTGCTTTACTTTATCACTAAGCGGTAGCGATAGTCGAGAAGCAATAGATGGCGAACGACAATGATACTACGATGGAGATCAAGGTGTCGCGCCGGTGACGATGGTGATCATGACGGTGCTTCGAAGATGGAGATCACAAGCACAAGATGATGATGGCCATATCATATCAATTATATTGATTGCATGTGATGTTTATCCTTTATGCATCTTATCTTGCTTTGATTGACGGTAGCATTTTAAGATGATCTCTCACTAATTATCAAGAAGTGTTCTCCCTGAGTATGCACCGCTTGCGAAAGTTCTTCGTCTTTGAGACATCACATGATGATCGGGTGTGATAGGCTCTACGTTCAAATACAACGGTGCAAAACAGTTGCACACGCTGAATACTCAAAGTTATACTTGACGAGCCTAGCATATACAGATATGGCCTCGAACACGGAGACCGAAAGGTCGAGCGTGAATCATATAGTAGATATGATCAACATAGCGATGTTCACCATTGAAACTACTCCATCTCACGTGATGATCGGACATGGTTTGGTTGATTTGGATCACGTGATCACTTAGATGACTAGAGAGATGTACGTCTAAGTGGGAGTTCTTAAGTAATATGATTAATTGAACTTAAATTTATCATGAACTTAGTACCGATAGTATCTTGCTTGTCTATGTTTGTTTGTCGATAGATGGCTCGTCTGTTGTTCGTTGAATTTTAATGCGTTCCTTGAGAAAGCAAGGTTGAAAGATGATGGTAGCAATTACACGGATCGGGTCCGTAACTCGAGGACTATCCTCATTGCTGCACGTAAAAGTTACGCCCTGGAAGCACCGCTGGGTGCCGTGGCTGTCTGCTGATGCAAGTGACGATGTTAAGAACGTCTCGCAGAGCAAAGCTGATGACTACTCTATAGTTCAGTGTGCCATGCTTTACGGCTTAGAACCGGGCATTCAACAACGTTTTGAACATCATGGAGCATATGAGATGTTTCCAAGAGTTGAAGTTAATATTTCAAGCAAATGCCCGGATTGAGAGATATGAAGTCTCCAATAAGTTCTATAGCTGCAAGATGGAGGAGAATAGTTCGTCGGTGAACACATACTCAAAATGTCCGGGTATAATAATCACTTGATTCAACCGGGAGTTAATCTTCCGATGATAGTGTCATTGATGAATTCTCCAATCACGCCACCAATCTACAAGAGCTTCGTGATGAACTATAATATGCAAGGGATGAACAAGACTATTCCCGAGCTCTTCGCGATCTTTGAAAGCAGCGGAGGTAGAAATCAAGGAGCATCAAGTGTTGATGGTTAACAAGACCACTAGTTTCAAGAAGAAGGGCAAAGGGAAGAAGAAGGGAACTTCAAAAGAACGGCAAGCAAGTTGCTGCTCAAGAGAAGAAACCCAAGTCGGGACCTAAGCACAAATCGAGTGCTTCTCGCAAGCGATCGACATCGAAGCGGAACTGCCCCAAGTATTTGGCGGATAAGAAGGTTGGCAAAGTGAACAAAGGTATATGTGATATACATGTTATTGATGTGTACCTTACTAATGCTCGCAGAGCACCGGGTATTTGATATCGGTCTGTTGCTAATATTTGCAACTCGAAACAGGGACTACGGATTAAGCGAAGATTAGCTAAGGACGAGGTGACGATGCGCGTGGGAAATGGTTCCAAAGTCGATGTGATCGCGGTCGGCACGCTACCTCTACATCTACCATCGGGATTAGTATTAGACCTAAATAATTGATATTTGGTGCCAGCGTTGAGCATGAACATTATATCTGGATCTTGTTTGATGCGAGACGGTTATTCATTTAAATCAGAGAATAATGGTTGTTCTATTTATATGAGTAATATCTTTTATGGTCATGCACCCTTGAAGAGTGGTCTATTTTTATTGAATCTCGATAGTAGTGATACACATATTCACAGTGTTGAAACCAAAAGATGCAGAGTTGATAATGATAGTGCAACTTATTTGTGGCACTGCCGTTTAGGTCATATCGGTGTAAAGCGCATGAAGAAACTCCATATTGATGGGCTTTTGGAATCACTTGATTATGAATCACTTGGTACTTGCGAACCGTGCCTCATGGGCAAGATGACTAAAACACCGTTCTCCGGTACTATGGAGAGAGCAACAGATTTGTTGGAAATCATACATACAGATGTATGCGGTCCAATGAATGTTGAGGCTCGTGGCGGATATCGTGATGATCTAAGCAGATATGGGTATATCTACTTAATGAAACACAAGTCTGAAACATTTGAAAAGTTCAAAGAATTTCAGAGTGAAGTGGAAAATCATCGTAA
This sequence comes from Aegilops speltoides, assembly GCA_021437245.1. Classification (NCBI taxonomy): domain Eukaryota; kingdom Viridiplantae; phylum Streptophyta; class Magnoliopsida; order Poales; family Poaceae; genus Aegilops; species Aegilops speltoides. Next base: position 508,851,729 of record CM038145.1, read on the forward strand.
CAAGAAAATAAAGTTTCTACAATCTGATCGTGGAGGAGAATATTTGAGTTACGAGTTTGGTATACACTTGAAACAATGCGGGATAGTCTCGCAACTCACGCCACCTGGAACACCACAACGAAATGGTGTGTCTGAACGTCGTAATCGTACTTTACTTGATATGGTGCGATCTATGATGTCTCTTACTAATCTACCGCTATTGTTTTGGGGTTATGCTTTAGAGACGGCCGCATTCACGTTAAATAGGGCACCATCAAAATCCGTTGAGACGATGCCTTATGAACTATGGTTTGGCAAGAAACCAAAGTTGTCGTTTCTTAAAGTTTGGGGCTGCGATGCTTATGTGAAGAAACTTCAACCAGATAAGCTCGAACCCAAATCGGAGAAATGTGTCTTCATAGGATACCCAAAGGAGACTATTGGGTACACCTTCTATCACAGATCTGAGGGCAAGATTTTCGTTGCTAAATTCGGATCCTTTCTAGAGAAGGAGTTTCTCTCGAAAGAAGTGAGTGGGAGGAAAGTAGAACTTGATGAGATAACTGTATCTACTCCCTTATTGGAAAGTAGTTCATCACAAGAACCGGTTCCTGTGACAACTACACCAATTAGTGAGGAAGCTAATGATGTTGATCATGAAACTTCAGATCAAGTTTCTACAGAACCTCGTAGGTCTACCAGAGTAAGATCCGCACCAGAGTGGTACAGTAATCCTATTCTGGAAGTCATGTTACTTGACCATGAGGAACCTACGAACTATGAGGAAGCGATAATGAGCCCAGATTCATAAAATGGCTTGAGGCCATGAAATCTGAGATGGGATCCATGTATGAAAACAAAGTACGGACTTTGGTTGACTTGCCGATGATCGGCAAGCCATTGAGAATAAATGGATTTTAAGAAGAAGACGACGCTGATGGTAATGTAATCTGTCTATAAAGCTCGACTTGTTGCAAAAGGTTTTCGACAAGTTCAAGGAGTTGACTACGATGAGACTTTCTCACCCGTAGCGATGCTTAAGTCTGTCCAAATCATGTTAGCCATTGCTGCATTTCATGATTATGAAATCTGGCAAATGGATGTCAAGACTGCATTCTTGAATGGATTTCTAGAAGAAGAGTTGTATATGATGCAGCCGGAAGGTTTTGTTGATCCAAAAGGTGCTAACAAAGTGTGCAAGCTCCAGCGTTCCATTTATGGACTGGTGCAAGCATCTCGAGTTGGAATAAACGCTTTGATAGTGTGATCAAAGCATATGGTTTTATATGAGACTTTTGGAGAAGCTCAGATTTACAAAAAGGTGAGTGGGAGCTCTGTAGCATTTCTAGTTTTATATGTAGATGACATATTGTTAATTGGAAATGATATAGAATTTCTGGATAGCATAAAGGGATACTTGAATAAAAGTTCTTCAATGAAAGACCATGGTGAAGCTGCTTATATATTGGGCATCAAGATCTATAGAGATAGATCAAGACGCTTAATAGGACTTTCACAAAGCACATACCTTGAATTTTTTTTGAAAAAGTTCAAAATGGATCAGGCAAAGAAAGGGTTCTTGCCTGTGCTACAAGGTGTGAAGTTGAGTCAAACTCAATGCCCGACCACAGCAGAAGATAGAGAGAAAATGAAAGATGTTCCCTATGCTTCAGCCATAGGCTCTATCATGTATGCAATGCTGTGTACCAGACCGACGTATGCTTAGCAATAAGCTTAGCAGAAGGTACCAAAGTAATCCAGAGTGGATCATCGGACAGCGGTCAAGAACATCCCTGAAATACCGAAAAGGACTAAGGATATGTTTCTCGATATGGAGGTGACAAAGAGCTAGTCGTAAGAGGTTACGCCGATGCAAGCTTTGACACCGATCCGACGATTCTAAATCGCAAACCGGATACGTGTTTATATTAAACGGTGGAGCTATAAGTTGGTACAGTTCTAAACAAAGCGTCGTGGCGGGATCTACATGTGAAGCGGAGTACATAGCTGCTTCCGAAGCAGCAAATGAAGGAGTCTGGATGAAGGAGTTCATCTCCGATCTAGGTGTCATACCTAGTGCATCGGGACCAATGAAGATCTTCTGTGACAATACTGGTGCAATTGCCTTGGCAAAGGAATCCAGATTTCACAAGAGGACCAACCACATCAAGAGACACTTCAATTCTATTCGGGACCAAGTCCAAGTGGGAGACATAGAGATTTGCAAGATACATACGGATCTAAATGTTGCAGACCCGTTGACTAAGCCTCTCTCACGAGCAAAACATGATCAGCACCAAGACTCCATGGGTGTTAGAATCATTACTATGTAATCTAGATTATTGACTCTAGTGCAAGTGGGAGACTGAAGGAAATATGCCCTAGAGGCAATAATAAAGTTATTATTTATTTCCTCATATCATGATAAATGTTTATTATTCATGCTAGAATTGTATTAACCGGAAACATGATACATGTGTGAATACATAGACAAACATATAGTCACTAGTATGCCTCTACTTGACTAGCTCATTAATCAAAGATGGTTATGTTTCCTAACCATAGACATGTGTTGTCATCTGATTAATGGGATCACATCATTAGGAGAATGATGTGATTGACATGACCCATCCCGTTAGCTTAGCACATGATCGTTTAGTATTCTGTTATTGCTTTCTTCATGACTTATACATGTTCCTGTAACTATGAGAATTATGCAACTCCCGTTTACCGGAGGAACACTTTGGGTACTACCAAACGTCACAACATAACTGGGTGATTATAAAGGAGTACTACAGGTGTCTCCGAAGGTACATGTTGAGTTGGCGTATTTTGAGATTAGGTTTTGTCACTCCGATTGTCGGAGAGGTATCTCTGGGCCCTCTCGGTAATACTCGTCACTTAAGCCTTGCAAGCATTATAACTAATGAGTTAGTTGTGAGATGACGTATTACAGAACGAGTAAAGAGACTTGCTGGTAACGAGATTGAACTAGGTATTGGATACCGACGATCGAATCTCGGGCAAGTAACATACCGATGACAAAGGGAACAACGTATGTTGTTATGCAGTTTGACCGATAAAGATCTTCGTAGAATATGTAGGAACCAATATGGGCATCCAGGTCCCGCTATTGGTTATTGACCGAGAATGGTTCTAGGTCATGTCTACATAGTTCTCGAACCCGTAGGGTCCGCACGCTTAACGCTTGATGGCAGTTTTATTATGAGTTTATAAGTTTTGATGTACCGAAGTTTGTTCGGAGTCCCGGATGTGATCACGGACATGACGAGGAGTCTCGGAATGGTCGAGACATAAAGATTGATATATTGGAAGCCTATGTTTGGACATCGGAATGGTCCGGGTGAAATCGGCATTTTACCGGAGTACCGGGAGGTTACCGGAACCCCCCGGGGGTTAATGGGCCTACATGGGCCCAGAGGGAGAAGAGGAAGGAGCCAGGAGGGGGTCGCGCGCCCCTCCCCCTCCTAGTCCGAATAGGACAAGGGAAGGGGGGCGGCGCCCCCCCTTTCCTTCCCCTCCTCCTCCTCTTTCCCCTTCTCTCCTACTCCAACTTGGAAAAGGGGAGTCCTACTCCCGGTGGGAGTAGGACTCCCCCCTTGGCGCGCTCCCTTAGGCCGGAGGCCTCCTCCCCCCTGGCTCCTTTATATACGGGGGCAGGGGGCACCCCATAGACACACAAGTTGATCTACGGATCGTTCCTTAGCCGTGTGCGGTGCCCCCTTCCACCATATTCCACCTCGGTCATATCGTCATGGAGTTTAGGCGAAGCCTCGCGCCGTAGAACATCATCATCGCCACCACGCCGTCGGTCGACGGAACTCATCTCCGAGCCTTTGCTGGATCGGAGGGCCGGAGATCGCCATCGAGCTGAACGTGTGCTGAACTCGGAGGCCCGTGACGCTCGGTGCTTGGATCGGTCGGATCGTGAAGACGTACGACTACATCAACCGCGTTGTGGTAACGCTTCCGCTTACGGTCTACGAGGGTACGTGGACGAACACTCTCCCCTCTCGTTGCTATATCATCACCATGATCTTGCGTGTGCGTAGGAATTTTTTTGAAATTACTACGTTCCCCAACAGTCCCCACCTGGTGGCCCCGCAGAACCTGAAACCGACGCTATAAAATCCTATTTTTATAGAAAAAATCAAAGAGAAAGAATTATTGCGTTTCACGAGATGCAGCAGCCGCCGTCTCCTGTTCTTCATCGGTAGGCCAGATCTAGAGTCCATTTGGTGCTCTAGAGAGGGGGGTCTTCGATCTTCGTCATTACCAACCCTTCTCCATCGCCAATTCCATGATGCTCCCCACCGGGAGTGAGTAATTCCTTTCAGGCTCGCTGGTCGGTGAGGAGTTGGATGAGATTCATCATGTAATCGAGTTAGTTTTGTTAGGGCCTGATCCCTAGTATCCACTATGTTCTGATTGATGTTGCTATGACTTTGCCATGCTTAATGCTTGTCACTTTGGGGTCGGGTGCCATGATTTCAGATCCGAACCGTTTATGTTATTACCATTATATCCATGTTCTAGATCCGATCTTGCAAGTTATAGTCATCTACTACGTGTTATGATCTGGCAACCCCGGAGTGACAATAGTCAGGACCACTCCGGGTGATGACCGTAGTTTGAGGAGTTCATGTATTCACCTTCTGTTAATGCTTTGTTCCGGTTCTCTATTAAAAGGAGGCCTTAATATCCCTTAGTTTCCAATAGGACCCCGCTGCCACGGAAGGGTAGGACAAAAGATGTCATGCAAATTCTTTCCATAAGCACGTATGACTATTTACGAAATACATGCCTACATTATATTTATGAACTAGAGCTAGTGTTGTATCGCCCTAGGTTATGACTGTCTCATGATGAATATCATCCAACGAATCACCTATCCAGTGCCTACGAACTACCTTATATTGTTCTTGCTAAGTTACTACTGTTGCTACTGCTATCGTTACAGCTACAAAATCACTGATATCATCGTTAGCGTTACTATTGTTGCTGCTACTACTATCAAAACTATCATACTACTTTGTTACTGATCACTTTGCTGCAGATAATTAATCTTCAGGTGTGGTTGAATTGACAACTCAGCTGCTAATACTTGCAAATATTCTTTGGTTCCCCTTGTGTCGAATCTATAAATTTGAGTTGAATACTCTAGCCTCGAAAACTGTTGCGATCCCATATACTTGTTGGTTATCACTTCCTACTTGGGCCCTTGTGGCCCAAGTTGCCTTCCACCTCTTGGCCTTTTAAGGCCCATTGGTATTTAAATTAAATATAAAATGTTCTAAATATTTTTAGAGCATCATATATATATATATATATATATATATATATATATATATATATATTAATCGGTAATACCCAGTATTATCCGATATTCACTGAAACCCTTCCGGTGACCCTGAAACGCTTCTGGAATCTCTCGGCATTATTCCGAATATTAATGAAACAATTCCACAAATATATTCTCATCACTCCCTTCACACTAACACTCAGCGGATCATGGTCACCTTAAGCTTGTGACTCCATAGGTTCGGTAAATCATAGACATGAACGAAACACCTTCATTCAATGACCGATAGCGGAACCGTGGACATTTATATCGGTCCCTATGATTACACGTATGATATTCGAGTGAACCTTTGGTTATCATGTAGTGTTCCCTTTGCTTCGTGATATTTTACCAAACCTGGTGTGCATCGGTATCCTCTAGAGTCATCACCATGCTCACTATATTGTTGCTCCCGTTACCGGTTTTGTTCTTCTTTCTTGTTGACGTGTTCTGGCATTCCCATGATGTAGTAACTTGTGTTTGGCCATACAATGACGGATGCCTTCACACCGAGAGGGCTCTAAGAATATGTCTCCATCGTCGGAGGAGCAAATCCCACTCTTGAGTTGTCTGGTCACTTGTCAAACTTTCCGGTTAGCCTAAAAGTTGTTGTTATGATCACCTTGGTACAGATGACCTTTGAGCAACTCCAAAGCCCATCGTCAGGCGGGAAGTGATCAAGACACTCTCATGGTCTGAGGAACTAAAACACATGTTAACACTCAGTGTTATAACAGATGATTTCAGATGATGTGATCACATAGTATAACAGACAAGTATTGTGTCAATTTAATATGATCATTCTTCTAACGTCATACCCTCAATGTTGTTTTAGGACTATCGTTACACTTAACGATATCCTAAGATCTAGAAAATATGATCATCAACAACACTTGAGCCAGTCTTAGAGGCAAGACCGGGAACCTATTGTTACCGCTTATCATTCCACACGTGCATGTGAGTTTTCCGCTGAATAGCATATTCCGGGATCATAGCAGTTATAGCATGTAATATAAACTCTTAACTATGAATATGGAAATATAATAATACAATATTATTGCCTCTAGGGCATATTTCCAACAAACACAACCTATTGCAGTAGCACATCGCAAGCTTGCCTACCCTCTCCCTCCACCGCATATGGCACCGAAGAGGGTGGCCCCAAGGCCAACAGAAGTACCGATACCTGCAGCACGGGATGACAATTGGGCACCCTTCTTGCATACAAGTGTGCCAAAGGGTTATGTTTCAGCCGTGGAGATTGGTGGAGTCGTGATCATATCTATACGCAAGTAGTTCCATTGCGTGTGGTACATTAGATTGTGGACTTCTATCAATTTCACTGGTTGCACATGAAATGGACTATGAGCAGGGAGCGGGAGAGCATGTCATTGCGCTCACCTGAAACTCAAGGCAATGTTCATTCAGTACACTCATTTCCGTTTACTGCTAAAGTGAAAGGTTTACAGTTACAATCTCTCTTCGACTCTCGAAACATGCATTCCTTTATTGATGCTCAATTTGTTCCACAATAGTAAGGTGTTGAAGTTATGATAGTAGAAGAGGTGAGAGTTGCCGATGGTGCCATTCTTCACTACACTCAACATATTCCCATGAGTGATTTGTAAGGTGTTGGACACAAATTCAATTCTAGATTCAGGATTTTTAGAGTTGGGATGTTATGTTGTACTATAGGTTTGGATTGGTTGGTTCAACATAGCCCGACGCAAGTAATATAGGCTCGGAAGTGGATCTTATTCCAAAGTCCTGGTAGTTTGTTTTGAGCTTCTCGGTTCTTATCCTTCGGTGTGCTTGTAGGATTGCTTCGATCTGTTTGGATATGTTCCAGCTCCACCGGACACCTTTCTAGAGATACTGAAAGTCCTTCGGGTCCTCTCTCTCTCTCTCTCTCTCTCTCTCTCTCTCTCATCCTTGATGATCTTGTTGTGCAATATAACACATGCTCTCATGACCTAGGTCTGAGGCCTCCAATACTCAGTAGGCTAGAACAATCGCAAAGCGTCTTTGAAGCACACCAAAAGCTCTCTAAGCATCATTTTCTAGAAGATCCTTGGCACATTGCAAAGTGAGATTTCTTGTTGCCTCTAGGGTGGTCGTTGGATCATGGCAATGCCACCTTCATACTAATCTTGCCATGTCACATGACAATTCTTCCATGTATAGTGCATACAACCAATGGATACAAGCATTCCTGGCCCATCTCTCTCTTCATTGTTTGCCATGAGCCTCTCGGTACCTTCATTAGTGGGAGTCCTCAAGTACTCCAGTCCATAGATCTTGATCACAACTACGTAGAATCATCTCACCACTCAAGGATAAGGTCTTCCCCAATAAGGACATATTCACTAGTGGAACCGATTGGGCACCCATAAGCAAGGACTCCATGGTTATTGTAATCTTAGTGTTCTTTCTCACTGGATCTTGTTTTTCAACTCATTTCAACAGCCAAGGCCATGTATGTTTTTTCAACATGCATATCCGAACCAATATCGAAATATGTATCTAGGTTATGAGATTTCCTTGTAGGATCATGAGTGTAGGTGTATCAATTGTTCTTCTGTAAATCTGGAAAAGCATAAACAATTTGACCTCTGTAGAGTTTTCACTCAAGTTGCCCGTTCGATTGAATCCTAGAATGGTTTGCAGAAATAAGGACCTCAAGGATTACAAACCTTGGGGTTTCATTTGTTCATTCTTCATTTTCTCAGTCACTCTTCAATGTAGCTTTCAGTTCTTAGCATTTAGGTCTATCTATCCTTCTTCACATTTTTTTGCTTAAAGTTCCACTATGTTTTCTTTGTCACTGAACAGGGTTGGGAAAAATTCCTATACAGCCAATATAAAATCTAGCGACAAGGTTCCTTCTTCATTCATAAGCCTGAGCGGCTCTTCGAGGCAATCACGTTTGTTTTAAGAAACATATCAGAATGTCACCTTATTTTTCCGACCCATCTTGCAAATGGACTGTTTCGCCTTCATCTTTCTTTTCAATCGTGTGTTTGCAAGAATTTTGTGACTTTCTCCACTACATTGCAACGCCCTGCGACCCTGCTCCCAATATCTTTGCTGCGAATACCTTAATAAACCCAAGTGGACAAGCGGAAGCGGCCAAATCCCAGTGTTGTTTTTATGCTAGATTTAAATAAATATTTTCCAACTTTCGACCGTCGACTAATGTATCTACAAGTTTCGGCCAAGCGATGAGTAGAAGGACAATCTCCACGCCTGTTGACAAAATAAAAACTTGCCCGCTAAGTACCTCTTTTTACCTTTTGCTTACTAAGTACTTACATTATGTGCTAATTGGTTATAACTTTTTTTTGAATTAATTGATTAGAACTTGATTTTTTAGGGGTAAAAATCGAACTGATTGAGTACATACAAATTGGTGGATAAATTTTATAGCGGGCCGATAACAGAGTAACATGTGGGCCTAGTTCAGATTTCGACCGGGTTGGAAAGGACTCCCCATTAGGCCCCTATTTGTACTCGTAGCGACTATTTATCGCATTAAGCGAATCCATAAGGATCTCTCGCGTCGAGGTAAATAGCGTCGGGCCGGCCCATTTTAGCACGCGCAGATTGAAAAGATCGGGAAGAACACCTAGGGATCGAAATCTGGTCTCCACTCTACAGGGGTAATAACGGTACAGCTAACCACTGTGCCCGCTTTGATTACTTGTTAGTAGTAGGATCGCAACCTACTAGAGGTGATCTGAGCCGGCCTTCTCCGATTTTTCTTTGTTTTTTCGTTTTCTTTTCTTTCGTGTTTTCTTCTCTGATTCTTTTTTTCTTTTTTATTTTTTTATTTTCTTTCTTTCCACATTCTTATATATATACATGATCAATATTTTTAAAATACTTGTTCAACATTTTTTCAAATACTTTTTCAACGTTTTTACATACATGATCAACATTTTTTCGAATACTTGTTCAATATTTTTCCAAATACTTGTTTAGCATTTTTCAAATACTTGTTCAACATTTTTTCTACTTGTTCAACGTTCTTCAAATACTTGTTCAACAGTTTTAAATACTTTTTCAACATCTCAAAAAAAATTCAATATTTCTTCAAATACTTGTTCAACATTTTCCAATTACTTGTTCAACATTTTTATATACATGAGCAACATTTTTTTAAATATATTTTGAAGAGCGTTTTTTAATACATAATTAGAATATTTTGAAGTATAAACAAAAGTACACAACTAAAAATAGAAAGGAAAACATAAAACGAAAAAAAAACAGAAAAAAGGTCCCGCGCTCGTGGGCCGGTCCAGCTCACTCGCCCTTAAGCGAGTCCTGAAGGCAGCAGACTCGCTGATGGCGAGTCATAGTCGCGCCCATCTGTACTGTGCTTTGCTCAAAAAATACAAAGGGGGCAAGCAGAGGAGTAGTTGTACTCCCTCCGTCTTTTTTTGTACTTCGCGTATAAGATTTTTCTAAAGTCAAACTACGTCAAATTTAACCAAAATTTATATTTAAAGTTGTCAACATTTACAATACTAAAGGTATATAGTATGAAAGTTAATTTCACGACGAATCTAACGATATTGGATATTTGTCCTATAAAATTGGTCAAACTTTACAAAGTTTGACTCTAAATAAGAAGCAAGAAAGGTGAAATCAGATGAGTAATTTTTTTTTGAAACAAAAGGGGTTTCCCCCCACCCCAACTTTATAGAAAGCCAAGGCAAGCAACAACCAGGCACGGACTGTTAACAGCGCTCGGCGACAATCGGAGAGTAGCTGCCACAGATAGGAAAGGGTTTTAAAGACTGCCCTATTACAAGTTCTTGGGTAGTTCATACCAATAGACATAACCAGGGAGCAACCTGCTAGCTAACATGAAGATCAAAACTAATAAACTAGCAGCAACTACAGCCCAGCGACGTCCTATTGGATGGAAGGCACTTTTATCTCCACGCAATTCTAAGCAATTCCCCTCTTTGGTGGTCCAAAAGCCTTAAACACCGGAGAAGTAGCGCACCCTGAGCTTCTGAGCATAATATTTTCCATTTCTTGATCGTCGCCCCCAACAGGTCCAAGACACACCGTATACTTCGCCATCTTCGCTCCTGGAAAACAAAGTCATTTCGAAAACGCCATAAGCTCCACAAGGCAGCAGCAGTAACAATGTTCAAGGCTTCAAAATGTTTTCTTCTCTTCCAGAAGGAAGTCAACCGATCAAAAGAATTAGGAACATCAATCCTAAAAATATCAGCAACTAGATTCCAAACATTTTCAACAACAATGCAATCAAAAAATAGATGCTGGATAGTCGCAGGCTCGCTGCAGAAGACACAAGACATGTCCTCAACATGTCTACGCTTAGCCAAGTTATCTCTAGTCAAGCTCTTGTTATAATAAATCAGCCAAAGGAAAACATGTATATTGGGTGGCACTTTGATTTTCCAGATATCATCTTTAATGACAGAAGGAATCCCTCCAAACTTAATTAGCTTATAAAAGGATTTGACCGAGTATTTGTTAGAAGAATCCAACATCCAAAGAGGTTGATCTGGAGAGTCAGACAGACAAACAGGTTCAACAATCTTGATAAGTTCCTCCCATCTTACTAATGTATTTTCTGTGACACATCTCCTAAATGTTAACCGCAGCTCACCATCCACCCAGACCTGCGCCAGGGTAGAATCTTGCTGCTGGCAAATATTATAAAGGTCCCAAAATGCAGTTTTTAAAGAACAATCTCCTGTCCAAATGTCATGCCAGAAGGCAATGCTTTTCCCATCCCCAGGGACCCATCTACAAAAATTCTTAGCAGCTGCAAGAGCCCAAGATAAACTTTTCATGAATGGAGAACCAAGAGCCACCCTAGTATTAAGGAAATTCGGGCAAGTGGTGTTATATTTATACTTCAGAACCTTCTTCCAATCACTGTCCCTCTCATCATAAAATCTTTTTCCCCAAGAGGCCAAAAGGGCCATGTTAAATTCCCTAAGATTGGGCACCCCCATACCTCCAAACTCTTTTTTCCTAGAAATCAGCCCCCAATTAGCAAGGTGTTATTTATGAGAGTTACCCATGTTACCCCAGAAGAAGTGAGACATTTGAGAGGTGATATCAATTGCCCATTTGGGAAATTTCATAATAGACATTAGATAAGCAGGAATACTAGAAATGCACGTGGTAAGAAAAATCCGTTTCCCTCTATAAGATAGAAATCTCCCCAACCAACCTGAGATGTTTTTAATAATCCTATCAATAATGGGTTGAAGGTCCTCCCTCCTCAATTTTTTAAAATGAAGGGGGGCACCTAAATACTTAAAGGGGAAATCCCCCAACTGGCAGCAAAAGACCTGAGCAAACTCATTGGACAGCTGCTCAGAGATGTTAATAGCATGTAGATCACTTTTATGGAAATTAATCTTCAAGCCAGACATACTTTCAAAACATGAAAGAATCCACTTCAAATTCTTGGCATATTCCAATGAGTTCTCCAAAAATAAGATGGTGTCATCAGCATATTGTAGGCTGATCACACCACCTGGGAAGGCATGTGGCAGAAGCCCACGAATCAAACCATTACTTGTAGCCTTTTGAAGCATTTTTGAAAACACATCAGCAACTAAATTAAATAGAAGGTGTGAGTGAGGATCACCCTGCTTCAAGCCTTTCCCCCCAGAGAATTGGGGACCATTAGAATCATTAATCCTAACGTGGAAAGTACCTTGATGGATGGTGGATATAACCCAATCCACCCATTTAATACCAAAGCCTCTAGAAAGAAGCATCTTTTTCAGGAAATCCCAACTAACTCTATCATATGCTTTCTCATAGTCTAATTTAAGAATCAAGCCAGCAGTTCCAGACCTATGAACTTCATGAATGACCTCATGAGCCATAACCACACTTTCCAAAATGAATCTCCCTTTGATAAATGCAGTTTGGTTAGAGGAAATGAGCCTGTCACATAAGGAAGAGGCCCTAGTGGTCATAGCTTTAGAAAAAATCTTAATGGCACATTACTAAGGTGTAACGCCCCGGATCCAATGCGCCAGGTGTACGCCAGTCATTCGCCGTCTTTGCCTTGTCATTTGCTTGCGTGTCTCACTTTGCCATGTCATCATCTGCATTTTATCATGCCATCATGTGCATCTCATTTGGCATACGTGTTCATCTCATGCATCCGAGCATTTTCCCCGTTGTCCGTTTTGCAATCCGGCACTCCTATGCCTCCGGCGTCCCCCTTTTGCCTCTTTTCGTGTGCGGGTATTAAACTTTCTCGGAATGGCCCGAGGTTTGCCAAGCGGCCCTGGTATAGCACCGGTAGACCGCCTGTCAAGTTTCGTGCCATTTGGAGGTCGTTTGGTACTCCAACGGTTAACCGGGTAACCATAAAGCCCTCTTTGAGTTGCAGCCCAACACCCCTTCCAAAGTGGCCCAAAGCCCAGCAAACTCCTCTCCATGCTCTCGGTCGTCCGATCACGATCGCGTGGCCGAAAACCGCTCCTCATTTGGACTCTCCTAGCTCCCTCCACCTATAAAAACGTCTTCCCCTCTTCATTTTCGGATGATCCCCCCGAAACCCTAGTCTTCTTCCCATCGCGCCGCCGGACATTTTCCCCACCGACGGCCGGACATGTCCGCTACGTCCGCGCCGCCGCCCGGACCGATGGCGCGCTGCCACGTGTCCCGCGCCGTCGCGCGCCGCTGCCCTCATGCCCGGCTCCGCGAGCCGCGCCGCACCGTCCTCGCGCCTCGTCCTGCGCCCGATCTGGATCGGGAGCTCGTCGCTCCGCGGATCGGTCAGACCCGCCGCCGATGCTCGATCCCGCCAGTCGCGCCGCCTTGCTCCCTCCTTCTCCTTCCTCCTTCGCTCTCCCTAATCTCTCTCCTCTCTCTCTGCAGAAGTGCCATGGGAGCCGAGCTCCAAGTCAACCGCCGCCGCGCAAGACGCTCTCTCGCCGGACCCGATGGCCATGGAACGGATCCGCCTCGCCCCGTCCTTCCCTTCGTCCCTGCGCTTAAGTTTCTCGGTTCCGCCGGACAGCCATGGCTATGCCTCCGTCGCCGGCCTCCCTCGCTCGTGCGGGTGCACGAGGAGGACGACGGACTCGCGCCCGCTTCGCTTGGCCGCCGCACTGGCCTCCTCTCCAGCCAGCCCCAGTAGAAGCCAAGGCCCAGCCTCCTCCAAAGCCAGTAGCACCGGCCTGTTGGCCTGATGTGAGCAGCCCCAGCCCCTCCTGTGCACATTTGCGCTAGGCAGATTCGGCCCATGCTTGTTTTTTCCCCATGCTGCGATTTTGCTAATTATCCAGGGAATTGCAGATTTGCAGAAAAAACCCTCCATGTTCATGCATATAATAACTCATTAACGGTGCATCGGATTAAAACAAACTTTATATGTAAAATGCTTAGTTTTTCATCTAGTTTCATAATATGCCATTTTCATCCATGTTTGAAATGTTTAAAATGCTGTTTGTGTTAATTTGCATATATGCCATGCTAAAATGATTTATTTCATAACTAATTAACCGTAACTCGGAATTTAATAAACTTTATATGTAAATGGGGTGGAAAAATGCCTAGTTTAACATGGTGCACTTTGTTTTGCTGTTTAACAACATTAAAATGGTGTTTAGGGCAGAACAGTACCTAATTCATAAATATGCACATGGGGATTTTCCGGACTTGTTGTTTGTTGTTTCCGGCCTCATTTAAACTTGCCTAGGTAGGTAGTTTTGTTATGCTTCACCCCTTGCCATGTTAATCAACATTTAATATTGATGGGTACATAAATGAGATCGAACTAAATAACTTGTCGTGGTGTTTTGTCAATATGCAACTCGTTGCATATTGAGCTCCACTTAATTTGTAGAATTGTTTGTGCACTTTGCCTTGCCATGCATATTTAAACCGGACATGCATCATCCTTGGTTGTGCATCATGCCAAGTTTATGTGATGGTTGTTTACTATGCTGTTTGTTTCTTTCCGGTTTGCTTCTCTCGTTAGCTTCGGTTCTGTTCCGGAGTTGTGAGGATTCGTTCGACTTCGTCCGTTTGTCTTCTTCATGGACTCGTTCTTCTTCCTTGCGGGATTTCAGGCAAGATGACCGCTACCCTGGATCTCACTACTATCATTGCTATGCTAGTTGCCTCGTTTTTCGCTATGCTGCGCTACCTATTACCTGCTTGTCCAGCCATCCCATATTGCCATGAACCTCTAACCTTTGACACCATTCCTAGCAAACCGTTGTTTGGCTATGTTACCGCTTTTGCTCAGCCCTCTTATAGCGTTGCTAGTTGCAGTGAAGTTGAAGATTTCTCCATGGTGGATGGGGTTTATGTTGGGATATCACAATATCTCTTATATTATTAATGCATCTATATACTTGGTAAAGGGTGGAAGGCTCGCCCTTATGCCCGGTGTTTTGTTCCACTCTTGCCGCCCTAGTTTCCGCCATACCGTGTTATGTTTCCGGATTTTGCGCCCCTTACGCGGTCGGGTGATTTATGGATAAAACTTGTCCAAAGAAGGCCCAACATTGACTTTTACCATTTGCCTCACCACCACCTATTTTTCCCTTGGGAGTCGCTTCTCGAGGGTCATCTTTATTTCAGCCCCCCCGGCCGATTGCTTGTCTAAGTGCTGGTTCGAACCGAGTAGATCGGGGCCCCTCGGGCAACTCGAGGTCTGGTTTTACTCAGAGGATGTCTCATCCGGTGTTGCCTCGAGAACGAGATATGTGCAGCTCCTATCGGGATTGTCGGCGATCGGGCGGCTTTGCTGGTCTTGTTTTACCATTGTCGAAATGTCTTGATGTACGGGATTCCGAGACCGATCGGGTCTTCCCGGTGAAGGTCTATTCCTTCGATGATCGCGAGAGCTTGTCATGGGCTGTTGGGACACCCCGCAGGTATAAACTTTCGAGAGCCGTGCCCGGTTATGTGGCAGATGGGAATTTGTTAATGTCCGGTTGTAGATAACTTGACACTTGATCCGAAATAAAACGCATCAACCGTGTGTGTAGCCGTGATGGTCGCTTCTCGGCGGAGTCCGGAAGTGAACACGGTTTCGTGTTATGTTTGACGAAGTAGGTGTTCGTGATCACCTCTTGATCATTGCTAGCTTCACGACTGCTCCGCTTGTTTCTCTTCTCGCCTCATTTGCGTTGGTTAGCCACCATACTTGCTTAGTCGCTGCTGCAACCTCACCACTTTACCCCTTCCTTTCCCATTAAGCTTTGCTAGTCTTGATACCCATGGTAATGGGATTGCCGAGTCCTCGTGGCTCACCAGATACTTCCAAAACCAGTTTGCGGTGCCTATGTTATCGAAAGGTGTGACGCAACCAAGCTCAAGGAGGAGTTCGATGAAGATCTTGTCCTTTGTGTTGTTTCGTTCTAGTTGATCAATAGTGGAGCCCAGTTGGGGTCGATCGGGGACCTTTTGTCGCATTTGGGGTTCTTCTTTTATTTTGGTTCCGTAGTCGGAACTTGATTGTATCTGGATGATGTAATGCTTTATTCATGTATTTGTGTGAAGTGGCGATTGTAAGCCAACTATGTATCTCTTTTCCTTATGTATTACTTGGGTTGTGTGAAGATTACCTCACTTGCGACATTGCTTTCAATGTGGTTATGCCTCTAAGTCGTGCTTCGACACGTGGGAGATATAGCCGCATCGAGGGCGTTACATAAGGCTAATAGGCCTGAAATTTTTCATGTCTCTAGCCATAGGGATTTTGGGAATAAGGGTAATAATGGCATGGTTAAGCTTATATATATCAAGGGTACCACTTTCAAAGTCTCTAACCATCCACATAAAGTCTTTTTTAATCAGGTCCCAAAAGGTTTGGTAAAATAGAAAGGACAAACCATCAGGGCCAGGGGCACCACTAGCATAAGAACTCATCACAGCTTGTTTGATTTCCTCCTCAGAAAAAGGTCTCTCTAGATGCTCTCTCTTATCATTACTAACCATTTCATCCTCAGACCAGAAGTTAGCACCCAAATGGATATCAGGTTTGGATTCAAAGGCAAATAAATCTTTATAAAAAGAGGTAGCCACCTCAAGCATCTCTTTGGTCGAAGTGACCACACCATCAGGACTGTTCAGCTCAGAAAGATGGTTCTTTCTGTGTCTGTGATTAGCCAGTGCATGAAAATAAGCATTATTCCTATCACCTTCTAGGATTTTTCTATCTCTAGACCTCTGCCAAAGGGCAGTTTCCTCTTTCTTCCACACTTCATCTAACTCTTTCTTAATCTCTTTCATTCTGTCATAATCAGCAACAGATAATTGATGGGTTTCAGACATGACATCCATATATCAAACTTCAGAAAGAGTGCCTTCTTCTTCTTAAGAGTTGCTTCCCTATTAATACTCCATCCCTTAGTTTTTTTTCTGAGATTCTTAGTCTTAAGCATCCAATTATCAACTGAGGATTTGGCTGAAGACACAGAGACCCATCATGGAGCTGAAATTAATATAGTGTGCTCTATGCTGCATAGAAATTATTGCCTAAACGGAAGTGGGAATCTACAAATCTTTCATATACAGGTATACAGATCGGCTCCAGTTTCCTAGCTGAAATGGGTGAAGAAGGAGGGGCCGTTGGTGATGAAGTTGTAGTTGAGCTCGCCGGGCCTTGCTGTCCGCTGCCACATCTGGTCGTCGATCATCTCGTCGGTGAGCCCGAACTCCCTCAGCTCGTCCACGGTGTGGTGCACCAGCAGGCTGTACCGGCCGCCCTCGCCGGTCTGCATAACCAGCGTGCCGCCGTTGTCCAGGTTCGCCAGGCCCTCGAACTGCCGCACCGTCCACTTGTACCACCGCATCAGGAACACCCGCAGCGTCAACCCGTGCGACACCAGCACCAGGTTCATCTCCGGCGCCGGCGGCGCACCGGGCGGCGAGGGGGGCTGGAAACGGCCGATGTCGATGTCGGCGCGGAGGGTCTCCCGGAACCCCGTGATCCGGTCGTACACGTCCGCCGCCGACTCGCCGTCCGGGAACCGGTAGAAGAACCGGCCGTACCGCCGCCGGATCTCCTTCTCCACCCGCATCTTCTCCCGGTCCTGGAAGTTCCCTGCTCACGGCCACAGAGAGACACGTGGGTGGTCGATCAGGCCACGTGGTAGTACGAGATAAGGCAATCCATTTCTTTATCCACATGCAGATCGGGTCGTCGTACCGAAGTCCTGCTCGCGGATGCGGGGCTCCTCGCGGACGCCGGCGATGCGGCGGGCGTCGAAGGCGCGGCCGACCCCGCGGAGCGTCTCCAGGGTGCGCCGGTACGGGGACACGTAGAAGTAGACCTTCCAGTCGTCGTCGCCGTCCTCCTCCTCATCGTCTCCGTGGCCGGAGGAGAGGAGGCGGTGCAGGCGGCGGCCGCAGTCCTCGGCCTGGCGGTGGCCCTTGGGGGTGAGCCCGATGAGCGGGTCGGGGACGCGCGTGTAGGCGCCCTCGTCCACGTTCCCCTCGCTCTGCCCGTGCCGCACCAGCACGATGCGCCGCGGCCGGGGCGGCGGCGCCGGGTACGGCAGCGGGCGAAGCTCCGGGAAGTAGTGCTGCTGCTGATGCTGCTCCTGCTCCCGCGCTCCAGACGACGCCTGCGCGCGGCGGCGCGGGACGCCCAGCGTGTCCTCACAGCAGCGGCACCGCAGCCGGTGCCGGGACCGGGGTCGCGGCGACGCCGCTGGCGCCGGGGCGCACCTGGTGGCCGCCGCCATCAACTAATCAGCTATCTTGCGCGGTTGCTATGGCCGCATCGGGTCGCCGGTGGCCAGTGGGGAACAGAGAAGCCGGCCGAGGGTATGTGCGTGGGCGAAGAAGGTTTGTTCTCTAGCGCTCGTGCGGCATGTGTCCGATAGCTACGTGTGCGAGCCAAGAACGACGAGAAGTTCCACGTGTACTACACCATTTTCGAGATAAAAAAACTATTCTACGTGTCCACAGAGAAGCAAATGGGCTCTGTATTCTGCTTTTAACTGGGCCACAACTACACGGCCTAGTTAGCCACAAAGATTTCATTGCAATGCAATCCACACGAAAAAAAACATTCCTACCTCGTAACTTTAAACAATTAAAGAATTTATAGGGGGTTTCCCCTCAAAAACACATTTGCACGTACTTCAGAAGATATAAATTTTACTCGGGCTGTATTTCTCAACAAAACCTGCTTCGAATTTTAATATTATAAAAATGAAAATAGCAGTTATTGGCGTCAAAAGTTTAAATATATAATTAAAAAATATAGACATTGGCCTTTTAATAGCAAAACTTGAACGGCATCGACACCCTAGCGAGCTATCCTCTCGTCATAGTTTTGAATATTTGTGGGGGTGCCAAATTTAACGAATATACTTTGTATTGATTAGGAAAAATGCCCGTGCGTTGCCACGGGGTGGATGGACAATGGTTGAAGAAAGGGTGGTGCACAGAGGACTTACGCCGAGTGCATTTTTTCACTACTTTGAAGCACATTCTTCAAAAGTTCATTTACTAAGTAAAAGGATTTTCGAAGTAAGAACACACATGGTGTTTTTTGTATGACTGTATGACTTCAATGTGACGTTGTAGATTAGACCGGTAATATATAGTGACAACACATATCTCACCAGTAAATTAACCATCGTATTGATGATAAAAAATCATACTCACAACTCTTATGTTGAGTTACTGATATCACATGGTAAAAATGTTGTATACTTCGCCTAGTGTTCGAGCATGTTGTGTGTGTGCTCACTGCGAAGTCCTTGTCGCATAGATGTATAACTTCGTGTGCTATCGCGATATATGCAGGATTTCTCCATCGCAGTTCAATCTTTGCTTAGTGTGTTGCGCCTCAATTCTTGGTTCTTTTATTCTGGTTGCATATTTGTGTTGCCTTTCCCATGCACACTTTTTTTATCTTCTGTGTTGGCTTCATGTTGGTATTTTTTTTTTCTTGTGTGTATTTTTTTGCAGCCGGGTCAAACTTTTAGTTCTTTTGCTTAGTTGATAGGCTTCACGTGACCTTTTCAGTTTTTCCTATTTTTCTTCATCGGTCATTCATACATACCACTCTTTATCTCCTTTTCTTATTTGTTCTTTGTCATCCATGACTCGAGATTGCCATCCAAATTGCTTTTCTGCATGAGAGTTTTGGATACTATATGAATCTGTTGTTCATTAAAAAATTGATAAAAATTTGCATCATAAATAGAGCATATGTAGCTTTTTAATATAAAATTTGCATCATAAATTGAGCATACATAGCTACTTATAAATAAATCTAATTACGCTGGAGATAAGCATCATAATATATGTGTTGTTTGCATGCTAGAGTATCATGTTTTTTCCTTGAAGCAATTTAGATTGCAGAAAAACGATATTAAAGTAAGAGCATTGCTATATACTCCGTGTTTACGTCCGACTTCACTACGAAGTTGTAGATCAGTATGTCGATGAGTAATGCCAAAGCATACCACACCAGCATATTAACCATTGCACGGACATCAGACAACAAAAATGATGTTTGGGTTAAAAGGATGTATAAGTTGGTTTCCTTGTTCCTCCGTACCACTTTCAACATGACAATATTCAAGGACATCAAGCTTGTCATCTTCTTCCTGATTCGGAACATCAACCTTATTGAGAATGGTTAAAGACTCAGTGGCCATGACATGTAAATGCCTATGTTTTGCTGCCGATATTTTACTATACACTCGTATAAACCGAAATCAACAGCGTCCGGAGATAATTTATGTATTTACTTTATTGGTCGTCTAGGTATACATGTTACCACCGTGTGTGACATGAGCTATGTAGTCAATATGAGTACTTCAAAAAACACAAATAGATGCAAAGAAAATGTAGAACCAAAACCAATCATGTGCATGTAGAATCGGAGAAGAAAAAAATGCATGCACGGGCAAGAGTTGATGGGTAAAGAAGCGTGTCCCTCGTAGTTAGTTCTTTTTTTCATCTACCTAGTTATTTATATTATCAAATCTAGCTAATCTCTATTTTGGTGAGTGCTCCCGTGTCCAGCCCACTCTGGTGTTCGTTGCAACAACTTATCCAGTTGTGGCTCAAAAGTTAGGGTTATCGTGTTCTCCCAGGGCGATATGTTCGCCGCCGTCGAGTCCTTGCCATCCCTACCGCTGATTCCCTGTCCAGCTTCCCTGCTTGGAGCGGCCAAGGGGCGATCTGTGTCGCTACCCGCTCTTTGTCCAGGAACGAGACGCGGCGGGTCTAGGGTTCCCCCTCAGAAACCCGATCTACTTTGCCTCGGGTTAGTGATCTAGATGGCTAATGATGGAGCTTCGGGCTCTTCTGGACTCAGTGACATGGAGAAGATGATGATGGAACTAGGCCTCTAGGAGGAGGACCTGGACGACGTCGTCTTTTATGAGAAGGAGGCTCCGCCGGAGTCGCCAAGGTGGGTAGCACTTATCAAGGTCAATACCAACAGGTCCTATAGTTAGACGTGGTTCTTCAGGAACATGCGGTCAGCCAGGGATGTTGCACAAGAAGCAAAGTTCAAACCTTTGGAGGATAATCTTTTCTCTGTCCAGTTTACGTGCTTGGGGGATTGGGAACGAGTCATGCAGGAGGGGCCGTGGAACTTTAGGGGAGATGTTGTACTTCTGGCGGCGTATGATGGCATATCAAAACCCTCGACGATCAAGCTTGAGACTATCGATATTTGGATCCAAATCCATGATGATCTGGATCTATATGCTCATCTAATCCATCCTTTGGCTGCCAAGGTTGGAGAGGTTCTCTTCGTGGAAACTCAGTCCAATGACTTCACGAGGAATTTCTACCATGTTTGGTTGCGAATCAATGTCCACAAACCTCTAGAGAACGCAGTATCCATGATCAGAGAAGGGAAGAGACAGATTTACAAAGTGAAGTATGAATGACTCCTTGATTGGTGCGTTGTGTGTGGTATGCTTGGTCACCTATACAAGGAACATGGTAAAGGGATTCACCCACCCGATGCGCTAGTCTTCAAGGAGCTCAAGGCTGACTGGTTTATGCATAGTTGAAGGGGCCCTGGAGAGGGGCGTGGACGCCAAGGCGGGCGCTGTGGAGGTCGGTCTGGTGGCCGCTCTAATGGAGGCCGCCCAGGAGGTCGAGAGGATCTTGATCACCCTTAGGCTTTTGGAGCGGGGTGTGGTAACATACCAATGGATCCAGCCGGAGCGGACAGCGATATGAACATCGAAGAATTAACCAGGAAAAGGCATGACAGATAGGAGAAGAATAAGAGTCAACTAGCCTCTGATGCAATGCACAGCGAAAACCCTAATGGCTTACAGCTTGCCATTGTGCTTGTGCGAAACAATCTCGCAAGCCCTCCTCCACAGAGAGACCCGATGAGGTCTAAGGTAGTTGATGATGGCAAAGATGGGACAAACTCAACCTGAAGAATTTGGCGGGCTCCTTCGAGGAGCGCCGCCGATCCCAATGAGTGCCCTATACTAGAACTACCGCGGTGCGGACAAACCTGCGGCAGTTCGAGAACTTCCCAAATTCGCGAGGAAGTTTGCCCCTAGCGTATTATGCATTGTGGAGACACAAATCAGTGGTGCTTGCCTTGAAGCTTTTGCAAATACGTTAGGTTATGATCAGGCGTATGCTATAGATAGCCAAGGAAGAAGTGGAGGTATGGGTATTTTCTGGAATAACACATTAGATGTTGAGATTCTGGGAGACTCGGTCTATTATATTGATGCTAGAATTCAGGAGGCTGGCCAAGATCCATGGAGAATGACCTTTGTTTATGGTGAGGCTCAGAGTCATTTGAGGAACCAGACATGGGACTTGATTAAAGGGTTACCACTTTTGAATGACCTGCCATGGCTTTGCATGTGGGATTTTAACGAAGTTCTACGTCCGGAAGAACACTAGGGGACTGCAAACCAGAGTACTGCACAAATTCAAGCCTTTAGGGACACGGTTGATATTTGCATGTTGATGGATTTGGGCTATCAGGGTCGGTTTTGGACTTTTGAGAAGAAGGTGAGGGGAGGCTCATACACGCGCGTTCATCTGGATCGTGCACTAGCAACCCCGAGCTGGATGGCAAGGTTCCCGCTAGCGCATGTTACCCATGTCACATCAGCGTCTTCAGATCATGGCCCTATACTGCTGGAGACACACAGCTCGCAACAGAAACAGACGGGTGATCAACAGTTCCGGTATGAAGTTATGTGGGAGTCATTGATTAATGGCGGGACACGATCATCTCAAGATGGAACGGGGCGGCGCCTGGCTATGGTGTTGGAGATTTTCGGGACAAGTTACTATCAATCTCAAAAGACCTCACGGCTTGGAGCAAGGATACATTTGGAAGTGTGCGTAAACAAGTTAAAGAAGCAAAATGTCAGCTGGAGCTGCTTCGTAGTGACCCGGGACGTACGGGCCCGACTCACATTGAGTTGAAGCTTAACGAGAAGCTAGTGGAGCTTTATCATCGAGAGGAACTAATGTGGCGCCAGAGGTCGCAGTTGGAATGGCTGTCAGCGGGAGGCAGAAATACAATTTTTTTTCATATGAGAGCAAGCATGCGACGGAAACGCAATATGATCAAAGCCTTGCATAACTCCCTGGGAGTTCTCATAGATGATCCGGCGGAATTGAAATCTATGGTAATAGAGTTCTATAAAACATTATACACCACGGAGGGAGTGACCGGGATGGAGGATGTTCTCATGCATGTCCCTGTGAGGGTCACGCCTGCCATGAATGAAGCTCTGTGTGCTCCATATACCAGCAATGAGGTCAAGGCTGCGCTCTTTCAAATGTTCCCGACAAAGGCACCCGGCCCGAATGGCTTCCCCGCACATTTTTATCAGCGCCATTGTGATATTTGCGGAGAGGAGGTAACAGCCGTGGTGCTCTGTCACAACCACGATGCGGCTATATCTCCCACGTGTCGAAGCACGACTTGGAGGCATAACCGCATGGTGGTTTTGTCGCAAGAAGGGTCATCTTCACACAATCCCATGTAATGAACAAGAATGGGATAAAGAGTTGGATTACAATCGCCACTTCACACAATGAACATATAATTCATACATCATTCGAAGTACACACATAGTCCGACTACGGACGAAGCCAAAAGAAAAGGAGATAACCCAACTTCTAGATCCCCGATCGTCCCAACTGGGCTCCACTACTGTTCAACATGAAACGAGACATAGAAACGACTAAGATCTTCGTTGAGCTCCCATCTGAGCTCGGTTGCATCATCTGCACTGGTATTATCGGCACCTGCAACTGTTGTGATAGTATCTGGTGAGTCACGAGGACTTAGCAATCTCAAAACCCGCGAGATCAAGACTATTTAAGCTTATGGGTAGGAAGTGGTAATGAGGTGGAGTTGCAGCAAGCACTAAGCAACTATGGTGGCTAACATACGCAAATAAGAGCGAGAAGAGAAGCAATGGGACGGTCGTGAAGCTAGAAGTGATCAAGAAGTGATCCTGAAACTACTTACGCACAATCATAACACAAAGACCGTGTTCACTTCCCGGACTCCGCCGAAAAGAGACCATCACGGCTACACACGCGGTTGATGTGTTTTAATTAAGTCAAGTGTCAAGTTCTCCACAACCGGACATTAACAAATTCCCATCTGCCACATAACCGCAGGCACGGCTCTCGAAAGTTTAAACCCTGCAGGGATGTCCCAACTTAGCCCATCACAAGCTCTCACGATCAACGAAGGATATTCCTTCTCCCAGGAAGACCCGATCAGTCTCGGAATCCCGGTTTACAAGATATTTCGACAATGTTAAAACAAGACCAGCAAAGCCGCCCGATGTGCCGACAAATGCCGATAGGAGCTGCACATATCTCGTTCTCAGGGCACACCGGATAAGCGAAGCGTACAGGTACCAACGTAACCCAAGTCGCCAAGGGACGGTCCCGCACGGTGCTCTAGTTTGGACCAACACTCAGAGGAGCACTGGCCCGGGGGGTAAATAAAGATGACCCTTGAGTCTGCAGAACCCAAGGGAAAAAGGCTTAGGTGGCAAATGTTAAAACCAAGGTTGGGCCTTGCTGGAGGAGTTTTATTCAAAGCGAACTGTCAAGGGGGTCCCATAAATCACCCAACCGCGTAAGGAACGCAAAATCAAGGAACATAACACCGGTATGACGGAAACTAGGGCGGCAAGAATGGAACAAAACACCAGGCATAAGGCCGAGCCTTCCACCCTTTACCAAGTATATAGATGGATTAATTAAATAAGAGATATTGTGATATCCCAACATAATCTTGTCCATCATGGAGCAATCTTCGACTTCACCTGCAACTAACAATGCTATAAGAGGGGCTGAGCAAAGCGGTAACATGGCCAAGCAACGGTTTGCTAGGAAGGGTGAAAAATGTTAGAGGCTGACATGGCAATTTGGGAGGCTTGACAGACAAGTGATAGGTAGCACAACATAGCGATAGAATGAAGCAACTAGCAAGCAAAGATAGAAGTGATATCGAGGGTAATGGTCATCTTGCCTGAGATCCCACAAGGAAGAAGAACGAGTCCATGAAGAAGACAAACGTACGTAGTCGAACGAATCCTCACAATAGCAACGTAACCAGAACTATCAAGAAGAAGCGCAACCGGAAAGAAGCAAACGACATAGTAAACAACCATCACATAAACATGGCATGATGCACAATCAAGTATGATGCATGTCCGGTTTAAAGAGGCATGGCATGGCAAAGTGCAACAAACAGTATTACAAGTTAAGTGGAGCTCAATATGCAACGAGTTGCATATTGACGAAACACCACATCAATTATTTAGTTTAATCTCGTTTAGGTACTCAACAATATTAAATGTTATTAAACATGGCAAGAGATGAAGCATAATTAAACTAACTATTTAGGCAAGTTTAAGTAAGGCCGGAAACAACAAACAACAATTCCGGAAATCCCCATATGTTATTTAGCAATTTAACGCAAACAACAATTTTAAACATTTTAATTGTTGTTATCATGATGTGGATGACATATGCAAGTTTTAAGCAATTTTATGAAAATGTTGACATGAGCAAGATACGATGCATTTGTCACCGTGGCGGAAAGAAAGGGTGTCACGGCGACGAATCCGAAAATGATGCCACGGAAACATATCGGTTCCGGTAGCTCATGGAGATACCGGTGCAAAAGGAGGCGTGCGGATGTACGCAACATGCTAGAGATGGTGGGGTGCTCCCGACTACCGGGTTCCCACGGGTTAGTGGCATGGAAACGAGTGACAATTCGGACACGGTGCAAACGGTGAATCTCATTCAACACATGCATTCGGTCCACGGCGGTCGTTCTTGGCGGTTATACCTTCGAAGTGTGCATTTCGGGGCGGTTCCAAAATCGTCGAGGGAAGTAGTCGTTCACGGGTCGTAGGGGAAGTAGTCGTACACGTTTCGTAGTTGTACACACTCCATAGATGTTCGGGGTCACGTCAAGGAACTTGATGTCCACGGGGTCTTCGAGCTCGACAGTAGTGGTACACATGTCGTCGTGGAAGTAGTGGTTCACGTTTTGAAGAGGAACTTGACGAATCCGATGTCTCCGGGGGCGACGGTAGTGGAACTTGGTGCTTGCGCTGCATGGGTCCTCGGCGACAGTAGTGGTACACGCACGTAGACGAACTTGACGAGTCGTCGTCATCCTGGTACTTGGCGAATCCCATAGCGGCGGTAGAGGTACACTTGGCGGTCTTGGGTCTACATGATTTGGATGCATTCGGGGACGTCTCAGTCGTTCAACGTAGAGGCCGTGTAGGCGAATTTGTTGGTCTTGATGACCCGAAATGAAGCAACACAAGGGCCTAGAGTGGGCAGCAGCAAGGAGGCGATGGTGGTGGTCAGCGGCAGCACGGGGATGGCTCAGGTGCGGGACGAGGGAGGGAGACGCGAGGACGCAGCGGGTCAACGGGGCGGCGCGGTGCAGAGGCGAAGCAGGGTCGAGGCAGGGGTGATGCGGAGGAGCTCGGCGTCCATGGCGGCATCCATGGCGGGGCGGCGCTGAGTCAAGGCACTCGGGCTGCAGGTGGCGAACGGCGGAGGTGTAGGAGAGCGACATCGAGCTTGGCGACGGCCTCTTGCCGGAGATGATGATGGGGAGGCGGTCATGGGGTCGGGGACGATGGATCTGGGTGGCGGCGGCGGCTCGGGAGCCTCTCCAGATCGAGACGAGGATGGAGAGGGCCAAGCGAGCAGGTGGCGGCGCGAGGGACGCTGGCGGCGGGGTCGCGCGCGAGGTGGATCAGGAGGAGCGGGACTCTGCTCCTCTCTGGCGGCGCGAGCAGGGGAACGAGAGAGAGGGGGTCGAGCAAGAGATGAGGAGGGGATCGGGGCTAGGGTTATAGAGGCGGCTGGGCCTAGGCGCAGATGGGCCTGCCGGGCTAGGCTGCTGGGCTCTCTTCTCCCTCTCTCTTATTCTCTAGAAACAGAAAATAACAAAGAAGAAAAGGAGAAGAAAGGAGGTGTTGGAGAAGAAATTGGACACACGGATAATTTTCCCGGACCCACAAGAATGTGCTTGTTCCGAGAAAATAGAAAAGGCCATGGTTGAAAGATGTAAATTCAAACTCATTTGAATTTTGCTCAAATGGGTTTGAACTAGGACTTTGTTTTTGAAGTGTCCAAAAATGTTGAGATTTTTGGTGGAGCTCCGAAAAATGATGAAAGAAATTATGGGCAAGGTTGGAGACCAAGAATTGAGATAACAACGGCATGGGATATTTTGCAAGTGGGTTATGGTTAATTCCAAATAAATGGAATAATTTTATTATAGCTCCCTAATAATATTGAGAGGCTTTAATATGTTATAAAGAGAAATCACAAGTGAATTCCCTCGATTTAATGGATCAAAGACACATGCTATTTGTTTGAGTTTTAGTTGGTTTGAGAAATTGATGGTGTGATGACATGATGCAATGCAAAAAAAAAGAGCAAGCACAACTGAAACACACGGTGATCACGAAAATATGGAAGTCTTCTGAAGCGTCGGTCTTGGTGCGTTACAACACTCCACCACTACAAGAGGATCTCGTCCCGAGATCTAGGATGGCACCGGGAAGAAACGGAAGAGGAAGAGGTAAAATAAAGTTGCTTCTTTGACAAACGAGTGAAACCCACAAACCTTGAGAGGTTGAACAAAATGAAAGAAAGAAAACAACGAAGATGAACAAAGTTGAAAACACTCCGTTAGAAAAGAGGAACATGGGATACGACGAGAACCAAGAGGTTTAGTGATAAGATAGATATTGGAAACACTCTGGTTAAAACTGGATAGAGAAGGAATAAGATTGATATAATTTGGGTAGCACTCCGACTGAAAAAAGAAGGAAAACTTGATAAGATGAAAAGAGCTTGAAGAGATGACACAATACTCCGGTTGAGAAGGGAGGTAAAACTTGACAAAATGGGGAGAACTTGAAAAGAGGGCACGACACTCCGATTACATGGATAAGCACGAAGAGAACACAGTCCTCACAATTCGAGATGATGAGTGAAGAGAACAACATCGCAATGCCTCCGGAAGAAAGAAAGAATGGAATGAAATGAACGGAGAGAAACAAGATCTTGAGAGAGTACGCTTACAACAAATGCTAGAGTGGAGTTGTTGGATTATCAACAACGAAAGGATAAGCTTGATGTGGAAATGGAAGACAACTCAAAATTATGAGGTGACAACCTGCCACTCACGGAAATTTTTTGATTGATAGCTAGAAAAGATAGAAAACTTCTTCCACCAAGATGATAGAGAGATAACTTGGATCATAGGTACGCACCACAAATAGCAACATTCCCAATGGAAGGCTTTAGGTGAAATATATCCCAAGATATCTACAACAAAGAGTTTGATGGATTTAAAATACCTCATTCTTGACAACATATGAATCATGAAACATGAAGGAAATTGTCAAGAATGATATAACACCACCTCAAAAGATAAGGTAGAAAGAATTGCACTTCAAAATGCAAGAAGAAGAATACTTGAACTCCTCAGAAAAAAAACATGTGTTGAGCACCATGTTTATTTTTGAGTATAGCTTGGCGAATCATAACTTCGAGAGAAAACTTGAAGAACAATTGAGGAATGAAAAGAATCCTTGACGAACCACCATGTAGAGCCTCCATGAAGAACTCCGGTAATAAAAGGATGATAGAAAGAAAGGGAAATTGAAAACACAAGGTGAAGCCTTGCAATGATTTAGATGGAGCTTTGCGAAGAGATAACCAAGAAAACTTGGAACTCCGGAAAAAAATGAACAACTTGGAACCGAGAATTACTTCATCATGAACAATCTTCGGAAGAAAAGAATTGAATCACCTCGAGGAAATAAGAATAAGATTTATTGTATGCTTATCCTTCATCAAATTAAATTGATGACAAGCAATGGATTTGGCATACTACTTATTCCCGTTGAAAGGATTAAAAGAGATATAGCACAAGCTTGAGAAGGTATTGATGGAACCACCGGTGGGATTTGGAAACAACGAATGAATTGATATGATAACGAAGGAAGTGAAATCTTGAACGAACCACCATAAGAATTGAAAATGAAAGTAGCAAAGGCACAACTCACCAGGGATAATTAGAAAACGAATGAAGATACTTAAGGGGATTTAGATACAAGAGAACAAAGAGATCATGAGCTGACTAGAGTAAACTTGAACGATGCACCGGTAAGATTTGGAGAACGAGAACTGAAAGCTGAGAATGAGTAACATTCAGAAATGATGGCCTTCGGATGAAAGAAATAGAAACAACTCATGAAATGCTCTGGATGGGTGAAAAGAATTCTCACAATCGAAAACAATTATGAGAGGATGGCATCAAGCTTGAACTACGCATCTTTGGAAGAACGGGTAAGGATTTAAGAGGAACTCTTGTTCGGTTTTCAAAAACCGTGAATGACGACGAGAAACACCACTATGAATTGTTGGGATACTCCGGGAGAATGAAAAACAAAGAGGTTGAGCCAACAATAAAAAATAATTTGAAATCGATCTTGGAAAACATCTGACCGATCAAATTCATTCTTACGTCAAACTTTGAAAGAATTTGAGAATCGCTCCGGATAAGTTAGAAGAGTCAGGTAAGATCCTGGGAAAAGACCTGTGGGTTAGGGCCCACTAAAAAGATACACCGTTGAACGATTGATTGAAAGGGGGGATTGCATCGGTTGAATTAAATGACTTGAATGAGATAATAATCTCCAAATAGCTTGAACAGATTAAGAATGGAAAACACGAATCTTCGGAGATATCTTGAGCACTCCGGATATGAACTGGGAGAGGTGAATAAATAAGAGAGCCTTGGATAAGAAATTCACATGGGACGATATGTGAAACAAAAGGAATAGATATGATCAACACCGAACCTTGAAACAAATCCACCAGAGAAGAAAAGAGACAAAGAATAATAAACTTGAAGCTTCGTTAGTATCTTCCTGAGAATCACCGAATAAGAACATTGACAGAAAAGAATGGAGAGAATTCCCATCAATAAAAGGATACTTGATTAAGAAATATGAGTCCTTGAAGAAAAAGGCTGGGAGGGCGGGAAAAACAAAGGCAACTTGGGGACGGATGAAACAAACACCATTGAGAAAACTTAGAAAGGATCTTGCGGATGGGGAGAATGATCGGATTCACTTGAAGAGAAGCACGCCGGTAGGAAAAGAATTAACATGACAACCTCGATGATCAAGAAGGATAAGTATTCACATAGCAATATGAGAACACCGTTTATGAAAGGTATGATTCAACATTTGACTTTGAAGAAACTCGAATACCACAAATAAAACAAAACAAAGGATTTGGCTTGCAGAATAAGCCTGAAACAAACATATGATAGAGATTTCGTCCGAAGTTTTCGTGGTGGGGCCCAAACGGGCTCGATCATACAACACCATCATGTACAAGGCAGTGCACATGACATACGAAGCGTCCCCGAACCAGCATAGCCAAGGGTTCTTTGAGATACAACGAGACCACTGTAAAAACGACTGTGGATAGGCGGAGCACTAGACGTCGAACCCCAATCTCATATCATGCATCTGTCAGAAAGAAAAAAACTAGAGCTACTTGAATTCCCACCTATAAAACTCCCGAAACTTTCTGGTTATGCAATCTGGTGTTGGGGATACAGGGGAAGCAATATATATCTCACCCAAAACTAACAATCCTTACATACAAGTTGTATCCATCCATCAACACATAACCAAGAAACCTTCAGAAATCGTGTACCTCAACCTTCGAAAATCATCCGTTATACGAGCTATGGCAATACTCCTGAACTCCCCAGTACTGGGTGGCATCGAGGTTATCTCACCAACAACTGCATAAAAGAGATTTTCGATGTCGGCAAACTCAGGTATTCCAAAACTGCAACGATAAAATTCTGACGGCAACACCTCGGAGCTCAACTCCCCGGGACACTGCCACAACCCCTAAATGTCAGGAGGCACCAAGAACAATGTTCTCGTCATATGAATATTGGAACGATCCCAAGATACCCGCGTGATCCTAAAAAAAGATTTAGTGAAATTTGACGAGAGGAAAGGCAAAACATCTACGTCAGGAGGCCTCACTAGAGCGACGAAGGGACTGAGGAGTAAAAAGAATCCTACTCTCCAATATATATAATCCTAAGACTCAAAACATTTTTGTTCTAGACTCAACAACGCCAGCGATTCGATCAAGCAGGGGGCTCCTAACTCGGGGATGGCTCTGATTACCAACTTGTCACACCCACGATGCGGCTATATCTCCCACGTGTGGAAGCACGACTTAGAGGCATAACCGCATGGTGGTTTTGTTGCAAGAAGGGTCATCTTCACACAATCCCATGTAATGAACAAGAATGGGATAAAGAGTTGGTTTACAATCGCCACTTCAGACAATGAACATATAATTCACACATCATTCATAGTACACACATAGTCTGACTACGGACGAAGCCAAAAGAAAAGAAGATAACCCAACTGCTAGATCCCCGATCGTCCCAACTGGGATCCACTACTGTTCAACATGAAACGAGACATAGCAACGACTAAGATCTTCGTTGAGCTCCCATCTGAGCTCGGTTGCATCATCTGCACTGGTATCATCGGCACCTGCAACTGTTGTGATAGTATCTGGTGAGTCACGAGGACTCAGCAATCTCAAAACCCGCGAGATCAAGACTATTTAAGCTTATGGGTAGGAAGTGGTAATGAGGTGGAGTTGCAGCAAGCACTAAGCAAATATGGTGGCTAACATACGCAAATAAGAGCGAGAAGAGAAGCAACGGGACGGTCGTGAAGCTAGAAGTGATCAAGAAGTGATCCTGAAACTACTTACGCACAATCATAACACAAAGACCGTGTTCACTTCCCGGACTCTGCCGAAAAGAAACCATCACGGCTACACACGCGGTTGATGCGTTTTAATTAAGTCAAGTGTCAAGTTCTCTACAACCGGACATTAACAAATTCCCATCTGCCACATGACCGCGGGCATGGCTCTCGAAAGTTTAAACCCTGCAGGGATGTCCCAACTTAGCCCATCACAAGCTCTCACGGTCAATGAAGGATATTCCTTCTCCCAGGAAGACCCGATCAGTCTCGGAATCCCGGTTTACAAGGCATTTCGACAATGCTAAAACAAGACCAGCAAAGCCGCCCTATGTGCCGACAAATCCCGATACGAGCTGCACATATCTCGTTCTCGGGTCACACCGGATAAGTGAAGCGTACAGGTACCAACGTAACCCAAGTCGCCAAGGGACGGTCCCGCACGGTGCTCTAGTTTGGACCAACACTCAGAGGAGCACTGGCCCGGGGGGGGGGGTAAAAAAGATGATCCTTGAGTCTGCGGAACCAAAGGGAAAAAGGCTTAGGTGGCAAATGTTAAAACCAAGGTTGGGCCTTGCCGGAGAAGTTTTATTCAAAGCAAACTGTCAAGGGGGTCCCATAAATCACCCAACTGCGTAAGGAACGCAAAATCAAGGAACATAACACCGGTATGATGGAAACTAGGGCGGCAAGAATGGAACAAAACACCAAGCATAAGGCCGAGCCTTCCACCCTTTACCAAGTATATAGATGGATTAATTAAATAAGAGATATTGTGATATTCCAACATAATCCTGTCCATCATGGAGCAATCTTCGACTTCACCT
The DNA here is from genome assembly GCA_021437245.1 of Aegilops speltoides. NCBI lineage: Eukaryota > Viridiplantae > Streptophyta > Magnoliopsida > Poales > Poaceae > Aegilops > Aegilops speltoides. The sequence continues at coordinate 508,884,239 of CM038145.1, forward strand.
GCAACTAACAATGCTATAAGAGGGGCTGAGCAAAGCGGTAACATGGCCAAGCAATGGTTTGCTAGGAAGGGTGAAAAAAGTTAGAGGCTGACATGGCAATTTGGGAGGCTTGACAGACAAGTGATAGGTAGCGCAGCATAGCGATAGAACGAAGCAACTAGCAAGCAAATATAGAAGTGTATCAAGGGTAATGGTCATCTTGCCTGAGATCCCGCAAGGAAGAAGAACGAGTCCATGAAGAAGACAAACGACGTAGTCGAACGAATCCTCACAATCGCAACGTAACCGGAACTATCAAGAAGAAGTGCAACCGGAAGGAAGCAAACGACATAGTAAACAACCATCACATAAACATGGCATGATGCACAATCAAGTATGATGCATGTCCGGTTTAAAGAGGCATGGCATGGCAAAGTGCAACAAACAATATTACAAGTTAAGTGGAGTTGCATATTGACGAAACACCACATCAATTATTTAGTTTAATCTTGTTTAGGTACTCAACAATATTAAATGCTATTAAACATGGCAAGAGATGAAACATAATTAAACTAACTATTTAGGCAAGTTTAAGTGAGGCCGGAAACAACAAACAACAATTCTGGAAATCCCCATATGTTATTTAGCAATTTAACACAAACAACAATTTTAAACATTTTAATTGTTGTTATCATGATGCGGATGACATATGCAAGTTTTAAGCAATTTTATGAAAATGTTGACATGAGCAAGATACGAGGCATTTGTCACTATGGCGGAAAGAAAGGGTGTCACGGCGACGAATCCGAAAATGATGCCACGGCAACATATCGGTTCCGGTAGCTCATGGAGATACCGGTGCAAAAGGAGGCATGCGGATGTACGCAACATGCTAGAGATGGTGGGGTGCTCCCGACTACCGGGCTCCCACGGGTTAGTGGCATGGAAACGAGTGACAATTCAGACACGGTGCAAACGGTGCATCTCATTCAACACATGCATTTGGTCCACGGCGGTCGTTCTCGGCGGTTATACCTTCGAAGGCGTGCATTTCGGGGCGGTTCCAAAATCGTCGAGGGAAGTAGTCGTTCACGGGTCGTAGGGGAAGTAGTCGTACACGTTTCGTAGTTGTACACACTCCGTAGATGTTCGGGGTCACGTCAAGGAACTTGACGTCCACGGGGTCTTCGAGGTCGACGGTAGTGGTACACACGTCGTCGTGGAAGTAGTGGTTCACGTTTTGAAGAGGAACTTGACGAATCCGATGTCTCCGGGGGCGACGGTAGTGGTACTTGGTGCTTGCGCTGCATGGGTCCACGGCGATGGTAGTGGTACACGCACGTAGATGAACTTGACGAGTCGTCGTCATCCTAGTACTTGGTGAATCCCACAGCGGCGGTAGAGGTACACTTGGTGGTCTTGGGTCTACATGATTTGGATGCATTCGGGGACGTCTCAGTCATTCAATGCAGAGGCCGTGTAGGCGAACTTGTTGGTCTTGATGACCCGAAACGAAGCAACACAAGTTCCTCGGGTGGGCAGCAGCAAGGAGCCGATGGTGGTGGTCAGCGGCAGCACGGGGACGGCTCGGGTGCGGGACGAGGAAGGGAGACGCGAGGACGCAGCGAGTCAATGGGGCAGCGCAGTGCAGAGGCAAAGCAGGGTCGAGGCAGGGGTGATGCGGAGGAGCTCGGCGTCCATGGCGGCATCCATGGCGGGGCGGCGCTGAGTCGAGGCGCTCGGGCTGAAGGAGGCGAACGGTGGAGGTGCAGGAGAGCGATGTCGAGCTTGGTGACGGCCTCTTGCTGGAGATGATGTTGGGGAGGCGGCCATGGGGTCGGGGACGATGGATCCGTGCGGCGGCGGCGGCTCGGGAGCCTCTCCCAATCGAGACGAGGATGGAGAGGGCCAAGCGAGCAGGTGGCGGCACGAGGGACGCTGGCGGCGGGGTCGCGCGAGGTGGATCTGGAGGAGCGGGGCTCTGCTCCTCTCTGGCGGCGCGAGCAGGGGAACGAGAGAGAGGGGGTCGAGCAAGAGATGAGGAGGGGATCGTGGCTAGGGTTATAGAGGCGGCTGGGCCTAGGCGCAGATTGGCCTGCCTGGCTAGGCTGCTGGGCTCTCTTCTCCCTCTCTCTTATTCTCTAGAAACAGAAAATAACAAAGAAGAAAAGGAGAAGAAAGAAGGTGTTGGGGAAGAAATTGGACACGCGGATAATTTTCCCGGACCCACAAGAATGTGCTTGTTCCGAAAAAATAGAAAAGGCCATGGTTGAAAGATGTAAATTCAAACTCATTTCAATTTCACTCAAATGGATTTGAACTAGGACTTTGTTTTTGAAGTGTTCAAAAATGTTGAGATTTTTGTTGGAGCTCCGGAAAATGATGAAAGAAATTATGGGCAAGGTTGGAGACCAAGAATTGAGATAACAACGGCATGGGATATTTTGCAAGTGGGTTATGGTTAATTCCAAATAAATGGAATAATTTTATTATAGCTCCCTAATAATATTGAGAGGCTTTAATATGTTATGAAGAAAAATCACAAGTGAATTCCCTCGATTTAAATGGATCAAAGACCCATGCAATTTGTTTGAGTTTTAGTTGGTTTGAGAAATTGATGGCGTGATGACATGATGCAATGCAAAAAAAAGAGCAAGCACAACTGAAACACACGGTGATCACGAAAATATGGAAGTCTTCTGAAACGTCGGTCTTGGGGCGTTACATGCTCCACATAATCAAGGGAGAGGAGAGCGCCGAGGCGGTCAATGATATTGTTTTATTGCTGATCCCTAAGGTAACAAGCTCGATCCATCTCTCCCAGTTCAGGCCTATTAGCCTTTGCAACGTGCTATACAAAATTGCCTCAAAAGTCATATCCAATAGACTTAATAAGCTCATAGTCCCTGACATTATCTCTGAAGAACGGTCAGCTTTTGTTCCTGGCCGGCTAATTTCGGATAACATAATATGTGCGTATGAGTGTTTGCATTTCATGAAGAGAAACAGGTCCAAAACCAACAGTTGTTGTGCACTGAAGCTTGATATGATGAAGGCATATGACAGATTGGAGTGGATTACCTTCAGGCCATAATGATTAAGCTGGGCTTTTCGCCTGTCTGGGTGGATATAGTCATGGGGATGGTAAAATCAATTTCTTTTTCTATGTTATTGAATGGTTAAAAGCTTGAGCAATTTAAACCCTCGAGGGGTATTCGACAGGGAGATCCGATCTCCCCTTACCTTTTTTTTATTTGTAGCAGAGGGCCTGTCATGCCTTTTGAAGTCCAGTTCTCAGTCATCTGCATTTGGTGGCATCAAGGTGGCCTCTATAGCACCAGCCATGAGCCATCTTTTGTTTGCAGATGATAGCTTGTTGCTTTTTAAGTCAAGTGTGGAGGGAGCAGAAGTGGTATGAAACCCGTTGGCTACTTATTGTGGAGCCTCGGGCCAGAGAATAAATCATGAAAAGTTGTCTGTTTTCTTTAGTAGGGGTTGTCCAGCATCTCTCAAGCAAGAAGTCATGCAAAGTTTGAATGTCCATAATGAATCATTGAGTGACAAATATCTAGGACTACCAACGGATGTTGGTCAATCCGAAAACGGCACCTTCAAGTACCTTCGGGAAAGAGTATGGGAAAAAGTGAGAGGATGAATGCAGAAGATGTTGTCAGTAGGGGGGAAAGAAGTCCTCATCAAATCCGTCGCGCAAGCAATCCCGGTCTTTTCAATGTCTTGCTTCAGGCTTCCAAGAGGGGTTTGTGACAGTATAACTTCGATCATTCGACAATTTTGGTGGGGAAGTAAACAAGGGAAGAGGAAGCCATGCTAAGTATCCTGGGATGTCATGACGAGGCCAAAGAACCTGGGAGGCCTGGGTTTTCGTGATCTTGAGACTTTTGACGTTGCACTACTGTCTAGGCAGGCTTTGCGACTAATGCAAGACCTGGATTCCCTCGGTGCTCGAATACTAAAGGTCGTTTACTACCCAACGACGTCTATTTGGGACGCGGACTTGGGCCCCCATCCTTCGCAAGTATGGAGATTGATTATTGATGGGAGGAATTTGTTAAATCATGGTATCATCAGACGCATTGGAGATGGATCAACGACTAAAGTTTGGCATCATAATTGGATTCCGAGAAACGGTCTTATGAAACCTTTTTCGCCTCGGGTGGATGTCCCTCCGCAGACGGTGAGTGATCTAATCGAACCAACTTTGGCATGCTGGAAGGAGGAGCTTATCCGTGAGGTCTTTTTGCCGGTTGACGCTGAAGCAATACTGAAGATTCCCCTATGCACAAGGCAGGTTGATGATTTCTGGGCTTGGGCGGGCGACCCAAAGGGTCGTTTCTCAGTTAACTCAGCCTACAAACTTATCCATAGACTGAAGATGGGAAGGGAAGCATGGCTAGAGGAGGCCGAGGAGATGTCCAGTGGGGAAAACAAAGTTATTATTTATTTCCTTATTTCATGATAAATGTTTATTATTCATGCTAGAATTGTATTAACCGGAAACATAATACATGTGTGAATATATAGACAAACAGAGTGTCACTAGTATGCCTCTACTTGACTAGCTTGTTAATCAAAGATGGTTATGTTTCCTAACCATGAACAAAGAGTTGTTATTTGATTAACAAGGTCACATCATTAGTTGAATGATCTGATTGACATGACCCATTCCATTAGCTTAGCACACGATCGCTTAGTATGTTGCTACTGCTTTTATCCATGACTTATACATGTTCCTATAACTATGAGATTATGCAACTCCGTTTACGGAGGAACACTTTGGTACTACCAAACGTCACAACGAATCGGGTGATTATAAAGGAGTACTACAGGTGTCTCCAAAGGCGATGTTGGGTTGGCGATTTCGAGATTAGGTTTTGTCACTCCGATTGTCGGAGAGGTATCTCTGGGCCCTCTCGGTAATACACATCACTTAAGCCTTGCAAGCATTACAACTAATAAGTTAGCTGTGAGATGATGTATTACGGAATGAGTAAAGAGACTTGCCGTAACGAGATTGAACTAGGTATTGATACCGACGATCGAATCTCGGGCAAGTAACATACCGATGACAAAGGAACAACGATGTTGTTATGCGGTCCGACCGATAAAGATCTTCGTAGAATATGTAGGAGCCAATATGGGCATCCAGGTCCCGCTATTGGTTATTGACCGGAGACATGTCTCGGTCATGTCTACATTGTTCTCGAACCGTAGGGTCCGCACGCTTAAGGTTTCATGGACGGTTATATTATGAGTTTGTGTATTTTGATGTACCGAAGAAGTTCGAGTCCCGGATGTGATCGCGGACATGACGAGGAGTCTCGAAATGGCGAGACATAAAGATTGATATATTGGAAGCCTATATTTGGAGTTCGAATGGTTAGGGTGAAATCGGGATTTTACCGAACACCGGGGTTACGGAACCTCTCGGGGTTATTGGGCCTTAGTGGGCCATGAGGGAGAAGAGGAAGGGTCGGCCAGGCAGGCGCGCGCCTCCCCTAGTCCGAATAGGACAAGGAGAGGGCGGCGGCGCCCCCCCTTCCCTCTTTCCCTCCCCCCAATCCTAATCCAACTAGGAAGGGGGAGTCCTACTCCCGGTGGGAGTAGGACTCCTCCGGCGCGCCTCCTCCAAGGGCCGGCCGCACCCCCCCTTGCTCCTTTATATACGGGGGCAGGGGGGCACCCTAGAACACACAAGTTGATCTACGGATCGTTCCTTAGCCGTGTCGGTGCCCCCTCCACCATATTCCACCTCGGTCATATCGTCGCAAAGCTTAGGCGAAGCCTGCGTCGATAGAACATCAAGATCGTCCACCACGCCGTCAGGTCGACGGAACTCTCTCTCCCGGAGCTTTGCTGGATCGGAGCCCGAGGAGCGCCACCGAGCTGTACGTGTGTCAAGAACTCGAGGCGCCGGAGTAACGGCGCTGGGATCGGTTGGATCGCGAGGAGAACGACGACTACTTCCTCTACGTTGTGATCGCTTCGCCGGTCTCACGAGGGTACGTAGACAACACTCTTCCCTCTCGTTGTTATGCATCACCATGATCTTGCGTGTCCGTAGGAAATTTTTTGAAATTACTACGTTACCCAACAGTGGCATCCGAGCCTAGGTTTTTATGGTTTGATGTTTTGCACGAGTAGAACACAAGTAAGTTGTGGGCGATACAAGTCATACTACCTACCAGCATGTCATACTTTGGTTCAGCGGTATTGTGAGATGAAGCGGCCCGGACCGACATTACGCGTACGCTTACGCGAGACTGGTTTCACCGCTACGAGCACTCGTTGCTTAAAGGTGACTCAAGGGTGTCTGTCTCTCTCACTTTAGTTGAACCGAGTGTGGCTACGCCGGTCCTTGTGAAGGTTAAACGGAGTCTATTTGACAAACTATCGTTGTGGTTTTGATGCGAGGTAAGAACGGTTCTTGCTAGAGCCCGTAGCAGCCACGTAAAATTTGCAACAACAAAGTAGAGGACGTCTAACTTGTTTTTGCGGGGCATGTTGTGATGTGATATGGTCAAGACGTGATGCTATATTTTATTGTATGAGATGATCATGTTTTGTAACCGGTTATCGGCAATGGCTGGAGCCATATGGTTGTCGCTTATTGTATGAAATGCAACGCTACTGTAATTGCTTTACTTTATCACTAAGCGGTAGCGATAGTCGAGAAGCAATAGATGGCGTGAGCGACAACGATGCTACGATGGAGATCAGGGTGTCGCGCCGGTGACGATGGTGATCACGACGGTGCTTCGGAGATGGAGATCACAAGCACAAGATGATGATGGCCATATCATATCACTTATATTGATTGCATGTGATGTTTATCCTTTATGCATCTTATCTTGCTTTGATTGACGGTAGCATTTTAAGATGATCTCTCACTAAAATTATCAAGTAGTGTTCTCCCTGAGTATGCACCGTTGCCAAAGTTCGTCGTGCCTGGACACCACGTGATGATCGGTGTGATAAGCTCTACGTCCATCTACAACGGGTGCAAGCCAGTTTACGCACACAGAATACTCAGTTATACTTGACGAGCCTAGCATATGAAGATATGGCCTCGGAACACGGAGACCGAAAGGTCGAGCGTGAATCATATAGTAGATATGATCAACATAAGATGTTCACCATTGAAAACTACTCCATCTCACGTGATGATCGGTTATGGTTTAGTTGATTTGGATCGCGTGATCACTTAGATGACTAGAGAGATGTCTGTCTAAGTGGGAGTTCTTAAGTAATATGATTAATTGAACTTAAATTTATCATGAACTTAGCCCTGGTAGTATTTTGCAAATTATGTTGTAGATCAATAGCTCGCGTTGTTGCTTTCATATGTTTGTTTTTTGATATGTTCCTAGAGAAAATTATGTTGAAAAATATTAGTAGCAATGATGCGGATTGGATCTGTGATCTGAGGTTTATTCTCATTGCTGCACAGAAGAATTATGTCCTTAATGCACCGCTAGGTGACAGACCTATTGCAGGAGCAGATGCAAACGTTATGAACGTTTGGCTAGCTCAATATGATGACTACTTGATAGTTTAAGTGCACCATGCTTAACAGCTTAGAATCGGGACTTCAAAGACGTTTTGAACGTCATGGACCATATGAGATGTTCCAGGAGTTGAAGTTAATATTTCAAGCAAATACCCCAGTTGAGAGATATGAAGTCTTCAACAAGTTCTATAGCTAAAAGATGGAGGAGAATCGCTCAACTAGTGAGCATGTGCTCAAATTGCTCGGGTACTTCAATTGCTTGAATCAAGTGGGAGTTAATCTTCCAGATAAGATAGTGATTGATGAAATTCTCTAGTCACCATCACCAAGTTAGTAGAACTTCGTGATGAACTATAGTATGCAAGGGATGATGAAAATAATTCCGAGTTTTTCATGATGATGAAATCGATGAAGGTAGAAATCAAGAAAGAACATCAAGTGTTGATGGTTAACAAGATCACTAGTTTCAAGAAAAGGGCAAAGGGATAGAAGGAACTTCAAGAAGAACGGCAAGCAAGTTGTTGCTCAAGTGAAGAAGCCCAAGTCCGGACCTAAGCACGAGACTAAGTGCTTCTCCGCAAAGGGACTGGTTACTGGAAGCAGAACTACCCTAAATATTTGGTGGATAAGAAGGATGGCAAAGTGAAAAAAGGGTATATTTGATATACAGGTATTTGATGTGTGCTTTACTAGTGTTTATAGCAACCCCTTGGTATTTGGTACTGGTTCAGTTGCTAAGAGTAGTAACTCGAAACGGGAGTTGCAGAATAAACAGAAACTAGTTAAGGGTGAAGTGACGATGTGTGTTGAAAGTAGTTTCAAGATTGATATGATCATCATCGCACACTCCCTATACTTTCGGGATTAGTGTTGAACCTAAATAAATGTTATTTGGTGTTTGCGTTGAGCATGAATATGATTTGATCGTGTTTATTGCAATACGGTTATTCATTTAAGTAAGAGAATAAACTGTTGTTCTGTTTACATGAATAAAACCTTATATGGTTACACACCCAATGAAAATGGTTCATTGGATCTCGATCGTAGTGATACACATATTCATAATATTGAAACCAAAAGATGCAAAGTTAATAATGATAGTGCAGCTTATTTGTGGTAATCGCCGCTTAGGTCATATTGGTGTAAAGCGCATGAAGAAACTCCATGCTGATGGAATTTTGGAATCACTTGATTATGAATCACTTGATGCTTGCGTAACCATGCCTCATGGGCAAGATGACTAAGACTCCGTTCTCCGAATAAAGGAGCGAGCAATTGACTTATTGGAAATAATACATCGATGTATGCGATCCAATGAGTGTTAAGGCTCATGGCGGGTATCGTTATTTTTCGACCTTCACAGATGATTTGAGCAGATATGGGTATATCTACTTGATGAAACATAAGTCTGAAATAGTTGAAAGGTTCAAAGAATTTCAGAGTGAAGTGGAAAAATCATCGTGACAAGAAAATAAGGTTTCTACGATCTGATCGTGGAGACAAATATTTGAGTTACGAGTTTGGTCTTCAATTAAAACAATGTGGAATAGTTTCACAAATTCATGCCACCTGGAACACCACATCTTAATGGTGTGTCCGAACGTCATAACCGTACTTTATTGGATATAGTACAATCTATGATGTTTCTTACCGATTTACCAATATCGTTTTGGGATCATGCATTAGAGACAGCTGCATTCACGCTAAATAGGGCACCATCTAAATCCGCTGAGACGACACTATATGAACTGTGGTTTAGAAAGAAACCAAAGTTGTCGTTTCTTAAAGTTTGGGGCTGCGATGCTTATGTGAAAAAGTTTCATCCTGATAAGCTCAAACCCAAATCGGAGAAGTGCGTCTTCATAGAATACCCAAAGGAAATTGTTGGGTACACCTTCTATCACAGATCCGAAGGCAAAACATTTGTTGCTAAGAATGGATCCTTTCTAGAGAAGGAGTTTTTCTCAAAAGAAGTGAGTGGGAGGAAAGTAGAACTAGATGAGGGTAAAGATTAGCTCCCTTATTGGAAAGTAGTTCATCACGTAAATTGGTTCTCGTGACACCTACACCAATTAGTAAGGAAGTTAATGATGATGATCATAAAACTTCAGATCAAGTTACTACCGAACCTCGTAGGTAAAACAGAGTGAGGTCCGCACCAGAGTGGTACGGTAGTCCTGTTCTGGAGGTCGTGTTACTTGACCATGACAAACCTACGAACTATGAGGAAGCGATGATGAGCCCAGATTCCACAAAATGGTTTGAGGCCATGAAATCTGAGATATGATCCATGTATGAGAACAAAGTATGGACTTTGATGGATTTGCCCGATGATCGGCAAACCATAGAAAATAAATGGATCTTCAAGAGGAAGACGAACGCTGATAGTAGTGTTACTATCTACAAAGCTAGATTTGTCGAAAAAGGTTTTCGACAAAGTTCAAGATGTTGACTACAATGAGATTTTCTCAACTGTAGCGATGCTTAAGTCTGTCGAATCATGTTAGCAATTGCCACAATTTATGAAATTTGGCAAATGGATGTAAAACTGCATTCTGAATGGTTTTACGGAGGAAGAGTTGTATATGATGCAACCGAGAAGGTTTTTTCGATCCAAAGGAGCTAACAAAGTGTGCAAGCTCCAAGCGATCCATCTATGGACTGGTGCAAGCATCTCGAGTTGGAATATACGCTTTGATGAGTTGATCAAAGCATATAGTTTTGTATGAGACTTAAGGTGAAGCCAGATTTACTAGAAAGTGAGTGGGAGCACTACAAAGATTTCGATAAGTATATGTGAATGACATATTGTAGATCGGAAATAATGTAGAATTATTCGCAAAGCATAAAGGAGTGTTTGAAAGAAGTTTTTCAAAGAAAGACCTCGGTGAAGCTGCTTATATATTGAGCATCAAGATCTATAAAGATAGATCAAGATGCTTGATAAGTTTTTTCAATGAGTACATACCTTGACAAGATTTTGAAGTAGTTCAAAATGGAGCAGTCAAAGAAAGAGTTCTTGCCTGTGTTACAAGGTGTGAAATTGAGTAAAACTCAAAACCCGACCACGGCAGAAGATAGAAAGAGAATGAAAGTCATTCCCTATGCCTTGGCCATAGGTTCTATAAAGTATGACATGTTGTGTACCAGATCTATTGTATACCCGCACTTTGAGTTTGGCAAGGAGTACAATAGTGATCTAGGAGTAGATCATCGGACAGCGGTCAAAATTATCCTTAGTGGAATAAGGATATGTTTCTCGATTATGGAAGTGAAAAGGTTAAATGCGTAAAGGGTTACGACGATGCAAGTTTTGACACCGATCCGATGACTCTAAGTCTCGATCTACATACATATTGAAAGTGGGAGCAATTAGCTAGAGTAGCTTCGTGCAGAGCATTGTAGACATAGAAGAATTGCAAAATACATAACGGATCTGAATGTATAAGACCCGTTGACTAAGACTCTCTCACAAGCAAAACATGATCACACCTTAGTACTCTTTGGGTGTTTAATCACATAGCGATGTGAATTAGATTACTGAATCTAGTAAACCCTTTGGGTGTTGGTCACATGGCGATGTGAATTATGGGTGTTAATCACATGATAATGTGAACTATCGATGTTAATCACATGGTGATGTGATCTAGATTATTGACTCTAGTGCAAGTGGGAGATCAAGGAAATATGCCCTAGAGGCAATAATAAAGTTATTATATATTTCCTCATATCATGATAAATGTTTATTATTCATGCTAGAATTGTATTAACCGGAAACATAATACATGTGTGAATATATAGACAAACAGTGTCACTAGTATGCCTCTACTTGACTAGCTTGTTAATCAAAGATGGTTATGTTTCCTAACCATGAACAAAGAGTTGTTATTTGATTAACAAGGTCACATCATTAGTTGAATGATCTGATTGACATGACCCATTCCATTAGCTTAGCACACGATCGCTTAGTATGTTGCTACTGCTTTTATCCATGACTTATACATGTTCCTATAACTATGAGATTATGCAACTCCGTTTACGGAGGAACACTTTGGTACTACCAAACGTCACAACGAATCGGGTGATTATAAAGGAGTACTACTGGTGTCTCCAAAGGTAGATGTTGGGTTGGCGTATTTGAGATTAGGTTTTGTCACTCCGATTGTCGGAGAGGTATCTCTGGGCCCTCTCGGTAATACACATCACTTAAGCCTTGCAAGCATTACAACTAATAAGTTAGCTGTGAGATGATGTATTACGGAACGAGTAAAGAGACTTGCGAACGAGATTGAACTAGGTATTGGATACCGACGATCGAATCTCGGGCAAGTAACATACCGATGACAAAGGGAACAACGTATGTTGTTATGCGGTCGACCGATAAAGATCTTCGTAGAATATGTAGGAGCCAATATGGGCATCCAGGTCCCGCTATTGGTTATTGACGGAGACATGTCTCGGTCATGTCTACATTGTTCTCGAACCGTAGGGTCCGCACGCTTAAGGTTTCGATGACGGTTATATTATGAGTTTGTGTATTTTGATGTACCAAGAAGTTCGAGTCCGGATATGATCACGGACATGACGAGGAGTCTCGAAATGGTTGAGACATAAAGATTGATATATTGGAAGCCTATATTTGAGTTGAAATGGTTAGGGTGAAATCGGATTTTCTAGGAACACCGGGGTTACGGAACCCTCCGGGGTTATTGGGCCTTAGTGGGCCATGAGGGAGAAGAGGAAGGGTCGGCGGGGCAGGCGGCGTGCCCCTCCCCTAGTCCGAATAGGACAAGGAGAGGCGGCGCCCTTCCTCTTCCCTCCCCCAATCCTAATCCAACTAGGAGGGGGAGTCCTACTCGGTGGGAGTAGGACTCGCCTCCAAGGGCCGGCCGCACCCCCTTGCTCCTTTATATACGAGGCGGGGGCACCCTAGAACACACAAGTTGATCTACGGATCGTTCCTTAGCCATGTGCGGTGCCCCTCCACCATATTCCACCTCGGTCACATCGTCAGCAAAGCTTAGGCGAAGCCTGCGTCGATAGAACATCAAGATCGCCACCACGTCGTCTTCGTGGAACTCTCTCTCCCGAGCTTTGCTGGATCGGAGCCCGAGGAGCGCCACCGAGCTGTACGTGTGTCAAGAACTCGGGAGGCGCCGAGTAACGCTGGGATCGGTTGGATCGCGAGGAGAACGCATAACTACTTCCTCTACGTTGTGATCGCTTCCGCTTCGGTCTACGAGGGTACGTAGACAACACTCTTCCCTCTCGTTGTTATGCATCACCATGATCTTGCGTGTGCGTAGGAAATTTTTTGAAATTACTACGTTACCCAACATTTATTACTAGCTACATAGCACATCTGAAGCTATTACGGAAGCCAGCAGAGAGGATAGCAGTTGCACCAGCTACACGCCCAACTACTTGGCTGCCTCCACCGGGGGATCATGTAAAAATCAACGTCGACGCGGCAGTGTCGCGTGCAGACGGGTTTGGGGCTGTAGGGGCGATTTGCCGCGATGCAGCGGGAGCTTATCAGGGGGCCTCGACAGTAATTATCAGCAACATAGAAGATCCCGAAGTTCTGGAGACCTTTATCTATATCTATACCTATTAATAAAGCAAAGCGTGTTTCACCAATTTTTTCATCCGTTCACCGCCGACAAGAATTGTTTTTTATCCGAGATGGTACTAAATTCTTGTCGGTTTGTCTGCTAGAAAAAGAATTTTTCGTACGTGGGCCGCGCGCTGTGGCCCAGCGAAGAATCATTTTTTCTGAAAATGATTAGAATTCCAAAATGTTGCGGCTAATTTGAAAAATATTGGCAACTTGCAAAACATTTCCCATTTTTACAGAAACAATTATTATTTTTCAAAACTGCACAAGATTTTTTTAAAGAAAATGAGATTTCAAAAAATACTCCAAATTTTAAAAATGTTCTTGTTTTCCTCAAAATTAAAAATAATGTTCGTGTATAAAATATGGGCATTTTCTAAAAATCTTATGAATTTTCCACGCATGTTTCTTTTTTAAGAAAATGTTCAAAAATTTAAATAATGCCCATGTTTTTATAAAAAAAATTGATGTTTTCAGAAAATGTTTGTGAATTTTAAAATATGTTCCATTTCAGATTTTGTTCATGTTTTTACAAAAGTATAAATAATTTTCCTAAAACTGTTCAGGATTTTTTTCATGTTTCCTAGAATATTCGAAAACTTTATACCTTAAAATCTATATATATGCCTAGCTACTAATAAAGCAAGGTGTGTTTCTTCAATTTTTTCATCCATTCACCACCGATTGTTTTTATCTGAGGTGGTACTAAGTTTTGTGGTCCATCTGCTAGAAAAGATAAAAAAAAGAGTTTCTTTCGTCGGTGGGCCGCACGTGCTAAGCCCGGAAAAGCCACCCATTTATATGCTGACCACGCAGCTGGGATACCTTATTTGTTGCGGGGCGCAGCATATAGTTGGAGCTTCGCAACAATTTCCCAACGTTGGGCCCGTCCATTTTAATTTTGTATGCGTTCTTAAACAACTTTCTTTTTTCCTTTTTCCCTTTCAAGTTATTTTTTCCTTTTTATCTTTTTTCTTTCAAAATTTCGTTTTGTATAAAATTTATTTAAATTTCAGAATTTCAAAATGAGTTTTCACTTTAAAAGTATTTGGAACTTTAATTTTTATTCTCGCTCCAAATTGATTCGAAAATAAAATATGTTCGCATTTTTTCAAAATATATATATATAAATGTTCGAAAATTTTAGAATAAATTGCATTTTTAAAAATTACAGAAGTTCGAAAAATATTCCTTTTTTAAAAATGTTCACCAGTTCAACATAATGTTCGTGATTAAAAACACATTTTTGAAAATGACTTTGAATGTTCAAAACAAGTTTCCATTTGTAAAATTGTTCACAAATTCAAAAAAGTTCGTTTCTCTTCCTTAAAAATGGTTCCTGGTTTCAAAAAATGTTTGTGAATTTTTTGAGATCTTCCTATTTCAAGTTTTGTTTGCTTTTTTCTAGAAATTGACGATTTAAAAAAAAATGCTCGCATTTTTTATAAAAAAATCAGAAGGTCACCACAACCTCGACAAGGATGCGGACGTGAGAAAAAAAAGGCACGAGTTGAGTAGTGGCTGCCACGCCGACCAACCCAACTACTATAATGATCTCGCAGGCCAAACATTACCACGAGAACACTACAACTCTTCGCTCTATCGCCCCGCTGTTGTGCGGACCGTTTGATGGACACATCAATTATTTCTTCCGATGTTTCTCGGAAAAAAATCTCTCCCGTTGCAACGCACGGGCATATGTGCTATGAACATAAAGTATTCATCGCCTCGGACTGCAGAGCAGCTGTGGAGGCGATCAGAGGAGGAACGGCAGTAACCTACGGAGCGGTGGTGCATGAAATAACGGAGAGAGCTTGTGTTTTCACTTCTTGCATTTTTAGTCATGAGTTTCGGACCTCGAACTTTGAGACTCGCAACCTCACGAAGTCTGCTTTAACGCTGGGGACCGGCCGCCATGTTTGCTTAGGCCACCCCGGCGATTTTTTGTTCGTCCCTGTAAATATTGTGACGGTTGAATAAAGCTTTGCGAGTTTGTCTAAAAAAAGTTGCGGCTCAAAAAAAGAAAAACACAACGAAACGTGACGTCAGAACCGCTGTCTATCTGTCCAACATGTTTCGTTTCCCCATCTCTCCCCACGCCTTCTTCTTCTCCCCCACGCTCCTGATTCCCTTCCTCTCTTCTCTCCCCTAGTCTCTATCCAGCGAGGAACGGCACTCCAATCCCTCTCACTGGCCGCCGCTGCTTCAAGGCCTCCCCGCAGAGCTCTCGATCCAGATCAGATCGAGGCCACCACCGAGCCCCTCGACCGCCTCCTCCTTCGTCTTCGCCCTCGGCACGCCGCCCCACCCCCACCGGTGCTCCAGTGCCTGCCCGCGGCACCTCCTTCTCCCTCCTTTCTCCTTCTTCCTCTCTTCCTCCCCTGCATCGCAGTCCTTTATTTTTCCCTTGGCAATGAGCAGAGGAAGCACGCAGGGAGCCTCGCCGCTGCTGCCACCACGGCCTTCGTCGTGCCGCCGCCACCTCCGAGTTCGACGGCCGTTGGCGAACATCTCCCCTGCGACCGGTGTTGCGACCCTATGCCTCGCCTCCATCATACGTGAGGATGATGACGACAGCGCCGCCATAGACCCGTCCCGGGCCGTCCCTCGCCTCGCTCGCATGGGGCGCACCTGTGCGTGGACCGCCGGTCAGGCAAGCCGCCCCTCGCCGGCGGGAGCACCGGTGCCGCTCGCCTGAAGCATCTGATGGCGGCCATGACATTGCTCTGACGGTGACCGGGACTCCTCTTTGCGTTCATTCTTATCCCCGTCTGCATCTCTGCCATCTGATTCAATTGTAAATCGTCACGATGGACGCTGCTGGTTGTGCTAATTCGATTTCTTTGTGAAGGCCAAGGGCCTCGCCATGCAACTGGAGGACTTGCGGGCTAGGCTCGCCCGCTGCAAGCGCTCCTGCGAGCTCGCCCTCAGGCCAAGGCCACCTCTGGCGACTTCCTGTCCGCCATGCTCTCTAACGCCTCGGCCCTTTCCTGGGCTCGGGCGGCGTGGACACCCGCGGCGAGCATCACGCCGTCCTTGGCTTCTGCAGCATGGACGCCAGTGGCAAGTGGCGGCGCGTCCCCGACGGTGGATGCCGGCAATGGATAAGCGGCGGTTGTGGCCAATGGTGGCAGGGGTTTTATGCAAAAATGAAAAGTTATCTCATCCGGACACACTAAAATCAGATTGCGGGTTGAATTCTCAAAAACCGCGGGACTTTTATGCAAAATCGCTAGCGACGACGGACGGCCAGAAACCCATTTTTCTTTATTATTAGGTAGAGATTTATCATTTTATGGATGTATTTGTTAGAACTTATTTTTAAAATATACTATTGGTGATCAAATTTTTAATGAAACATTTACATTTGTGCCCCTAACTAGAACCCACTATTCAAATTTGCCCCTAATTTGGAAGCATGCTCAAATTTGCCACTTTGCCATTAGCTGCACTTACAGAAATGCTCTTCTGTGCCGTTACCGTCCGGTCAAACGGCTTTCACCACTATCTGAACGTTTGTTGGACATTTTACCCCTGACTCCATGTGTGACTTACAGGTGGAACCCACTATAAAATAAATAGGAAAAACTCTCTCTCACACACACTTACATGTGGGGACGAACTAAAAAAGAAAAAATAGAAAAGACTCTCACTCACCCCTCCCTATCACTTACAGGTGGACCCAACCGAAAGAATAAAAAAAACTTTCTCTCACACAGCCCCTCTCTCCCCAAAAATGTTGGCCGTTGGACCCATTGGAGGGTCAGCACCCGCCCTTGCGTTGTCATGGCAAGGCTTGGCGGCTTCGGTGCTCGTCGCCGGTGAGGGGCCAGTGCGCCTGTTCACTACTAGGAAAAGGGCTATACGTGGATGCTTAGTAGTAGCGTGGGGTGAGCACCCCACGCTATTGTTACGGAGCAGTGGTGTGGGGTTAGAACAATCACTACAGGTAGTACATAACAGTAGCGCGGGAAGCCCAAACAAGCGCTACTGCTAAGTGGGCTCCGCAGTGCCCCCACGGGATGACCACAGTCGCGGTGTGGGTCGCCTGACCGCGCTACTGCTAAGCCTGTTAGTAGTAGCACGGTTCTATGATCCCCGCTACTACTGTGGCCAGCCCGGGGCCAGCTCCCCGACCCACTTAACAACTGTGTGGGCCCGTACCCCGCACTACTGCTAAGTTAGCCCTATATCTTCTTCCTTGCGGCACGTTCCACTACCTCGATGATGTCTACTATGCAACCTTCTTCTTGTAGACCCGTCTTGGGCCTCCAAACGCAGAGTTTTGTAGGACAGTAGAAAATTTCCCTCAAGTGGATGGCCTAAGGTTTATCAATCCGTGGGAGGAGTAGAATGAAGATGGTCTCTCTCAAACAACCCTTCAACCAAATAACAAAGAGTCTCTTGTGTCCCCAACACACCCAATACAATGCTAGATTGTATAGGTGCACTAGTTCGGCGAAGATATGGTTATACAAGTGTAATATGGATGGTAGATATAGGTTTTTGTAATCTGAAATTATAAAAACAGCAAGGTAGCAAGTAACAAAAGTGAGCGAAAACGGTATTGCAATGCTTGGAAACAAGGCCTAGGGTTCATACTTTCACCAGTGCAAGCTCTCTCAAAAATGATAACATAACTAGATCATATAACAATCCCTCAACGTAACAAAGAGTCGCTCCAAAGTCACTAATAGCGGAGAACAAACAAAGAGATTATTGTAGGGTACGAAACCACCTCCAAGTTATTCTTTCTGATCGATCTATCGGGCTATTCCTATAAGTGTCACAAACAGCCCTAGAGTTCGTACTAAAATAACACCTTAAAACACACATCAACCAAAACCCGAATGTCACCTAGATACTCCAATGTGACCACAAGTATCCGCGGGTTGATTATATGATATGCATCACACAATCTCATATTCATATATTCAAACCAACACCAAGAAATTCAAAGAGTGCCCCAAAGTTTCTACCGGAGAGTCAAGACGAAAACGTGTGCCAACCCCTATGCATAAGTTCACAAGGTCACAGAACCCGCAAGTTGATCACCAAAACAAACATCAAGTGGATCACGCGAGTATCCCATTGTCACCACAGACAAATGCAAGACATACATCAAGTGTTCTCAAATCCTTAAAAACTCAATCCGATAAGATAGCCTCAAAGGGAAAACTCAATCCATTACAAGAAAGTAGAGGGGGAGAAACATCATAAGATCCAGCTATAATAGCAAAGCTCGCGGTACATCAAGATCGTGCCAAGTCAAGAACACGAGTGTAACGCCCCGGATCCGATGCGCCAGGTGTCCGCCAGTTATTCGCCGTCATTCCCATGTCATGTGCTTGCGTGTTGCACTTTGCCATGTCATCTTATGCATTTCATATCATGTCATCATGTGCATTTCATTTTGCATACATGTTCATCTCATGCATCCGAGCATTTTCTCCGTTGTCCGTTTTGCAATCCGGCACTCCTATGCCCTCCGGCGCCCCCCTTTTGCCTCTTCTCTTGTGCGGGTGTTAAACTTTCTCGGAATGGCCCGAGGTTTGCCAAGCGGCCTTGGTATAGCACCGGTAGACCGCCTGTCAAGTTTCGTGCCATTTGGAGGTCGTTTGATACTCCAACGGTTAATCGGGTAACCGCAAAGCCCTCTTTTGTTTCCAGCCCAACACCCCTTCCAAAGTGGCCCAATACCCACCAAACTCCCCTCCATGCTCTTGGTCGTTCAATCACGATCGCGTGGCCGAAAACCGCACCTCATTTGGACTCTCCTAGCTCCCTCTACCTATAAATATGTGACTCCCCCGAAATCCCGCAGTCCAAACCCTAGCCAAACTCCTCCGCGCCGCCGGACATGTCCAGCCGCGCCGGACATGTCCGCCGGACACGTCGCTTCGGCCAATCAGGCGCTGCCACGTCACCGGCCCCGCCGCCTCGCCCAATCCCACCGCGCCACCTCACCCTCTCTCTCCTCCGTCGCCTACCCGCCTCCCAGCCACTCCCGGCCTCCGTCGCCCCCTCTCGGCCTCCTCCGTCATTGCCCGCTCGGCCCGTCCGCGGCCGTCCGGGCGATCTGGGCCCGAGCTGCCCACTCCGCGCCGCCTCCCGCTTCGTTGTCCCGAGCTCTAGGGAATGGAGCTCCCGCACCGGTTCCCGTCGGCGTCCTCGCCGGAGCAACAACGAGCTCCACCAGCCGACCCCCCGCACCATGTTCCTTCTCTCTCTTCTCTTTCCTCTGTCTCCTCCCTCTGTTCCTTGCAGCGCCGCCGCCATGGATGCCCGTCGTCGCCGACCTCAAGACCAGCGCCATGGTGCCCTCCCGAGCTCCTTCGCGCCAGATCCGGCGAGCCACGCGGATCCATCTCTCGCACCATGCGGCTCGGCGTGCCGCGCTCCTTGTCGCCGGATCCGGCCACTGCGGCCCGTCCGGCCTCCCGCTTGCCCTCGCGGAGATGGCCCTTCGCCGCCGCGGCCTGCATCGCCCGATCCGGCTCCCCTCCTCGCCGTTGACCGTGCAAGGCCACGACCGCGACGCCCGGCCCGGCTTGCCCGGCCCTGCCCCAAGCCCAGCCTCCTCCGCGTCGCCAGGCAAGAGCCGCCCGCCCGGCCTCATCACCTCTCCACCGACTGGGCCGAGCCCATGGTGAGGCCCCAGCCCCTCCGATTTCAGCTGGCGTTTTTTTTCATTGCGTCTTTTTTTCTATTTTCGAGCGCATTTCTGATTGGACCCTAAACTTCATGCATATAATATCTCTCAAACTGTGCATCGGATTAAAATAATTTATACATGTAAAATGCTCAGAAAATTGTGTAGATTAATAATATGCCATTCTCATCCCATGTTAAAATGTTTAAACATGCTGTTTGATTAAATTTGCATAAATGCCATGCTAAAATGATTTATTTCATAACTAAATAACCGTAACTCGGAATTTAATAAACTTTATATGTAAATGGGGTGGAAAAATGCCTAGTTTAACTTGGTCCACTTTATTTTCCTGTTTAGCAAGTTTAAAAATATGTTTTAGGGCAGAACAGTACCAAATTCATAAATTGCATATGAGGTTTTTCCGGAAATGTTGTTTGTTGTTCCGGCCTCATTTAAACTTGCCTAAATAGTTAGTTTACTTATGCCTCACCTCTCGCCATGTTTAGCAACATTTAATATTGTTGAGTAGTTCATACCGAGAGCGAACTAAATAAGTCGGATGTGGTGTTTCGTCAATATGCAACTCGTTGCATATTGAGCTCCACTTAACTTGTAGTATTGTTTGTTGCATTTTGCCATGCCATGCCTCATTAAACCGGACATGCATCATATTTGTCTGCGCATCATGCCATGTTTATGCTTGTGTGTTTACCATGTTGTTTGTTTCTTTCCGGTGTTGCTTCCTAGTTCCGGTAATGTTGCGATTGTGAGGATTCGTTTGACTACGTCCGTTTGTCTTCTTCATGGACTCGTTCTTCTTCCTAGCGGGATTTCAGGCAAGGTGACCGCTACCCTGGATCTCACTACTATCATTGCTATGCTAGTTGCCTCGTTCTTTTGCTATGCTGCGCTACCTATTACCTGTTTGTCCAGCCATCCCATATTGCCATGAACCTCTAACCCTTGACACCATTCCTATGCAAACCGTTGTTTGGCTATGTTACCGCTTTGCTCAGCCCCTCTTATAGTGTTGCTAGCTGCAGGTGAAGTTGAAGATTTCTCCATGGTGGACAGTGTTTTGTTGGGATATCACAATATCTCTTATATTATTAATGCATCTATATACTTGGTAAAGGGTGGAAGGCTCGGCCTTATGCCCGGTGTTTTGTTCCACTCTTGCCGCCTAGTTTCCGTCATACCGGTGTTATGTTCCCGGATTTTGCGTTCCTAACGCGGTCGGGTGATTTATGGACCCCCGACAGTTCGCTTTGAATAAAACTTGTCCAGCAAGGCCCAACATTGACTTTTACCATTTGCCTCACCACCACCTACTTTTCCCTTGGGAGTAATTAACCCAAGGGTCATCTTTATTATAGCCCCCGGGCCGTTGCTTGTCTAGCGTTGGTCCAAACTAGAGCACCGTCTTGGGACCATCCCTTGGCAACTTGGGTTACGTCGGTACCAGACGCTTCGCTTATCCGGTGTTGCCACGAGAGCGAGATATGTGCAGCTCCTATCGGGATTGTCGGCGATCGGGCGGCTTTGCTGGTCTTGTTTTACCATTGTCGAAATGTCTTGATGTACAGGGATACCGAGTCGATCGGAGTGTCTCGGTGAAGGTCTATTCCTTCGATGATTGCGAGAGCTTGTCATGGGCTAAGTTGGGACACCCCTGCAGGGTATAAACTTTCGAGAGCCGTGCCCGCGGTTATGTGGCAGATGGGGAATTTGTTAATGTCCGGTTGTAGATAACTTGACACCAGATCCGAATTAAAATGCATCAACCGAGTGTGTAGCCGTGATGGTCTCTTCTCGGCGGAGTCCGGGAAGTGAACACGGTTTCAGTGTTATGTTTGGCGTAAGTAGGTGTTCAGGATCACCTCTTGATCATTGCTAGTTGACGACCGTTCCGCTTGTTCTCTTCTCGCTCTTATTTGCGTATGTTAGCCACCATATCATGCTTAGCCGCTGCTGCAACCTCACCACTTTACCCCTTCCTTTCCCATTGAGCTTTGCTAGTCTTGATACCCATGGTAATGGGATTCTTTGAGTCCTCGTGGCTCACGGATACTTCAAAACCAGTTTGCGGTGCCTATGTTACGGCGGTGACGCAACCAAGCTCAAGGAGGAGCTCGATGAAGATCTTGCCCTTTGTGTTGTTTCGTTCTAGTTGATCGATAGTGGAGCCCAGTTTGGGGTCGATCGGGGACCTTTGTCGCTTTTGGGGTTCTTCTTTTATTTTGGTTCCGTAGTCGGACCTTGATTGTATCTGGATGATGTAATGCTTTATTCATGTAATTGTGTGAAGTGGCGATTGTAAGCCAACTATGTATCTCTTTCCTTATGTATTACTTGGGTTGTGTGAAGATTACCTCACTTGTGACATTGCTTTCAATGCGGTTATGCCTCTAAGTCGTGCTTCGACACGTGGGAGATATAGCCGCATCGAGGCGTTACAAGTTGGTAATCGAGCCTTCCGACCTTAGGAGCCCCACTGCTTGATCGTTTTTATCGGCCGAGTTGTGTCTAGAAAAATGTTTTGAGTCATTTAGGATTATATATATCGGAGAGTTAGAATTTTTTTACTCCTCGGTCCTTTCGCTCTGGTGAGGTCTCCGACGTAGAGTTTTGACTCTTCTCTTCTCAAATTTCACTAAAAAAATTTTTAGGATCACGCTGGTATCTTGGAATCGTTCGATGGTTTTATGATGACAACATTGTCTTGGTGCCTCCCGTCGCCAGGGGTTTAGTGGAGGTGTCCGGGAGTTGAGCTCGAGGTGTTGTTGTCATAATTTTATCGTTGCAGTTCTGGAATACCGAGTTTAATACGCCGACATCGAAAATCTCTTTTATGCAGTTGTTGGTGAGATAACCCGATAACCCAAAGATCGAGGTGAGTACGGGAGTATTGCCATGACTTGTATAACGGATGCTTTTCGAAGGTTGAGGTACACAATTTCCGAAGGTTTCTTGGTTATGTGTTGACGGATGGATACAGCTTGGATGTAGGTATTGTTAGTTTGGGTGAGATATATTGCTTCCCCTGTATCCCCAACACCAGATTGCATAACCAGAAAGTTTCGGGAGTTTATAGGTGGGAATTCAAGTAGCTCCTAGAATATCTTTCCGACAGATGCATGATATGGGATTGGGTAAATCTCTATCATATGTTTGTTCCGGCTTATTCTGCAAGCCAAATCCTTTGTTTTGTTTTGAGTTGTGGTACTCGAGTTGCTTCAATGTCAAATGTTGAATCCATACCTTTCCTAAATGGTGTTCTCATATTGCTATGTGAATACAATCCTTTTGATCATTGATTTTGTCATGTCAACTCCTTTCCAACCGGTGTGCTTCTCTTCAAGTGGATCCCATCCTTTTTCCCATCCGCAAGATCAAATCTAAGTTTTCTCAACGGTGTTTGTTTCGTTCATCCCAAGTTGCCTTTGTTTTTCCCGCTCTCCCACCCTTTTTCTTCAAGGACTCAGATTTCTTAATCAAGTATCCATTTATTCATGTGAAGTCTCTTCATTCTTTTCTTTCAATGTTCTTATCCGGTGATTTCCCATGAAGATGCTCAACAGCTTCAAGTTCATCATCCTTCATTGTTGTCTCTTCTCCGGTGGATCCTATTCAAGCTTTCGATATTCATCATATTCCTTTCCTCGTTGCTAATGCTTTCTCATACCGATGCACCTCTTAATCATTCATTTCTTCCTATTCATTTGTTCTGGAGTGTTGAAGATATCTCACAAGACTTGCGTTTCCATTCGCAATCCCTTCAAGATATTTCCAGGTTGTTATCTCATTCAAGCCATTTAATTCAACCGGTGCAATTTCTCTTTAAAATCATTTTCAACGGTGTTCTTTTGAGTGGGCCCTAACCCACAGGTCTTTTCCCAGGATCTTACCTGACTCTTCTATTTTCCCAGAGCTATCCTAAATTCTTCTCCAAGTTTGACGTAAGAATGAGTTATCATCAGTCAAATGCTTTTCTCCAAGATCTTTCAAATTCTTTTCATAGTTGGCTCAACCTCTTCGCTTTTGATTCTTCCGGTGTGCCTCAATAATTCTTGGTGCTGTTTCTCGTTGTCATTCTCATCATTTGAAGACCGAAGAAGGATTTCTCTTGAATCTTGCTCTATTCTCTTCAAGATTCATGGTGCTATCTTGTTGCCATCCTCTCATAATTGTTTTCGATTGTGAGAATCATTTTCACCCATCAGGAGATATTCAAGAGTCTTCTCAGTTTGTCATCCGGAGTCCATCAATTCAGGTTTATTCATTCTCAGCTGTCAGTTATCATTCTCCTATCTTGTCGGTGCATCAATCGAATACCCTCTAATCGGTTCATGATCTCTTCGTTCTCAGGTATCTAAATCACCTCAAGTATCTTCATTCATTTTCCAATTCTTCCCGGTGAATTGTGCCTTTGCTACGTGCATTTTCAATTCTTACGGTGGTTCGTTCAAGAGTTCTTTTCCTTTGCTATCATATCAATTCATTCGTTCTTTCCTATCCTACCGGTGGTTCATGAAGACTTTCTCAAGTTTACGCCATATCTCTTTTAATCCTTTCTACGGGAATAAGTGGTATGCCAAATCCATTGCTTGTCATCAATTTAATTGGTGAAGGATAAGCATAACACAATTCTTATTCTTGTTCATCCAAGTGATTAATTCTTTATTCCGGAGGCCCTTAAAATTCTCGGTTTCATTTGTTTCATCTTCTCTTTTTTCCCGGAGTTCCAAGCTCTAATTATCACGGAGATCCATCTAAATCATTGCAAGGATTCACCTTGTGTTTTCAATTTCTCTTTCTTTTCATTCCTTTTGGTTACCGGAGTTCTTAATGGAGGTTCTACATGATGGTTCATCAAGGATTTAATTCCCTTCTCAAAGTTTTCATCGAGATTCTTTCCTAAGGAGCTCAAGCTTTCTTCATATGGTAATCCGGAGTGCAATTCTTTCTACCATATTTTGGAGGTGGTATTATGTCATTCTTGATAATCTGAGTTCATGTTCCATGATTCACATGTTGTCAAGAATGAGGTATTTTAAATCCATCAATCTCTTTGTTGGAGTTATCTTGGGTTATATTTCACCTAAAGCTTTCCCCAAGGAATATTGCTATTTGTGGTGCTTATCAATGATCCAAGTTATATCTCTATCATCTTGGTGGAAGAAGTTTTCTCTTATCTTCATTGATTTCAACCAATCAATTGTTTCCATTAGTGGCCGGTTGTCACCTTATCATTTTGAGATATGTTCCATAAGCCCACAACAAGCTTGTTCTTTTCGTTGTTGGTTTTCTAACAACTCCATTCTAACCTTCTTGGAAGGGTGCTTTCCAAGTTCATTTGCAGCAGAAATTGTCATTTTCTTCTCCGCCCATTTATCCCAACAATCTATCTGCTATTCTTTCTTCTGGAGGCATGGTGATGTTGCTCTCTTCACTCATCATCTCGAATTGTGAGGATCGTGTTCTTTTCATGCTTATCCATTTAACCGGAGTGTTGTGTCATCTCTTCAAGTTCTTTTCATCCCATCTTCTCAAGTTCATGTTCTATTCGTTCCATGTTCAACCGGAGTGCTGCCCGAACTCTTTCTCTCTCATCTTGTTTCAATCGGAGTGGTTTCAAATTCTATCTTGTCCAGTAAACTCTTGATTCATGTCTTTGCAACCTTCAAGTTCTCGTAATACTCCTTGTTCCTCTTTTCTAACGGATTGTTTGTAATCTAGTTCATCTTTGTTGTACTCTTTCTTTTAAATTCCGCAACCGCTCAAGGTTCGTGGTTTCACTCGTTCGTCAAAGAAGCAACTTAGTTTTACCTCTTCTCTTCCTCTTCCTTTTCCCTCCGGTGCCATCCTAGATCTCGGGATGAGATCCTCTCGTAGTGGTGGAGTGTTGTAACGCCCCGGATCCGATGCGCCAGGTGTCCGCCAGTTATTCGCCGTCATTGCCATGTCATGTGCTTGCGTGTTGCACTTTGCCATGTCATCTTATGCATTTCATATCATGTCATCATGTGCATTTCATTTTGCATACATGTTCATCTCATGC
The DNA here is from genome assembly GCA_021437245.1 of Aegilops speltoides. NCBI lineage: Eukaryota > Viridiplantae > Streptophyta > Magnoliopsida > Poales > Poaceae > Aegilops > Aegilops speltoides. The sequence continues at coordinate 508,910,079 of CM038145.1, forward strand.
ATCCGAGCATTTTCTCCGTTGTCCGTTTTGCAATCCGGCACTCCTATGCCCTCCGGCGTCCCCCTTTTGCCTCTTCTCTTGTGCGGGTGTTAAACTTTCTCGGAATGGCCCGAGGTTTGCCAAGCGGCCTTGGTATAGCACCGGTAGACCGCCTGTCAAGTTTCGTGCCATTTGGAGGTCGTTTGATACTCCAACGGTTAACCGGGTAACCGCAAAGCCCTCTTTTGTTTCCAGCCCAACACCGCTTCCAAAGTGTCCCAAAACCCACCAAACTCCCCTCCATGCTCTCGGTCGTTCGATCACGATCGCGTGGCCGAAAACCGCACCTCATTTGGACTCTCCTAGCTCCCTCTACCTATAAATATGTGACTCCCCGAAATCCCGCAGTCCAAACCCTAGCCAAACTCCTCCGCGCCGCCGGACATGTCCAGCCGCGCCGGACATGTCCGCCGGACATGTCACTTCGGCCAGTCAGGCGCTGCCACGTCACCGGCCCCGCCGCCTCGCCCAATCCCACCGCGCCACCTCACCTCTCTCTCTCTCCTCCGCGTCGCCTACCCCGCCTCCCGCAGCCACTCCCCAGCCTCCACGTCGCCCCCCTCTCAGCCTCCTCCGTCGCTGGCCCGCTCCGGCCGTCGAGGCCCGCCCCGGCCGATCTGGGCCGAGCTGCCCACTCCGCGCCGCCTCCGCCGTCGCCCCGAGCTCCAGGAATGGAGCTCCCTTTGACTTCCCGCCGGCGTCCTCGCCGGAGCAACAACGAGCTCCACCAGGCCGACCCCCCCGCACCATGTTCCTTCCTCTCTCTTCTCTTTCCTCCTGTCTCACTCCCTCTGTTCCTTGCAGCGCCGCCGCCATGGATGCCCGTCGTCGCCGACCTCAAGACCCGCGCCATGGTGCCCTCCCGAGCTCCTTCCGCGCCAGATCCGGCGAGCCACGCCGGATCCATCTCCTGCACCATGCAGCTCGACGTGCCCGCGCTCCTTGTCGCCGGATCCGGCCACCTGCGGCCCCGTCCCGGCCTCCCCGCGCCTGCCCTCGCCGGAGATGGCCCCGCCGCGCCGCGCCAGATCGCCCGATCCGGCTCCTCCTCGCCATTGACCGTGCCAAGGCCACGACCGACGCCTCGGCCTAGCTCGGCCTGCCCGGCTGGCCCTGCCGGCCCACCTCCTCCGCGTCGCCGAGCCCAGCAGCCGCCCCTGCCGGCCTCATCACCTCTCCACCGACTGGGCCGAGCCCATGGGTGAGGCCCCCCAGCCCCTCCAGTTTCAGCCGCGCGTGTTTTTTTTCTGTTGCGTCTTTTTTTCTATTTTCCAGAGAAACTGCATTTTATAGATTGGACCCTAAACTTCATGCATATAATATCTCTCAAATTGTGCATCGGATTAAAATAATTTATACATGTAAAATGCTCAGAAAATTGTGTAGATTAATAATATGCCATTCTCATCCCATGTTAAAATGTTTAAACATGCTGTTTGATTAAATTTGCATAAATGCCATGCTAAAATGATTTATTTCATAACTAAATAACCGTAACTCGGAATTTAATAAACTTTATATGTAAATGGGGTGGAAAAATGCCTAGTTTAACTTGGTTCACTTTATTTTCCTGTTTAACAACTTTAAAATATGTTTTAGGGCAGAACAGTACCAAATTCATAAATTGCATATGAGGTTTTTCCGGAAATGTTGTTTGTTGTTCCGGCCTCATTTAAACTTGCCTAAATAGTTAGTTTACTTATGCCTCACCTCTTGCCATGTTTAACAACATTTAGTATTGTTGAGTAGTTTATACCGAGAGCGAACTAAATAAGTCGGATGTGGTGTTTCGTCAATATGCAACTCGTTGCATATTGAGCTCCACTTAACTTGTAGTATTGTTTGTTGCATTTTGCCATGCCATGCCTCATTAAACCGGACATGCATCATATTTGTCTGTGCATCATGCCATGTTTATGCTTGTATGTTTACCATGTTGTTTGTTTCTTTCCGGTGTTGCTTCCTAGTTCCGGTAATGTTGCGATTGTGAGGATTCGTTTGACTACGTCCGTTTGTCTTCTTCATGGACTCGTTCTTCTTCCTAGCGGGATTTCAGGCAAGATGACCGCTACCCTGGATCTCACTACTATCATTGCTATGCTAGTTGCCTCGTTCTTTCGCTATGATGCGCTACCTATTACCTGTTTGTCCAGCCATCCCATATTGCCATGAACCTCTAACCTTTGACACCATTCCTATGCAAACCGTTGTTTGGCTATGTTACCGCTTTGCTCAGCCCCTCTTATAGCGTTGCTAGCTGCAGGTGAAGTTGAAGATTTCTCCATGGTGGACAGTGCTTTGTTGGGATATCACAATATCTCTTATATTATTAATGCATCTATATACTTGGTAAAGGGTGGAAGGCTCGGCCTTATGCCTGGTGTTTTGTTCCACTCTTGCCGCCCTAGTTTCCGTCATACCGGTGTTATGTTCCCAGATTTTGCGTTCCTAACGCGGTCGGGTGATTTATGGGACCCCCCTGACAGTTCGCTTTGAATAAAACTTGTCCAGCAAGGCCCAACATTGACTTTTACCATTTGCCTCACCACCACCTACTTTTCCCTTGGGAGTAATTAACCCAAGGTTCATCTTTATTATAGCCCCCCCGGGCCAGTGCTTGTCTAAGCGTTGGTCCAAACTAGAGCACCGTGCGGGACCATCCCTTGGCAACTTGGGTTACGTCGGTACCTGTACGCTTCGCTTATCCGGTGTTGCACTGAGAACGAGATATGTGCAGCTCCTATCGGGATTGTCGGCGCATCGGGCGGCTTTGCTGGTCTTGTTTTACCATTGTCGAAATGTCTTGATGTACCGGGATACCGAGTCTGATCGAAGTGTCTCGGGTGAAGGTCTATTCCTTCGATGATCGCGAGAGCTTGTCATGGGCTAAGTTGGGACACCCCTGTAGGGTATAAACTTTCGAGAGCCGTGCCCGCGGTTATGTGGCAGATGGGAATTTGTTAATGTCCGGTTGTAGATAACTTGACACCAGATCCGAATTAAAATGCATCAACCGAGTGTGTAGCCGTGATGGTCTCTTCTCGGCGGAGTCCGGGAAGTGAACACGGTTTCAGTGTTATGTTTGGCATAAGTAGGTGTTCAGGATCACCTCTTGATCATTGCTAGTTGACGACCGTTCCGCTTGTTCTCTTCTCGCTCTTATTTGCGTATGTTAGCCACCATATCATGCTTAGCCGCTGCTGCAACCTCACCACTTTACCCCTTCCTTTCCCATTAAGCTTTGCTAGTCTTGATACCCATGGTAATGGGATTGCTGAGTCCTCGTGGCTCACGGATACTTCAAAACCAGTTTGCGGTGCCTATGTTACCGAAAGCGGTGGCGCAACCAAGCTCAAGGAGGAGCTCGATGAAGATCTTGCCCTTTGTGTTGTTTCGTTCTAGTTGATCAGTAGTGGAGCCCAGTTGGGGTCGATCGGGGACCTTTGTCGCTTTTGGGGTTCTTATTTTATTTTGGTTCCGTAGTCGAACCTTGATTGTATCTGGATGATGTAATGCTTTATTCATGTAATTGTGTGAAGTGGCGATTGTAAGCCAACTATGTATCTCTTTCCCTTATGTATTACTTGGGTTGTGTGAAGATTACCTCACTTGCGACATTGCTTTCAATGCGGTTATGCCTCTAAGTCGTGCTTCGACACGTGGGAGATATAGCCGCATCAAGGGCGTTACAACGAGAGAGAGAGAGAGAGAGAGAGAGGGGTCAAACACATAGCTACTGATACATACCCTCAGCCCCGAGGGTGAACTACTCCCTCCTCGTCATGGAGAGCACCGAGATGATGAAGATGGCCGCCGGTGATGGATCCCCCTCCGGCAAGGTGCCGGAACAGGGTCACGAGAGGTTTTTTCGTGGCTACAGAGGCTTCCGACGGGCGAACTCCCGATCTAGGTTCTGTTCTGGAGGTTTGGGGATATATAAGAGGTGTTGGCGTCGGGAACAAGTTAGGGGGACTCACGAGGCAGACACAAGGTAGGGGGCGCGCCCTCCACCCTTGTGGTGGCCTCGGGACTCTTCTCTGATATCTTTTGGTTCTGGTATTTTTATATTTTCTAAAAATAATCTCCGTAAATCTTCAGGTCAATTGGACCCCATTTGATATTCCTTTTTCGCGAAACTCAAAAACAAGGAAAAAGCATAAACTGGCACTGGGCTCTAGGTTAATAGGGTAGTCCAAAAAATCATATAAAATAGCATATAAAACATCCAAGATAGATAATATAATAGCATAGAACAATCAAAAATTATAGATAGGTTGGAGACGTATCACTCTCCGTCACACTCTCCTGCTAGCTCTCTCTGCCGCCGCCGTCGCCCATTGTCGCCCCCGAGGTATCTCCCTCCCTCCTCTCGCTGCCCTTCTCCCTTCTCTCACCGCCCGCCATCCACGCCTTCCTCCCTCCACCTCTCGCCACTCTCCTCCCTCATCCTCGTCGCACGTCGTCCTCCTGCCTCCCTCTCTCCTCTCTCCCTCCCTTCCTTCCTCCCTCCCCCATTAAAGTTTTTTTTGAATAAAATAGAACATATATGTTATATGAATACAATGTAGGAATTTTGAATCGAATAAAATAGAAAATCTAGGTAAAATGGAGGTTTTTTTAATAGAATAGATAGGTAGAATTTTGTTGTAGAATGTAGATAGCTACGTAGAATGGTCTTTGGAATAGAATAGCAAACTAGTGAATAGGTTTTTTGAATATAAAGAAGTTTTAGTAATAGAATTTTTAGTAAAAAATTGTAACAGAAATATTTAGGTATAGAAAATTTTCAATTATAGAAATGTATTGGAAAGCTATATGAGAAATTTTTAGGTATCAAATTTAGTAACAAAAAATTTAGTAAGAAAATGTAGGGATAGAAATTTTTAGTAATTTTATTTTGAATATATAAATGTATTGACCAATTTAATTATTTTTATGTCATTATCACTTTGTCATCAAAGAATACTATATGCGATTTGATGATCTAAAATTTTCACTCGGTGGAATATGCAGGCTTTGTAGTGTCGCGTCTCCTTGGAGTGATCGTCGCCGGAGCTAACTCTACTTCCTCTACACCCGAGTCGGTGAGCTAAAATTCCACCTCCTCCTTCTCTTCTCCTCGGTGTTGAATAGAGTAGAACTAGGGTATTTAGTTATGTCAATCTCACATTACCAAAATTAGAGAGAGAGAGAGAGAGAGAGAGACCTTCTTTCTTGAAGAACTAGGGTAGTTAGTTATGCTTCTTGTCCAAATAAAATGTTTGGGTTATAAGATATATTGGTACGTTTTTGTCAATATTGAACCATTGAAATGCAATGAGCACCAAGTTTGAATGCTCCTGTGTGAATGCTTATGTGTGGCGCAGGGTAGACCACCGACGAGCCGGTTGAGGACTCCCAGAAGATCACCAATGACACCTGCGCCCGGTCGACATCCATCGTCTATGGTGAGTAAACTTGATCTATGTGGTTGCTTAAATATGAAAATGAAGGATATATGTGTGCTTGTCCTAGTGGACTATGTTTGCAGGGAACACCTCCTAGTGACCTATGCAAGTTCTCATAGATATTTTTATAGATGTAGTAGTAGTAGATGAATAGTTGTGACAATGTGAAGCTCGGTTTTTAAAAATGATAATTGATCCGGATAGAATTTCAAGTTCAAACATCTTTGTATGTGAATGGATATCTTTGTATCGCAAGGAAAATCCAAGTGGCCTATGTTTTGCTGGAGTGTTGATTCATTTCCATACTGGCAAATTTCAGGCGCTCGATATGTCCTATTTTAGCAAAGGTCATGCCGAATTTTTCTGTGAACTTTAGCATGACTTGTGCTAGAATATGTAGGAAATATCGAGTGCCCTGGATTTGCTAGAAAGAGAATTAAATGACATTTCAGGTTGACTTTAAGTCTGTCGGGGCTCCATACATGAAAGTCAAAAAATCCGTGAGGGAGAGTGTCCACCATATATGAGAGAAGAAGAATGCTGACTGTTGTCATGGGGGTCGCTTCTCCTTCTTCTCCTTGTGCTAGACCTTTGTTATGCACTAGGGGAAGGAGGAGTAGCGACCATCACCGACGATCAAAAAATTAGTGGGGGAGTGACCACTATATATGAGAGAGGAAGAATCCCGACTGTTGTCGTGGGGGTAGCTTCTTCTTCATTCGAAGGTGCTAGACATTTTGGTGCAATGCACTTTCAAATGAAAGTAGGAGCTATCATAACCAAATGTCAGAGAGGAAGAATCCCGGCTGTTGTCGTGGAGGTCGCTTCTCCTTCGTTCCCGTGTGCTAGACATTTTGGTGTAATGCATTCAGGGACGAAGGAAGGAGTGACCATCACCGACGGTCGAATATATCAGAGAGGGAGTGCCCACCATATACATCACATGAGATGAGAGTTTTCAAGGAGACTCAACAAACCGAAAGTCAATCCGTGATGAATAATAATGATCTATGTGTTGAGTTCCTGGTAATTGCCATTGATTTATAATCTTTGAATTTTGAGCACAGGAAATTTCTGACAATGATAGGATCCCAGAGTGCGAATACTGCTGCGATGACCGGGGTTTGTGCGACAAAGAGTCTCACCTGCAAAATGGTAGGTTCTTCACCGTGAAGCTGGATGAGACCTTCGATGTTTGTACGGTACGCAACGACAAGTATTTCATCATAATTAAACATGACTTGTGCTTTTTTGCTTCAACATGCAATTTCTGGGTTTTTTTCAATTCGGCTAGTACATTCCGTGCCATGCAAGACCGTATGTCCTGCAGAAGCTCGGTTTCCAAGACTTTGAGAATATGAAGACGAGGAGGGCTCACCTCAGGACTAAACATGGTTATGTGTTTCGGGTTAAGCTGTGCAATGGGCTTAATCACTCTCATTTCGGTTGCTCTAGTTGGGAAGCTCTCTACAAGGCATATGGATTTGAGGAGAATATGCAAATAAGATTTAACATTCATCCCGAAGATGATGATATTGAAAATAATATCGACACTTGGGTGGATGTGGACATGCCTCCAGTTTTTCCTAAATGTGAGTTTGTCAAACTAATTTGTTAAGTTAAGTAATTTATACCATTTATTTAAAAATAATTAGTGTTCATCACTACTAAACTTGTTTATTTATAATTATCAGATTATTTCTTATCTTCAAGAATACTTGAAAGGTTGTAGACATGACGTACTATAGCTATGGATCCGTGCTTAATTGTGAGGAGAAGGGATATCTAGTCTCATTATTAGATGATGTTGAGACCTTTAAGACCAATCACTTTGTCAACCCAAATTTTAGTGGATATGTGCCACTAGTCCATGAGTTGCAGGATGGTAACTTCATTGCCAAAAACATGGTATGATTTTGTTAATGATGGTAACTTCATTGCATACATTCTTCTTAAGCAAAATACATTGCTAACTATATATGTTACTATTGTGTTGTTCAACAGAAGCTCCCAAAGGAGGTTGAGACTGACATGATGCTTACTGAAGGTCATATGTATATGGTTAGCTTACAACTGTTTCCGCCGACGACTTACCATAGTGCATACTCTATTTGTTTCAAAGATGCAAGGCTCAATATCAAAGAATGGAGCAAACTAACAAATGCGCGTACGCAACCGATTGCACAAGTTGGCGACGGGTAGATCTCCATTCTCCATTTTGGAGATAGACCGGTTTACCTGTTATACGCTATTTTACCTAGGAGAGAGGAGTAGGTCCTAGGTATTAAGAACAATTAGTTAGTGTTGATTATGACTATGATGATGAGGAGGAGTTGTTATTATATGCTGCAATGTGTTAGAATGATGAGTTGTTATATGACTCATGGATGATGATGATGATGAGGAGGAGGAGAAGGAGTTGTTATATGACTATGATGATGATGATGATGATGATGATGATGATGATGATGATGATGATGATGATGATGAGTTATTATATCATTTGGTGAAAAAACCGCGGATTAGATTCAAGTTGATGGATCCAAAGACCAAGTTGGATTAGCCTATGATGTAATAACTTATTATGATCATATTGATATAACAATCTCTAAATTACTACTGTATGAAAACTTGTATAACGGTGTATAAATACGATATAAAATAAAATAGAAATGAAATACGTAATAATAGTAGTACCGCGGGGTCAAACCGCGCTGCTAGTAACTAGTAGTAGCACTGATAACTGGACTTAGCAGGAGTGGGGACTTTACCAGTGCTACTGCTAAATGTTAGCTGTAGTGCCATAGCATTAGCGCTGGCACTCGCGCTACTGCTAGGCCATTTACCCGCACTACTACTAAGGTTTTCCCTAGTAGTGGCATGTGAGGGCCATAGAGGCAAGCTCTAGGTGGTCTGGTGGGGGAGGGGTGGATGTCGAGCACGGACGGCCGGAGTATCGAGCATGGTCGAGGCCAGTGGCGGCAACGGTCAAAGCAATGTGTCAGGGGGCTCTAGGAGAAGTCAGGCCACAACCGTGGGAGGAAGCGGGCCTGTGGTGGAGGTCCGAGGTGAGCTCCGTGGGAAGACCTAGGTGTAGGGGAACGTAGTAATTTCAAAAAAATTCCTATGCACACGCAAGATCAATGGCATAGCAACGAGAGGGGAGAGTGTTGTCCACGTACCCTTGTAGACCGAAAGCGGAAGCGTTAGAACAACGCGGTTGATGTAGTCGTACGTCTTCACGGCCCGACCGATCAAGCACCGAAACTACGGCACCTCCGAGTTCTAGCACTCGTTCAGCTCGATGACGTCCCTCGAATTCCGATCCAGCCGAGTGTCGAGGGAGAGTTCCGTCAGCACGACGGCGTGGTGATGATCTTGATGTATTACCAACGCAGGGCTTCGCCTAAGCACCGCTACGATATTATCGAGGTGGATTATGGTGGAGGGGGGCACCGCACATGGCTAAGAGATCCAAGGGATCAATTGTTGTTGTGCCTAGAGGTGCCCTCCTGCCCCCGTATATAAAGGAGCAAGGGGGGAGGGGGCGGCCGGCCTAGGAGGGGCGCGCCAAGGGGAGTCCTACTCCCGGTGGGAGTAGGACTCCCTCCTTCCTTGTTGGAGTAGGAGAAGGGGGAAAGAGGGGGAGAGGAGGAAGGAAAAGGGGGCCGCGCCCCTTGTCCAATTCGGACCAGAGGGGGGCTGCGCGCCTCCTTCCTATCAGCCTCTCTGCTCTAATCCCGTATGGCCCAATAAGGCCCATATACTCCCCGGTGAATTCCCGTAACTCTCCGGTACTCCGAAAAATACCCGAATCACTCGGAACCTTTCCGAACTCCGAATATAGTCGTCCAACATATCGATCTTTACGTCTCGACCATTTCGAGACTCCTCGTCATGTCTCCGATCTCATCCGGGACTCCGAACTCCTTCGGTACATCAAAACTCATAAACTCATAATATAACTGTCATCGTAACGTTAAGCGTGCGGACCCTACGGGTTCGAGAACTATGTAGACATGACCTAGAACTATTCTCGGTCAATAACCAATAGCGGAACCTGGATGCCCATATTGGTTCCTACATATTCTACGAAGATCTTTATCGGTCAAACCGCATAACAACATACGTTGTTCCCTTTGTCATCGGTATGTTACTTGTCCGAGATTTGATCGTCGGTATCCAATACCTAGTTCAATCTCGTTACCGGCAAGTCTCTTTACTCGTTCCGTAATGCATCATTCCATAACTAACTCATTAGCTACATTGCTTGCAAGGCTTATAGTGATGTGCATTACCGAGAGGGCCCAGAGATACCTCTCCGACAATCGGAGTGACAAAACCTAATCTCGAAATACGCCAACCCAACATGTACCTTTGGAGACACCTGTAGTACTCCTTTATAATCACCCAGTTACGTTGTGACGTTTGGTAGCACCCAAAGTGTTCCTCCGGTAAACGGGAGTTGCATAATCTCATAGTTACAGGAACATGTATAAGTCATGAAGAAAGCAATAGCAACATACTAAACGATCAAGTGCTAAGCTAACGGAATGGGTCAAGTCAATCACATCATTCTCCTAATGATGTGATCCCGTTAATCAAATGACAACTCATGTCTATGGCTAGGAAACTTAACCATCTTTGATTCACGAGCTAGTCAAGTAGAGGCATACTAGTGACACTATGTTTGTCTATGTATTCACACATGTATTATGTTTCCGGTTAATACAATTCTAGCATGAATAATAAACATTTATCATGAAATAAGGAAATAAATAATAACTTTATTATTGCCTCTAGGGCATATTTCCTTCAGTCTCCCACTTGCACTAGAGTCAATAATCTAGTTCACATCGCCATGTGATTTAACACCAATAATCATATTTGTACATGATTAACACCCATAGTTCACATCGTCATGTGACCAACACCCAAAGGGTTTACTAGAGTCAATAATCTAGTTCACATCGCTATGTGATTAACACCCAAAGAGTACAAAGGTATGATCATGTTTTGCTCGTGAGAGAAGTTTAGTCAAGGGGTCTGTCACATTCAGAGCCGTATGTATTTTGCAAATATTCTATGTCTATAATACTCTGCATGGAGCTACTCTAGCTAATTGCTCCCACTTTCAATATGTATCCAGATTAAGACTTAGAGTCATCTGGATCAGTGCAAAAACTTGTATCGACGTAACCTTTTACGACGAACCTTTTGTCACCTCATAATTGAGAAACATATCCTTATTCCACTAAGGATAATTTTGACCAATGTTCAGTGATCTACTCCTAGATCACTATTGCACTCCCTTGCCAAACCAGGGCAGAGTATACAATAGGTCTGGTTCACATCATAGCATACTTTATAGAACCTATGACTGAGGCATAGAGAATGACTTTTCATTCTCTTTCTATTTTCTGCCATGGTCGGGTCTTGAGTCTTACTCAAATTCACACCTTGCAACACAGGCAATAACTCCTTCTTTGACTGTTCCATTTTGAACTATTTCAAAAATTTATCAAGGTATGTACTCATTGAAAATCTTATCAAGTGTCTTGATCTATCTCAATAGATCTTGATGCTCAATATGTAAGTAGCTTTGTCGAGGTCTTTCTTTGAAAAACTCCTTTCAAATACTCCTTTATGCTTTTGCAGAATAATTCTACATTATTTCCGATCAACAATATGTCATTCACATATACTTATCAGAAATGCTGTAGTGATCCCACTCACTTTCTTGTAAATACAGGCTTCACCGTAAGTCTGTACAAAACTATATGCTTTGATCAACTCATCAAAGCGTATATTCCAACTCCGAGATGCTTGCACCAGTCCATAGATGGATCGCTGGAGCATGCATATTTTGTTAGCACCTTTAGGATTGACAAAACCTTCTGGTTGCATCATATACAACTCTTATTTAAGAAAACCCTTAAGGAATGCAGTTTTGACATCCATTTGCCAGATTTCATAAAATGTGGCAATTGCTAACATGATTCGGACAGACTTTTAAGCATCGATACGAGTGAGAAAGTCTCATTGTATTCAACACCTTGAACTTTGTCAAAAACCTTTTTTCGACAAGTCTAGCTTTGTAGATAGTAACACTACTATCAGCATCTGTCTTCCTCCTGAAGATCCATTTATTTTCTATGGCTTGCCGATCATCGGGCAAGTCCACCAAAGTCCACACTTTGTTCTCATACATGGATCCTATCTCAGATTTCATGGCCTCCAGCCATTTTGCGGAATCTGGGCTCATCATCGCTTCCTCATAGTTCGTAGGTTTATCATGGTCTAGTAACATGACTTTTAGAACAGGATTACCATACCACTCTGGTGCGGACCGTACTCTAGAAGACCTACGAGGTTCTATAGCAACTTGATCAGAAGTTTCATGATCATCATCATTAGCTTCGTCACTAATTGGTGTAGGAATCACTGGAACTGATTTCAGTGATGAACTATTTTCCAATTCAGGAGAAGGTACAATTACCTTATCAAGTTCTACTTTCCTCCCACTCACTTCTTTCGAGAGAAACTCCTTCTCTAGAAAGGATCCATTTTTAGCAACGAATATCTTGCCTTCGGATCTGTGATAGAAGGTGTACCCAACAGTTTCCTTTGGGTATTCTATGAAGACGCACTTCTCCGATTTGGGTTTGAGCTTATCAGGATGAAACTTTTTCACATAAGCATCGCAGCCCCAAACTTTAAGAAACGACAACTTGGGTTTCTTGCTAAACCACAGTTCATATAGTGTCGTCTCAATGGATTTAGATGGTGCCCTTTTAACGTGAATGCAGCTGTCTCTAATGCATAACCCCAAAACAGTAGTGGTGAATCGATAAGAGACATCATAGATTGCACCGTATCCAATAAAGTCTTGATTCTGACGTTCGGACACACCATAACGTTGTGGTGTTCGGTGGCGTGAGCTGTGAAACTATTCCACATTGTTTTATATGAAGGCCAAACTCGTAACTCAAATATTCGTCTCTCGCGATCGATCGCGAAACTTTATTTTCTTGTTACGATGATTTTCCACTCCACTCTGAAATTCTTTGAACCTTTCAACTATCTCAGACTTATGTTTCATCAAGTAGATATATCCATATCTGCTTAAATCATCTGTGAAAGTCAGAAAATAACGATACTCGCCACGAGCCTTAATACTCATTGGTCTGCATACATCAGTTATGTATTATTTCCAACAAGTTTGTTGCTCGTTCCATTGTTCCGAAGAACGGAGTTTTAGTCATCTTGCCCAAAAGGCACGGTTCGCAAGCATCAAATGATTCATAACCAAGTGATTCCAAAAATCCATCTTTATGGAGTTTCTTCATGCGCTTTACACCGATATGATCCAAACAGCAGTGCCACCAATAAGTTGCACTATCATTATTAACTTTGCATCTTTTGGCATCAATATTATGAATATGTGTATCACTACGATCGAGATCCAATAAACTATTTTCATTGGGTGTATGACCATTGAAGGTTTTATTCATGTAAACAGAACAACAATTATTCTCTGACTTTAAATGAATAACCGTATTGCAATAAACATGATCAAATCATATTCATGATCAACGCAAACGCTAAATAACATTTATTTAGGTTTAACACTTATCCCGAAAGTTTAGGGAGTGTGCGATGATGATCATATCAGTCTTGGAACCACTTCCAATACACATCGTCACTTCACCCTCAACTAGTCTCTGTTTATTCTGTAACTCTTGTTTCGAGTTACTAATCTTAGCAACCGAACAAGTATCAAATACTCAGGGGCTACTATAAACACTAGTAAGGCACACATCAAACACCTGTATATCAAAAATATCCTTGTTCACTTTGCCATCCTACTTATCCACCAAATATTCAGGGCATTTCCGCTTCCAGTGACCATTTCCTTTGCAGTGTAATCACTCAGTTTCAGGCATTGGTCCAGCTTTGGGCTTCTTCGCGGGAGTGACAACTTGCTTGTCATTCTACTTGAAGTTCCCTTTCTTTCCCTTTGCCCTTTTCTTGAAACTAGTGGTCTTGTCAATCATCAACACTTGATGCTCTTTCTTGATTTCTACCTTCGTTGATTTCAATATCACGAAGAGCTTGGGAATCGTTTTCGTCATCCCTTGCATACTATAGTTCATCACAAAGTTCTACTAACTTGGGGATGGTGACTAGAGAATTCTGTCAATCACTATCTTATCTAGAAGATTAACTCCCACTTGATTCAAGCGATTAAAGTACCCAGACAATCTGAGCACATGCTCACTAGTTGAGCGATTCTCCTCCATCTTTTAGCTATAGAACTTGTTGGAGACTTCATATCTCTCAACTCGGGTATTTGCTTGAAATATTAACTTCAATTCCTGGAACATCTCATATGGTCCATGACGTTTAAAACGTCTTTGAAGTCCCGATTCTAAGCCGTTAAGCATGGTGCACTAAACTATCAAGTAGTCATCATACTAAGCTAGCCAAACATTCATAACGTCTGCATATGCTTCTGCAATAGGTCTGTCACCTAGCGGTGCATTAAGGACATAATTCTTCTGTGCAGCAATGAGGATAAACCTCAGATCACGGATCCAATCCGCATCATTGCTACTAACATCTTTCAACACAGTTTTCTCTAGGAACATATCAAAATAAACATATGAAAGCAACAATGCGAGCTATTGATCTACAACATAATATGCAAAATACTACCAGGACTAAGTTCATGATAAATTTAAGTTCAGTTAATCATATTACTTAAGAACTCCCACTTAGACAGACATCTCTCTAGTCATCTAAGTGATCACGTGATCCAAATCAACTAAACCATAACCGATCATCACGTGAGATGGAGTAGTTTTCAATGGTGAACATCACTATGTTGATCATATCTACTATATGATTCACGCTCGACCTTTCGGTCTCCGTGTTCGAGGCCATGTGCGCATATGCTAGGCTCGTCAAGTTTAACTGAGTATTCGCGTGTGCAAAACTGGCTTGCACCCGTTGTAGATGGACGAGAGCTTATCACACCCGATCATCACGTGGTGTCTAGGCACGACGAACTTTGGCAACGGTGCATACTTGGGGAGAACACTTCTTGATAATTAGTGAGAGATCATCTTAAAATGCTACCGTCAAACAAAGCAAGATAAGATGCATAAAAGATAAACATCATATGCAATCAAAATATGTGACATGATATGGCCATGATCATCTTGCGCCTTTGATCTCCATCTCCAAAAATCTTGTCATGATCTCTATCGTCACCGCACGACACCATGATCTTCATCATCTTGATCTATATCAATGTGTCATCACATGGTTGTCTCACCAACTATTGCTCTTGCAACTATTGCTATCGTATAGCGATAAAGTAAAGCAATTATTTGGCACTTGCATCTTATGCAACAAAGAGACATCCATAGGGCTTCTGCCAATTGCCGATAACTTCAGCAAAAGATGATCATCTCATACAACAACTTATATCTTATCACGTCTTGACCATATCACATCACAACATGCCCTGCAAAAACAAGTTAGACGTCCTCTACTTTGTTGTTGCAAATTTTACGTGGCTGCTACGGGCTGAGCAAGAACCGTTCTTACCTACGCATCAAAACCACAACGATAGTTCGTCAAGTTAGTGCTGTTTTAACCTTCGCAAGGACCGGGCGTAGCTACACTCGGTTCAACTAAAGTTGGAGAAACTGACACCCGCCAGCCACCTGTGTGCAAAGCACGTCGGTAGAACCAGTCTCGCGTAAGCATCTGGCGTAATGTCGGTCCGGCCGCTTCATCCAACAATACCGTCGAACCAAAGTATGACATCTTTGGTAAGCAGATGACTTGTATCACCCACAACTCACTTGTGTTCTACTCGTGCATATAACATCAACGCATAAAA
This sequence comes from Aegilops speltoides, assembly GCA_021437245.1. NCBI lineage: Eukaryota > Viridiplantae > Streptophyta > Magnoliopsida > Poales > Poaceae > Aegilops > Aegilops speltoides. The sequence goes on from CM038145.1 coordinate 508,925,478, forward strand.
CCTAGGCTCGGATGCCACTGTAGCGGAACGTAGTAATTTCAAAAAAAATTCCTACGCACACGCAAGATCATGGTGATGGCATAGCAACGAGAGGGGAGAGTGTTGTCCACGTACCCTTGTAGACCGAAAGCGGAAGCATTAGAACAACGCGGTTGATGTAGTCGTACGTCTTCACGGCCCGACCGATCAAGCACCGAAACTACGACACCTCCGAGTTCTAGCACTCGTTCAGCTCGATGACGTCCCTCGAACTCCGATTCAGCCGAGTGTCAAGGGAGAGTTCCGTCAGCACGACGGCGTGGTGACGATCTTGATGTATTACCGACGCAGGGCTTCGCCTAAGCACCGCTACGATATTATCGAGGTGGATTATGGTGGAGGGGAGCACCGCACACGGCTAAGAGATCCAAGGGATCAATTGTTGTTGTGCCTAGAGGTGCCCTCCTGCCCCCGCATATAAAGGAGCAAGGGGGGAGGGGGCGGCCGGCCTAGGAGAAGGCGCCAAGGGAGTCCTACTCGGTGGGAGTAGGACTCCTCCTTCCTGTTGGAGTAGGAGAAGGGGAAAGAGGGGAGAGGAGGAAGGAAAAGGGGCGCGCCCTTGTCCAATTCGGACCAGAGGGGGCTGCGCGCCTCCTTCCTTTCGCCTCTCTCCTCTAATCCCGTATGGCCCAATAAGGCCCATATACTCCCGGCGAATTCCGTAACTCTCCGGTACTCGAAAAATACCGAATCACTCGGAACCTTTCCGAACTCGAATATAGTCGTCCAATATATCGATCTTTACGTCTCGACCATTTCGAGACTCCTCGTCATGTCCCCGATCTCATCCGGGACTCGAACTCCTTCGGTACATCAAAACTCATAAACTCATAATATAACATCATCGTAGCGTTAAGCGTGCGGACCCTACGGGTTCGAGAACTATGTTGACATGACCTAGAACTATTCTCGGTCAATAACCAATAGCGGAACCTGGATGCCCATATTGGTTCCTACATATTCTACGAAGATCTTTATCGGTCAAACCGCATAACAACATACGTTGTTCCCTTTGTCATCGGTATGTTACTTGTTCGAGATTTGATCGTCGGTATCCAATACCTAGTTCAATCTCGTTACCGGCAAGTCTCTTTACTCGTTCCGTAATGCATCATTCCGTAACTAACTCATTAGCTACATTGCTTGCAAGGCTTATAGTGATGTGCATTACCGAGAGGGCCAGAGATACCTCTCCGACAATCGGAGTGACAAAACCTAATCTCAAATCGCCAACCCAACATGTACCTTTGGAGACACCTGTAGTACTCCTTTATAATCACCCGATTACGTTGTGACGTTTGGTAGCACCAAAGTGTTCCTCCGTAAACGGAGCTGCATAATCTCATAGTTACAGGAACATGTATAAGTCATGAAGAAAGCAATAGCAACATACTAAACGATCAAGTGCTAAGCTAACGGAATGGGTCAAGTCAATCACATCATTCTCCTAATTATGTGATCCCGTTAATGAAATGACAACTCATGTCTATGGCTAGGAAACTTAACCATCTTTGATTCACAAGCTAGTCAAGTAGAGGCATACTAGTGACACTATGTTTGTCTATGTATTCACACATGTATTATGTTTCCGGTTAATACAATTCTAGCATGAATAATAAACATTTATCATGAAATAAGGAAATAAATAATAACTTTATTATTGCCTCTAGGGCATATTTCCTTCACTGGGAGTGTCGTCGGCTAGTGGCATGAGGATGGCGGTGGTGATTTTTCTTGGCAGAGATGTGCGATGGGAGAAGCAAGGGGGTTGCTAGGCGTGGGACGTGTGTTCCTGTTCCTGGTCGCTGCTTTCCCTTTTCTTTTATCATTCATTTTCCTTTTTTTATTTATCATGCGAGGGAGGGTGGGAACCATAGGAGGGTGGCGTAGAGGGGGGCGAGGTGGTGGTTTATAAGAGGTCAAACCATCATGACGACAATGGCAGACTCCTCTTTAATAGTAGAGATTTGCATATCACATTAGTTATAATTATGATAATATATAATAATTTAGAATTTTTAAAACAAGAGAAATCAATCTTTGCCACTCAAACTCGAAATATGACCATCCAATTACGTAGCCATCAGACGTGATTGCAATAACTATATATAAAAGTCTCAAGACAAATAATACAATTATTTCACGCCAAACAATATGACACAATCTAGGGAAATCTGCATGATGCCACGTTGTGCACACATCGGTGATTTATCGTTTTCATATTTTAAGCATTAAGAAAAATACATGTGCTTCATATAGCATCTTGTCTTGTAAAATCACCTCTAACAAAAAATCTATAAAAAGAAAAATTAGATTGGTTATTCATAATGATGATATAAATTAACAAATATGAATATCATGCATTACAAAATAAATTATTTGTTGTCTTTTCAATATTATTGTAAAACTGTCCGTTTACTCCACTTTTATTACTATATTTTCTTTTACAGTTAGCAAAATTAGTTGCAGAACAACAATAAGATAATTGATGCACTACAACTAGTTATTTCCTTTGTTTTCAATATTATTGTACAACACGCCCACCTCACTTTTATTAGTGTTTTTTCTTTTACACTTAGCAAAATTATTTGCAGAATAGCATAAGATAATTAATTAGTTTTCGAATCTTTACAAGGTTGCAATCTAAGTCATGTTTGAAATAGTAGTTATAGTAGTTTCATTGTTTAGATGCAACCCATTACCAAGAACTTTTATTTCAACAGATCATCTTCAAGACAAGTTCGTCTGCCTCCCAAACTAATTAGAGGGTGCTTGAATCTCATCCAGAAAAACAGTTACAACCATATCTATAAAAATGTGCGCACTAAAAATAAATTTAGCTTCGTTTTTAGGAACAATTGCATGTAATCACGACAAAACTTTGATCGAGAAGGATGGTTGAAACGGCACAACACCGATTGACCAAGACAAACTAAACCAAATGAAAATAGCTTTGCCGTGCCTAGCTAGTCTAGATTTTGGCAAAGTTATCCTAGATTAGCTTAGCAATGCTACCCTAGAAACGAAACACCTTTAGTTATAGTTCCAAGAATGTGTATATAAGCTTTAGTCGTTAAATATCTTGCAAAAGACGATCTATCTATTTTACTGCCTAGGATATCTTCACAAAAATCTCTAGGACGTGTTGCCAAAAATAATATCTTCAGAGGGTTCGAGGTTGCACGATTTTCTGTATTAGATGCAAATAAATGAAAATTTTAAAATGACAATAAGACCTGCACAAGGTATTGTAAGGCAGTTTGTCTTGCTTCGTGCTGGAGCTAACAAGTTCAAATTAACACAAGGATAGTCAAACAAGAAAGTGAAAAAAAATGCCAATATTTACTATGCTTATTTTCACCATCGGGCCCTCCTTATATTAGCAAAAGAGTTTCATTTCATTTAATAACCAAGGAAAAATAAGTGGGCTAAAACGATCGTCCAGAAGCCGCCCCTGTTGACTGACCATGACCCCTCAAAAAAAAGACTGACCATGCGACCAACGAGCGACGACCGGCGCAACAATTCTGGAGGCCAATTGTGTTGACGGTCTGGGACCACCTTCGGCTCATCGGGCCCCTCCGTGTGATATTGGACGGCTGGGATCGCTTCATGACATACTTGCACGTGCTGCTATCGGTGACGTTCTGCTGATATTTCTGTTAGCGGACTTGGTCTGGAGCTCACCGGCGATGCTCGATCAGTCGTTTCTTCTGGTCCAAAGACACGGTGACCTTCTTGGTATCTTCGCTTGATTTTTGGTATATGCAAGGGGTCAAGACTTTAGCTGGAAAAGAAAGTGATTAAACGCATCTAGAATTTGCCTGTTGACTTGTGTTTCCACGTAGTGTTATGGGCCGATTGGTTCGTATCGTATGACAAACAAAAAAAGATATATGCAAATTATTTGTACAACGAATTATTTTTCTTATGCTAACACAACTTTCAGTTTACAATTTGTTTGGTTTTTCTTAAGTTGCCTATCGAAGCATGGTGCGCTGCCACCATCCCTTTTTTGCCGCATTTTGTAGAGTAATTTTCCATGCCTCCACCCTCCTCCGAAATCCTTGTAGACGGTCCGGTCATTAGTGCCGGGCCGTTGTTGTCTTTTGCCACCCCGTCTACATGTATCAATATTGTCATGTTGCAGCACCAACTAGCCTCGCTCAAACCATCAATGACATGAACATGTCGTCGTTCGGGCCATTCTTATAGTCCTGATAACCAATGAAAATCACCTCTCACAAACTCTAACACTAGCAAGAGGTCATTAAAGCACCGCTGAGCTAAGAAGTGTCGCGTAAGAAGAAGCATCGGATCGAGCGAAAGTCTTCTTCTGCTCCCGAGCTCAAATGAGCTCGGATGAACAGTAAAATCCGATGCAAATGAAAAAAATCAAACATTTTTGAAATTTTTTTGTGAAACTTTGACAAATATTTTGAGTGCTTGAAATGACATTTGTGGAAGTTTGACAAAAAAAATCACCACTCCAAAGTGCTTTCAAAAATAGCTTTTTTGGAGCATTGATTTTTTTTTTTGCCACGACTTCCTCGAATGTCATTTCATGATAAAAAATAATCAGGAACACAAAACATTTGTCAAAGTTTGTCAAAAAATAAAATTCAGAAGTTTTTTTTTACTAACCTTTTGGATTTTATTGTTTGTCAAAGAGCATTTGGGCTCGGGATCAGATACTCTGTGTCCCGAATAGAGCAAAGATAAACTACAGACGCGAAGTAAAACTAGAATAGGCAATACAAAATCAAAGGTCACTCAAAATAAATCTCTGGAAACTTGGCCATACGTGCTCTGGCTAGTTTATTTCTCTCCTAGATAGCAAGGCAGTATCTAAAATCACATAAAAAGGTATAAATTACATGCACAAACAGGTTCACCCATAAGCACGTATGAAATGTTTGTGCAATTGATTGCAATATGACTTGAATAATTAAATTTTGTATTGAATAACCATGGATTTTTTTTCTAAAATTGGTAGAATTATGACTAAAACAATCGAAAATACGAAGGTGAACATGGTTTCACGTGCACCGACACGAATAGTAAATTTTTAGAAAACACTAGGTAAAATAAAATAAAAAAAATTTAAAAAAATTGGGTGCCAAACTTGGTATACCATTCTACTCTCGTGTGAAGTTTCCTGAAGTACTGACACCTGTGATACTCTTGGTGAAGGGATTGCAACTAAGACCTTACTATTCACCAAACAGTGTTCTTTTAATATAACTTCAATTTTGCCATTTTTGCGCAGATTATCATGAGTGGCATTTCTTCGTGAAACTTACATGGGAGTATAGCAGTCGACTATGTATGTTAGAAAACGCTTCAGATTTTTTTAGTACTTTTTTGATTTTACTGTTCTAACTGTGTGCGTAGAACCATATTCCAAAAATTCATGTCCTAAACTAATTTAAATTAATGAATATGTATGAATTTATTAATATATTTGATGAAAGAATGAAAAGTTGCTAAAATAAATAAAACTGAATTAATAATAATGTTTTTAAATATCACTGAAATGGTTTTAAAAACTGAATAAAAATGCCCCAAAAATAGGAAACGTATGTGACTTCAGTTGGATAGTTTTAAAACCTTTTTGGTTTTTTAAAATAACACAAGCAAAATACGCTTTACTATTCTATTATTTTGAATAGTCTTTGAAATTTTGGTCATACACAGGAGCGACATGACAAAGATTGAGAGAGAGGCCCATCAAGGAAAATCAGGGAATTGTCAGCAGCTATTGGCCGTGGAGACTCTGCTATATAGCCGACGGAAGACGCCATGATATGGGAAGCCGAGCTACGTAGCCCCCGCAGCTAGCTTCTTCCCGGTAGAACCACTACTACGGAGGAATCCGCGGTCTTCTTCCTCGCTGCCGTCGAAGAAAGATGCGGCCTCTACGGGGAGATCCCGGAGCCGGAGCGGACCTTGCTGTCCTCTGCTGCTGCTTCTTGCTCCTCTCCTTCCTGTCCCATGGCGCGGACATGCCCCTAGGCTCCTCCCTCTCGCCGGCAGCCAATTCGACATCGTGGTCGTCGCCCAACTCCACCTTCTCCCTCCGCTTCGCGCCGTCCCCGACCTCCCCGTCGCTCTTCGTCGCCGCGGTCACCTACGCTGGCGGCGTCCCCGTCTGGTCCGCCGGTGCCGGCGCGGCCGTGGATTCGAGGGGCTCGCTCCGCCTCTCGTTGTCCGGCGACCTGCAGCTGGTCAACGGCTCTGGAGCCGTGCTCTGGTCGTCCGGCACCGCCGGCCGAGGCGTCGCGGCCGCATCCCTCCATGAGAGCGGCAACCTCGTGCTCAACAATTCCAGGGGGCGCGTCGTGTGGCAGTCATTTGACCACCCGACGGACACAGTGGTCATGTCGCAGAGCTTCACCTCCGGCATGAACCTAACCTCCGGCCCCTACGTCTTCGCCGTCGACAGGGCCACCGGCAACCTCACGCTCAACTGGGCCAGCGCCGGCGCCGCTCCCGTGACATACCTCAGTAAGGGCTACAACTACACCTTCACCGCCAACACGACGCTCAGCTCCCCGAAGCTCACGATGCAGACCAACGGCATCGTCTCCATCACCGACGGCTCGCTCGACTCCCCCATCATCGTCGCCTACAGCAGCAACTACGGCGAGAGCGGCGACATGTTGCGCTTCTTGCGCCTCGACTCGGACGGCAACTTCCGCGCCTACAGCGCCGCGCGCGGAAGTGGCACAGCGACTGAGCAGTGGTCGGCGGTGGCGGACCAATGCCAGGTGTTCGGCTACTGCGGCAACATGGGCGTGTGCAGCTACAACCGCACGTCGCCGGTGTGCGGCTGCCCGTCGCGGAACTTCGAGCTCATCGACGCATCGAACCCCCGGAGCGGGTGCAAGCGCAAGACCGAGCTCCAAAACTGCCCGGGCAACTCCACCGTGCTCCAGATCGACAACACGCAGTTCCTCACCTACCCGCCGGAGATTGCGATCGAGCAGTTCTACGTCGGCATCACGGCATGCCGCCTCAACTGCCTCGCCGGCAGATCCTGCGTCGGCGCCACCGCGCTTTCCGACGGCTCCGGCCTCTGCTGGCTCAAGGTGTCCAACTTCGTCAGCGCCTACCAGTCCGCGTCGCTCCCCAGCACGTCTTTCGTCAAGGTCTGCTTCCCCGGCGTCCCCAACCCGCCCGTCAGCGCCACTAACGCGTCGTCGCCGGGGACCTCCGGCCTCCATGGATGATTTTTTTTTTTTTTGCCTCTAAAATCATAGTACTAGCTACTAGCAAAGCTTGGCGCCCGTTGCAGAACTTTGTGGGTTCAGAGAAATAAAATAAAGAGTAACACCCTTTTAGCAAAAGAAATCTGTAAAGCTATTCCGATTGCTTATTGAGAACAGTTAAACAGTGTTAATTAATAGTAAGAAACATTGCAAAACTATTGCATCATGTTATTAGGGATGTTTTCCAAAATGAACATTGATTTGTTTTCACAGTAAGTGTTTCGTAATAAGATCGTCGCTAATATATACTGACGCGCCCGCACCGACCGCCTTTGCCATTCCGCGGTTTGATCGTCTCCCAGTTCATCAGCACGGACGCGGCAGGCACGGGAGTTGGGTCCAGTGGGACGACGAACAAATTGCTGGCCTCCATCGGATCCATCAGGATGGCAATGAGGGCGTGGGCGGTGACACTGAGGGTGAAGATGGCGTTGTGGGACGCAAAACGAGTGGGGTGAATTGTCAAAAACAGTGAGCTTCCAGCGGGGTTTAGATTGGGTCGGGACTGTTGGAATTAGGGCTCAGTCGGCCGCACCGACTGCCTTTGCCCTCAAGTGCCGGGCTTGGCGTTTGATCTTCTCCCAATTCATCGGTGCGGACGCGACAGGCAAGGGAGTTGGGTACGGCAGGACGATGAACAAGTTGTTGGCATCCAGCAGGTCGGCTTATATAAGCATTGAAACCCGTCTCAATGTGAACCATTTCAACAGACACGAAAAAGATTATGTCCTTTTCTATTACTCCCTCCGTAAACTAATATAAGAGCGTTTAGATTACTATTTTAGTTATCTAAACACTCTTATATTAGTTTACAGAGGGAGTACATAACAAAACAATTGTTGATATCAATCAAAACAGACAGAAATCAGGAGGTCAAGAACCAAAAGATAGCGCATAAACAAGATGCTGAGTTTCGCTGAAAGATGAATGATAAGTCCTGATCCATCCAGCATGGCAGCACGCATGTCCTCTGCTTGTGTTACCTTGAGAGAGGGAGAAGGTAACAGCATTCATACTGACCTTAATTTACTACTACTTGGCCTTCTTAACAAGTGTGGAGGTGCGGAATTCTGCATCGTCTCTAACGAAGGTCCACCAAAGATAGGTAAGAGGAATGGTGCTGGCGTGCCACAGCGAATGTGCATCAGCATACCCCTTGTATGGAGGAAAGTCATACACCTCAAGAAGCATAGCTAGAGCTCCTCCGAATACGACGATCCAAACCTTGTATCGTGACGGATGATGGGTCACAACAGACCAGACTGCCCATGCAGCAATGTGAACAAGACCCATTGCCACACAAACTTTCATGTTCCATCCTGAAAAGGCATATAAACGCAGCAGATGCACATGAATTAATAATATGTTTCTACACAAAAGGCGAAGTGTGTAAGGTAAATTGAGATGTGGTTATTCAGTCCATCAATAATAATATTCCGTCCGTCATATCTTTTATTGAACTTGTAACACCACAAAACATGGTAAAAGTAACCGCTACTCCCTCCGTAAAGAAATATATTTTTACGGATGGAGCACATGATTGTTGATCCTAGCTAGTAAAATATTTAATTTTATATATATGCACGATAGATCTTGTATGAATGAATGAAGATAGCGAAAGATTAAATACTGTAGGAGAAGCAAAAGGAACTTTACCGTAGTCAAGTTCGTAGAAGTTAAGATACAAGATGTGTGTTGTAACGAATGCTAGAATAGGTGCAGCAAACATCACCCTGCCAGCCTCATCCTTGACATTAAAAGTTCTTAGCAATGTAAGGATTAAAGAGTAGCCAAGTTGGGCCACAGCTGAAGAGTAATCCAGTTTCTCAGTCAAGTCAATATCCCTACAAAATGAAGAATGATGCAGCTGAGTAAGATATCAAATACTATCATGACAGCATGCCCAAGTTTTGAGCAAATGCACACCTAGTGTGGAATATAGTGCTCCAGAACCATGCATTCAGTGATAATATTGCATAGATATGCCACAAGCCAGTGTATTCGTAGTATGTCCTCTTCGTCTGAGGTCTAAGAGGTAATCTGTAATTCACTTGGAGGAAGAATGAAAGCCAGCCAATGAAGTGCGTCAATAGGTTGAGAGCAGACAGTGCAGCTGAAAGGGGCTCCTGATAAATGGCAAACAAGTTAAGACATGTAGTAGTGGTAGTCATCATGGTGAAGTACTAGTATCACTCATCAAAATAAGAGCCAAAACATGCCTGGAAGACGGAAACACGTTTGAAGGGCCATTTTCCATGATATTTAACAGGGCTCAGGCCACCTAATTGCCGCTCCTCTTCTCTTCGTAGCATGCAGTAGTAGCGGCAGTCTGACATACAGTTTTGTTGTTTCAACTGCATGTAAAGGGGCTCCTGTGTGTACCAAGAACTTCCAGCAGATGTGCTGTCGTTATCCCGGGACTGGCAGTGGCTGATGATGTTACTTCCAATAATCCCTGTATTCTGACACTCCTTCACACAAGTTCTGCAGGTTGATCACAACGCCAGTTACCAGAAACTTCTAAACAGTGTAACATCAAAATGACAGCAACTGAAAGGTCGATAGATGAACAAGGAATCCAACCAGTTTTCAGTTCAAATTTTGTCAAGAAAAAAATAAAAAGGTAAAAAATAAATATGGTGAACTCAATTACTTTTTACGAAGTACATCCACAAACTAATAGTCACTTTTTAGAGTCCATAGAGTGCAGGAAAAAAGGACAGCCAGAAACCAGATATTATGGGTGGTAGACTGATTGCACAAGCAAAATGGAAGCATACTAGAAGGAAAATATTACTGCAAGTATGATACTATATATTAATCATGAACAACTCACGCACTGGAAATGAAATAGCATTCACAGGTGTAGCCTAGTTATTGACTTACAGTAATCCACTGTTAGTGTTTTATTTAGAATTGGGGTCATTCTACTATTGTGCTGCTATATCTCCTAATGTGCAGCCACATAAATTCAATTTATCGTATTATATCAGATATTATTTACTATTTGTTCTTGTATCCTGAAATTTGACCAGGAGGACCTAGGCATCCTGTCACCACCCAGGTTGCCTTGACTGACTGTCACAAGACAGCTAAGGAACAGATGATGTGCACACAAACGCATCATTGATTAAAATCATTTCTTTAACACTGTCCCACAATTTAGCAGAATCTATTCAACTGCGTCTAGAGCAATTTTATTTAAAAATTTGATGAAGCTAAACAAATGTTAGGGTAAATGGCAAAGGGGTACTTTGGATTGAAGGAAATTGTTAGGAATTTGGAGAAACCTTGGAATTTGATCCTACCCTTCGGAGGAAAGAAATGGGCACCTGAAATTTCAGGGTACTATTTAACAATTCAATAGGAATCAAAATCCCCTCCAACCACTGTTTCTACTCATGCGCGTAGGGATGGGGCGGTTTTCCTATGCTTTTAGACTCCAACAGACTAATCCTGCAATTTTTTGTGCTTCACAATCCTCTGTGTTGCACCTGTATTCCTGTAAAATTGCTATGTGAGAGAAAAGCCCAACAGGCCTCCCAGGCTGCTCTCCGGGCGACTACCGGGTCGACTCCGAAGGCGACCAATAACCTCACCAAAAGCGCTCCTCCCGTGCCCTCCCGCCACCGGCAGTTCAAATAGGAATAGATGTACACAGCATGAAAATAACAGCAATTTCGGTCCATGCAATGAAATGGCACCACAAATCATGTAGTAGTATGTCAGTCCAAAATAAAATAAAAAATCATTCGGAAGTATGACTCCGGTCGAGAGTTCGACAAGGATGAAAATGAACAATTACGCACACATGCAATTCTTCAAGTGTCATAGTTAAACTGGTTTGTTCAGAATCTCAGATATGCCATTCATGAGACGACGGCAGACGACAGCACCTCATGAGCACAAACTAGTACAGCCACTAACACAATGTATAACTCCTAACCAATGGTTATACAATTCCAACAATAACTGAGGCACCGACGCGACAATAGTTAGCTAAAGGTGGTCAGTAGATCCACAGCAACTGTTGCAAAAATGATTGGCCTGATACAATTTTCATAACCAAACAGACGTCTAAAAAGACATACTATGTTTTGTTAACAATGTATAGTTCGACCACCTGCTAGAAGAACCATTTGTACACAGCTTAAGTAAGAAAATATATCCAGGCAATGATAACCAATTACCAAGTAATCACGTATAGCTTAATACTTTTCCCCGAAATATAGTAAGAAGTACTCCCTCAAACTCCAAAAAGATGTCGTCCACACTTTCCGAAATTTAACTTTGAATCGTCAATTAGACCAATAAGACACAAGTAACTTAAAAATTATACCACTGGAAAATTCTTTCCGATACAAATTTAATGGTATAATCCTACAAAGCATGGATACGGCAGAAACTGCCGAATTGCCGTCCTAGTACGGGGGGATACGGGGACACGCGGGGATACGCCGGGATACACGTATCCCGCAGTATCCCATCTTTTTCGAATTAAAAAAAAGGGAAAGAAATCGGGATACGGCAGATACGGTGTGGACACGGTGGGGACTCGGGAGCCAACCTTGCCGCCGCAGCCTAGGCTCGAGGCTGCAGCTGCCTGGACTCGCTTCTTTGGTCGCCGGGTCGCCATCGCCGTTTCCCCCAAGCCCAGCTCTTCCCCCGACGAAGAACATCCATCAAGCAGAGAGGAAGATGGAAAGGCGTTCGAGGACAAGTAAGAAGGACGGGGCGGGGAGAAAGATGGGGACTGCAGCCAGCAGAGAGGAAGAAGAGAACGGCGCAGTCTTTTCTTCTGCTCTCTGCAGCTCTCAGGCGGCTGGAGGAAACGATAAGAGAACGGCTAGAGGAGCTGATAGTCTAGGGTTCCAGGAACTGGACCTTATATGGGCTCTGAGTGGAGAGCTACATGGGCCTGAGTGGAGGGTTCGTATGGACTATGGGCTACCCCAAAGTCTTTTATCAATAGAAATGAGGCGACATATATCCAGTAATTCCTTTACAAAAAACATATATCCAGTACAAAATTTCTGATCTAAAAATTATCATTAAATCTTTATTACATGCTAGTATTTTTTTCTATATATTTATATACCCTGCCGTATCCCCGAATGGCTGTTTTTGAAAAATGCCGTATCCCGTATCCCCGTATGCGTATCACCGTCTTTCCGTCCCCGTGTCCGTGCTTTTTAGGTATAATCTTATTAGTTAAATTCATGGTCAAACTTGACTTTCATAAAGAGTGTGTGCCTTCTTTTTGGAGTCGGAGGGAGACTAAACTACTAATCCAGTATTTCAGTCAAGTCAGCAAGAAACAAAAACATATCTCACAATGAAGTAACAAGAAAGGTCCAAACATTTTGTAACAACTAACACCATTATAGCAATCCTTAACATAAATAGTTTCAGTCAAGTCAGTAAGAGAACAAAAACATATTTCACAATGAAGTAACACAAAATGATCAATGTATGGTAACAACCATTATCACAATACTTAACACCACTTTGCGGTATTATGTTTGTATACTTTTAAATTCCTCTAAGTAGGTGTGGCAGTACAGTATAAAGCCCAGAGCTGCATCTAACCTCTAGCTAGTGCTGCTCTGAATCCAATAATTAATTGTTTGACCTGCAGTCTCTCTGTCTATCTAATACTCCCTCCGTAACTTAATATAAGACGTTTTTTGACACGTGTCAAAAAACGTCTTACATTAAGTTACGGAGGGAGTAAGTATGACTGACTAATTTACCATGGCAAGAATACCAGTCATGTATCACCACTTAATTTTTGTGCATCTAATCTAAAGCATCTAAAATGGGATTGAAAATTATGTAACTCAAAGTATGGCACTATTTTCTCACATATTATTCCCTCCATCTGAGTGTTTGTCACTTTATCCACTTTAGTGAATCCACCTTTGAACCAATTTACTAATTACACTACAAAGTAGAGTGTGGTAGCTGAAACTTGACTAATTGTTCATCTGACGGACAGGAATACTTTAAGGTTCTATTGTTCCATTGTCAAGTCGAAGTCAAACAATAACCATCTTCGATCGACAGTGTCCAGTTTTCCTGTTCAGATACTTTCAATCAAACTGTAGGATAGTCAATTGTGGAAACATCAGCTAAAGTTAACCAACTAGGTAAGATGACGAAACATCAGCTAAAGTTAACCCAATTACGCATCTAGATATATATATTTAAAAGACGACGAGCAATGCTACTAGGTCTAATATATCTCAGATTTAATTACTACAATTACAAGCAATAACCATCAACCACAGCGCAGCTAGGCCCACTTTCGCATTAGAAAAACTACACAAATTCGAGAACCATTTATCCAGCCAGGCCTGGAATCAAGTATATAAGAAAATAAACGACAACCAGGCGCAATGGTACATCATCTGCAACACGGGATGAGTCAAGAAATGCTCTCACCTGTACTGCGGATGAGCATCTCCCGGGCTGGCCTCGACATAGCCGACCACGAATCCGGCTGCAAGAAGGGTAGCCAATCGAACTACCCAGAGGCTACTTCCGGCCATCCCGGCGGGCACGCCTGGGTCCAGTCCACGAACCCCTCACCGCAACCAGCTATGGAGGGTGGCGCCCTGATGGATCTTCACTCCCGGCAGTCCAGTAGTTTAGGGGAGAGGACGACAAGGACCGGCACTGCAACGAGTTCCAATTGACAGGGAATGTTGATGCCCTGTTTCAACTCCCAAGTTCCACAGGGGTAGAATTAGACTTTTATTAAGCGTAAAATTGAATATGGAGCAGCAAATCAAATCAAAATTTTAGCTAGCTGTACTTTAGTCTGTAGATCACCTTCAGTAAGGCAATGGCACCAGGAGCGTACCTTGGGTGGGTGCAGCTGCCGCCGCCTGCGAGCGCGAAGTGGAGATCTACACCGGCGAGCTGCCGCCGGCCTGCCCCCGTGCCTTGCCGCTGGCTGCTGACTAGCCTGGTGCTTGAGAGGGCCAGAGGGATGAGGTTGGAGTCGGGGAACGGGGAGGAACCGTCCGACGAAGGAGAGGAGCAGCCTGCAGGTCCTCGCCGCCCGGTCAAAGGCGAGCTCAAGGAGCGGAGCGGAGGGGAGGGAGCGGCGGTGGTATGGTGGAGGCCGGCGGAGGGGGCGGCGCGGTGGTGATCCCTGTCTGGTGGGGGGCGGCGAAGGGGAGCGGCGCGGCGGCGGTGGAGGGCGGAGTGAGCGAGGCTGGGAGATGGGTCGCGGTCGTGGCGGCGCAGTCGGAGATGGAGATGGGAGAGGACGAGAAAAAAAAAGATTGGGCTATTGATTGATTTGGTCGTTGGGGACCGGCCCATTTTGCTAACCAGACGGACCCTTGGCTGATGGGAAAAAAGCCAACTCAGGCCTTCTTTGATTTGTAGGAGTTGTGTGGAATACTATAGGATAGGATTTTCAAACAATTTTTTTTTAACTCTTTGGTTTGTAGGAATGGATTCATATTCCTATCATCCTATGTAGTAGGATAGGAACCGATTCTTCACATTTCAAAGGAAAACATCAGCTTAGACTCAGTGAAAAAATCCGTATCCCATATGCATCAAATGGCTTTACGGTTTTCGCCTATTCTCCCTAGGTTTTGGAGAAAGAAAAATATGAAAAAAAAAATCATGAGAATCACATATTTGCTTCCGCGAGAAGGAAAATTATGTTTCTTGAGGGAAATAAAATATGTTATTTTACGAGAAGCACGGGCTTGCTTTGTGTGGAAGTAGATTTGCTTTCGCGAGAAGCACATGTGTGCTCTCCAAAAAAAAGGAGGGGGGAAGGCACAACATGTGCTTCCAAAAAAAGTGAAATTCTGGGCTTCGGTTTTTCCTTCCCGTTTGTGGTATTCAAAAAAAATTGCGTGAATCATTTTTTGGATTTTGTTATTTTGATTTTTTTTTACTTTCGGTTTATTGTGGGAAAGACTCATCAAAACCTACAGTTGAATAAAACAAAATGAAGGTGGAAGGTTGTAATAAGTTTGATCCGGTTTTTCATAAACCTATAGTTGAGTAAACAAAATGGTTTTTGATTATTATTTTAAATTTCTGGTTTTTTTATTCATGAACTGTGTGTCCAAATACCGAACCGTCTAGGCGGAAGTTAGTTGTAGACACAAAACAAAATTAAGGTGGAAGCTTGTAATAATTTTGAGTAGAGCGCAAACAATAGTAAAATTAAAAGAGCACAACGAGACAAATATGGCGATCAAACCAACAAGAGGATTAGGGTATTCTCAGGGAGTCCGGAATTCCCATTGGTATGTGTTTAACACAACATATGCTCTTGCATATATTCTAGGTTGGATACTTGAACCACTCTTGACATTTGTAATTGGACAGATCCAGGTACATCATACGTTCTACTCTAGGTAGACTTCGTACCACGCACGCCACTACTATAATTTTCCCGCTCCGGTCTCACAAAATAATTAAGGATTTCCCCATGGCCGCGGCCTCACCAAGGGTTCTCTATTACTCCCCTATCAATTGCAAAGATGGAGTAGAGAGGCCTTTACTGTCGCCTTACATCAACACCATAACCTTTACAACGACGCTAGGCATTCACGAAGGTAGAAATGTTGAGTGGGGCCCTTTCACAACATTCACTAAGGCTATTAAACCAAACGTCCAACAGACATTCTCATATCCTTATAAGCATTCAACTCATACATACCAAAGTTCATCCACATTCCTGAGAACTACGGGAACAACTCACACATGGAGACAACAAGCATCATATGAGTAGCGGTGACAAACATGGATGATAAAATAAAGTAATACACGTAGGGATCCATTAGGGTTCGGTATTAGAAAGTTCCGGAGATGGGATTACGATGAAGATGATGACGGAGATGGTTGACGTTGGTGTCCCCCTTACAATGGATGATGGCGAAGTCCTTCTTGCCGATTCCCCCTCCGGATGCCTTCCAAAGGCTAGGGTTCTTCATTCTGGAGTTATTTCTAGTGGCTATGGGCGTCTAATACTCAATCCAATCCCACGTGAGTGAAACTCCTGACCAGGCATGGGCGACGGCTTGCGGTACTGCTGGTACGAGCGTATGCGCTCATACCGTGCACCGTCGAGCGCTCTGAATTTCTCCGTGAGCTTCCTTCATCTCCCATTTGCTTTATAATTTCATGGTAACACTATATCACGTTCATTGACGTGATTTATCACCATATATTGTCGTTCTTTCCTTAACTCCCAAACACTTTTTCAGATGGCATCTTGGAGAAAACAAGCAAAAAGAGGTGAATGAATGCGGTAAAATCCGGTAAAGCCTACTACTTATGCACAAAACATAGGGTAAAAGTAATGTAAATTTTCGACTCATCAAGGCCCAAGCTCTTCCTGAGGACTCATCTCTATCAAGAATTTTTATCGCATGTGACCGCAAACAGTGGTACATGACATCAAAGGAGAAAATTGGAGGAACTATATCACTGCCATTAGAAAGATTGTTGAGAGGATGCTCAATTTCGGAAGCTGCAACATCTAGTTTGATGGTTGAGCATCAAATAATGAAGCTCAGAACCGTGCCAAAATTTCTAATTCTCTTGCCCAGGGTCGCCACTTGTGGCTTACTATACCTCACGACCCATTTTGTATCCCTATGAAAGCTTCAATTGATCAATAAAGTTTTTGGTGAGGCCCTAAATACATGTTCCTGCCAATAAGTTTCGTGTGTTAGTTATCTCTCTATTTCGGTTTGTGTTTCTACCGATCAAACGCTGCTTGTGTGTTAGCTCTTTAATGCATCCATTTTGCATCACTATTTCTTATTATAATTTACTATTTTATCAATGACATTTGGACATTATTACTCAATTCTAATGCATTTCCCCCTTCAATTTGCATGTAATAATTGGAGAGGAAAGTCTCAAGAAATTGCTGAACAACAGGAAAACAAGGGCAAAACAACAACAAAAGAAAAAACAATTTTCTGGAGCTCCAAAAGAATCGGGGATTTTACTGAATTATTTTCGGAGTAAAAGAAACCATATGCGAGAAGTGGGGCTTGAGGGGGGCTACCAGGCGCCCACGCGGCGTGGCCACATGCCCCTGGCTGCGTGGTGGGATGGTGGGACCGCATGGAGTCCTTGTCCACCGCCTTTAGATGCCCTTTGGCATATAATTCCCGTATGACCTAAAACCGTCGTGGAACTAAACTGGGGATTTTTTCCATTGCCGCTGCGAGGCGGAACCGAGGTGGAGCACTTGTGCCCTTTGGCAGGTTGATTCTATCAAAGATTCATCCCTTCGAGAGGGGAATTTGAAGCCATCATCATCACCAATGCTTTGATTATTATTGTGATCATCATCTACATCATCATCTTTCATCAACTCCCTCAACATTAGCTTTCTGTTATATGAACTTTTTGAAGGAAATATGCCCTAGAGGCAATAATAAAGTTATTATTTATTTCCTTATTTCATGATAAATGTTTATTACTCATGCTAGAATTGTATTAACCAGAAACTTAGTACATGTGTGAATACATAGACAAACATAGTGTCACTAGTATGCCTCTACTTGACTAGCTCGTTAATCAAAGATGGTTAAGTTTCCTAACCATAGATATGAGTTGTCATTTGATTAACGGGATCACATCAACTTGACCCATTCCGTTAGCTTAGCACTTGATCGTTTAGTATGTTGCTATTGCTTTCTTCATGACTTACACATGTTCCTATGACTATGAGATTATGCAACTCCCGTTTACCGGAGGAACACTTTGTGTGCTACCAAACGTCACAACGTAACTGGGTGATTATAAAGGAGCTCTACAGGTGTCTCCGAAGGTACATGTTGAGTTGGTGTATTTAGAGATTAGTATTTGTCACTCCGATTGTTGGAGAGGTATCTCTGGGCCCTCTCGGTAATGCACATCACTATAAGCCTTGCAAGCAATGTGACTAATGAGTTAGTTGCGGGATGATGCATTACATAACGAGTAAAGAGACTTGCCGGTAACGAGATTGAACTAGGTATTGAGATACCGACGATTAAATCTCGGGCAAGTAACATACCGATGACAATGGGAACAACGTATGTTGTTATGCGGTTTGACCGATAAAGATCTTCGTAGAATATGTAGGAGCCAATATGAGCATCTAGGTTCCGCTATTGGTTATTGACCGCAGACGTGTCTCAGTCATGTCTACATAGTTCTCGAACCCGTAGGGTCCGCACGCTTAAAGTTTGGTGACGATTTATATTATGAGTTATGTGTTTTGATGTACCGAAGGTAGTTCGGAGTCCCGGATGAGATCGGGGATATGACGAGGAGTCTCGAAATGGTCGAGACGTAAAGATCGATATATTGGACGACTATATTCGTACATCGGAAAGGTTCCAGTGATTCGGTATTTTTTGAGTCTTGGAGAGTTACGGGAATTCGCCGGGGAGTATATGGGCCTTATTGGGCCATACGGGAATAGAGGAGAGAGGCCAAAAGGAAGGAGGCGTGCGCCCCCCCTCTGGTCCGAATTGGACAAGGTGTGCAGCCCCCTTTTCCTTCTCCCTCTTCCCCTCTTTCCTTCTCTCCTACTCCGGAAAGGAAAGGGGAATCCTACTAGGACTTGGGAGTCCTAGTAGGACTCCCACCCTTGGCGCGCCCTCCTCCTAGGCCGGCCGCCTCCCCCATTGCTCCTTTATATACGGGGGCAGGAGGGCACCTCTAGACACAACAATTGATCTCTTGATCTCTTAGCCGTGTGCGGTGCCCCCTCCACAATATTCCACCTCGATAATATCGTAGTGGTGCTTAGGCGAAGCCCTGCGTCGGTAGCATCATCAACACCATCATCACGCCGTCGTGCTGACGGAACTCTCCCGCAAAGCTTTGCTGGATCGGAGTTCATGGGACGTCATCGAACTGAACGTGTGCTAAACTCGGAGGTGCCGTACGTTCGGTACTTGGATCGGTCGGATCGTGAAGACGTACGACTACATCAACCGCGTTGTGCTAACGCTTCCGCTTTTGGTCTACGAGGGTACGTGGACACACTCTCCCCTCTCGTTGCTATACATCACCATGATCTTGCGTGTGCGTACGAATTTTTTTTTTGAAATTACTACGTTCCCCAACACTTTTACCTCACATCGTTTGTTGAGTATAATTTCTGGTGTTGATTACTCCTTATAATTGATGCTTAGAAGTTTTATTGATGAAAGATTCATATGTTCATATTGCTATTCATATATTCATCTCCATTGATCATGATCCATATGATGTGTTGTGAGTGGTTTGTTAATTCATGAGGACATGGGATAGCCCGTGTGTGCGCGTGTGTGTGTTGCTCGTTGCGGGGATGCTGGTGGTGCTGCAGACGGATAGCGTGGTGGTGTGTGTTTATGGGGCCTAGACAACAGGAATCTTGGTGCTTTGAGTAGTCAATTCCCTTCACCCGTGTGTTCGTCTTCGATGGTGTTCTCCAGAGTTCGGTGGCAGTGCCTTTGACGTCGTAGTGTGGCCATTTGCGACCCCCTATTGTCATGCATGCTCAATACCCTCCATGGTGGCCATTGTGTTGCGGTGAACAACTTGTTCTTAGTGTTATCTCGGTTGATCTGCAATCCGGCTTCTGCGGCGGAGCTCCCAGTCAAGGTTCATGTTCCTCGACAACCTCTCGACTTGCACCGCTCTAGTATCATGTCGCTTCTGGCGAAGCCTGTGGCCATGCCTATATTTCTCGTTGATTGTTTGTGTTCATGTATCGGTCATCGGGATTGGTATTAACGCGGGTGTTCTTGGCAGCTAGTAAAGTCTTGGTACTGTTAGAGCATCTCCAACAGCCGCGCTATATAAGCGCCACCCTGGAAAACTTGGGTTTTTTGCGCGCGTGCAACCGCTGCATGAGCTCGCATAGAGGCGCTAAAACCGCGTGCGCGGCATAAGTAGTTCAGCACGCGGGACGAAACGGCATCGCACGCCGTTCGCCCGCTCCTGCATGCAGACACACTCGGCGCCGCGCGCGCCCTCTCCGTTCGCCGCTTCGCCCGCCCGTGCCGCCGCCGACGAATTTGCCTGATGAACGGACGTGCCGACATCCCCCTCATCCCTTCCTACACCCGTGACCCCTCCGCCGCCGCCGCCGCTGCCACCGCCGCAAACCCTAGCGCGGGGAGCTTTGGCTAAGCCTCCACCGGAGCTCCTCCAAGCACCGGTATCGCGCGCGACATGATTTTGAACTTGTTTGGGTGATTTTAAACTATGTTATGTCTTGTTTTGATGTTTGAAATATCACTGTATTGTCTCCAAAATGCAACATATGGCAAGCGCCGACTGTTCGTGCGCGTCTGCTGGAGCGGCTCACACGCGCTATGTTTTGCAGCGGCCGCTCGAGCCAGCGCTCCGCGGCGCGCAAAAACTCGCGATTCCGGTGCTATAAACGATTTTTTAGCGCGTCGCGTGTTGCGCGCCTTTCGGATATGCTCTTATACCCTTGACAACGCATCACATATGTTTGTGTCTCTCTTGGTGATGGTAATGATGTCTCTTGACTATGGTATGCCTTGTCACGGACATTTGATTTCTTTTTTTTTCTTTGCTTTTATGGTTTTCGGCACAGTTTTCCTTATAATGAGTCGATTGTTTAGTCCTTCAATCCGACTTTTCTTATAAAATGGATCAACCGAAACCAAGAGGACGACTCGACCCTCTCTTGGCTTTTGGCCTCTTTGAGTAATATATTCAAGGAGAAAACTCCTCCAATGATTTTTCAAAAAAAAAACGCATTGTATTTTCCACATAGTAATGGTTACATATTCTGTGTTCTAAACATGGCCTTATTTGATGTTTCTCCCACCTGACTCTCGTGTGCAAGACTTGGTCGTAATGACCCTATAGTACAATACTATGTTCAATACTATCATACGGATGTAAGTTGATGGCAGTGATCGTGACATACTGACATCGTTGTTGTACGCTTTAAGACCATGTTCTGCTCAGGCTCAGCTAGCCTGGATCCCCGCATAAAGATTTGCTACTGTATAAAAAATCTCAATCCTCAAAGTCAAGGTCAAGACAAATATTCAATACTTTTGACGCCGGTAGGTTATTTTGTTTTGCATTGTCACCGACAAGTACGTACGTACTTGTCTTCCTTCTTGTACGAGCGTACACGCCCATGATCATCATCCAGTAACAAATTAACACAACGATAGTCAAACCAGAAGGTGAAAAATGGCAGTATTACCAAAAGAGGATTTACATATAACCAACCAAAGATAATTATCAGTGGGCTGCTCGATCGTCCAGAAGCCGCCCCTGTTGACTCTTCGACCGACGACCAGCGCTGCAGGTGCCACCAAGTCAAGAGTACGTGTCGATGGTCCAGGGCCGCCACCGGCTCATCAGGGCCCTCCGTGGGATCTTGGACGGCTGAGATCGCTTACAACAGCTGACATTTAAGAGGTCTATCATCTATGGGTGGGCTTGGTCTTGAGCTCACCGGCCGTGCTCGCTCACTCGTTTCGTCTGGTCCGGAGACACCTTGACCATTCTACCTTATTTGTTTTTGG
This sequence comes from Aegilops speltoides, assembly GCA_021437245.1. Taxonomy (NCBI): domain Eukaryota; kingdom Viridiplantae; phylum Streptophyta; class Magnoliopsida; order Poales; family Poaceae; genus Aegilops; species Aegilops speltoides. Next base: position 508,947,340 of record CM038145.1, read on the forward strand.
TTGGTGCCAGCAGTTGATTAGCATAGGCGATAATTGTGATCCAACTAACCATCGTTAGCATGAAAGTGTTTGCTCATTGGTTAGGCTGGAAATGTGAATGATTGGATGTCTTCCATGGATATATATGGAATATAAAAGCATCCACTTTAATTTGTGTTTTCGCTATTCCCAAACGACAGAGTAATAGTACATTTTTTGTTTCGACCAAAAAAAGAAATAGAGATGGAAGTATTATCTACTTCTTTCCTCCGTTAAATTACTTGTTTTGATTGTGCAGATACATCCGTATTCAGATCGATTTAATGTTAGATACATCCGTATCTGGATAAATCTAAGACAAGTAATTCAGAACAGAGGGAGTATTTCTTAGTCATCGCTAAGAAATATCGGATGACACCGAGGCCCTCGTCGTCAACCGCCACATGCTAGTGCAAACCTCGCAAGTAAAATGAGTTAAATGGCAAGCATGATGCCGAGGTCGGTGCACCGGCGGTTCGTGAGCGAGCTCGCCGGTGAGGGCGTGGTGCGGAAGGTGGTTCGTGAGGGGGCTCGACGAAGAAGAAATGGCTGATTTCCCCCTCACAAAAAATCATCTTGAATTACAAGTGGGTCACTTAAATGAATTTATGATGCAACTTTTGATTTTGAGTTCGTGAACTATAAAATACAAGTCCAAACAAAGTGCGCATTTTACTCGGCTAAAATTCCCATCAGGAAGCATTGGTCTACAGAGCTGTTGATTATACTAGTCCAGTTATAAAAAAAAATTACTAGTCAAAAAAAAAACATACGGGAATTTGACCGAACAACTACAAGGACCAAGCACGGTCACAGTCGCTCTCCTGCTCCGGCTACTTCCTCCTCCCTTCCTCCCTCGCTCACGCTCATCCCCTCCCCTGCTTCTCCCCCTCTTCCCAAGCCCCGATTCACAGCCGCAATTCACGCCATGAGAGGGGAAGCCGAGCTACATAGCCCCCGCTAGCTTATCCGCCACAGCTCCCGGCGCAAAAATCCTCGCTCCCGTCCGTCCAAGAAAGATGCGGCCTCCGCGGGGGGATCTCGCCGTCCTCTGCTGCTGCTTCCTGCTCATGCTCCTCCCTTTCCCGTCCCATGGCAAGGACATGCCCCTGGGCTCCACCCTCACGCCGGGCGGCAACTCGGCCGCGTGGTCGTCACCCAACTCCACCTTCTCCCTCGCCTTCGCGCCGGCCCCGACCGCGCCGTCGCTCTCCGTCGCCGCGGTCACCTACGCCGGCGGCATCTCCGTCTGGTCCGCGGGCGCCGGCGCGCCCGTCGACTCGGGGGGCTCGCTCCGCCTCACGTCCACCGGCGACCTGCAGCTGGTCAACGGCTCCGGCGCTGTGCTCTGGTCGTCCGGCACCGCCGGCCGGGGCGTCTCCGCGGCCGCCCTCCAGGAGAGCGGCAACCTCGTGCTCAAGAACTCCACGGGGGGCGCGCTGTGGCAGTCCTTCGACCACCCGACGGACACCGTGGTCATGTCGCAGAACTTCGCGTCCGGCATGAACCTCACCTCGGGCCCCTACGTCTTCGCCGTCGACCGGGTCACCGGCAACCTCACGCTCAAGTGGGCCACCGCCGGCTCCGCCACCGTCACCTACTTTAACAAGGGGTACAACTCTACCTTCACCGCCAACAAGACGCTCAGCTCCCCGACGCTCACGATGCAGACCAACGGCATCGTCTCCCTCACCGACGGCACGCTCAACGCCCCCGTCGTCGTCGCCTACAGCAGCAACTACGGCGAGAGCGGCGACATGCTGCGCTTCGTGCGCCTCGACTCGGACGGCAACTTCCGCGCCTACAGCGCCGGGCGCGGCAGCGGCACGGCCACGGAGCAGTGGTCCGCGGTGGCGGACCAGTGCGAGGTGTTCGGCTACTGCGGCAACATGGGCGTGTGCGGCTACAACGGCACGTCGCCGGTGTGCGCGTGCCCGTCGCTGAACTTCGAGCTCAACGACGCCTCCAACCCCCGGAGCGGGTGCAAGCGCAAGGTGGAGCTCCAGAACTGCCCCGGCAACTCCACCATGCTCCAGCTCGACAACACGCAGTTCCTCACCTACACGCCGGAGATCACCACCGAGCAGTTCTTCGTCGGCATCACGGCGTGCCGCCTCAACTGCCTGTCCGGCAGCTCCTGCGTCGCCTCCACCGCGCTCTCCGATGGCTCCGGCCTCTGCTTCCTCAAGGTGTCCAACTTCGTCAGCGCCTACCAGTCGGCGTCGCTCCCAAGCACGTCCTTCGTCAAGGTCTGCTTCCCCGGCCAGCCCAACCCGCCCCTCAGCATCGGCGGCTCGTCCTCCTCGGGGTCCTCCGGCCTGCGCGGGTGGGTCGTGGCCCTGGTCGTCCTCGGCGTGGTGTCCGGGCTGGTGCTGGCGGAGTGGGCGCTGTGGTGGGCGTTCTGCCGGAACAGCCCGAAGTACGGGCCGGCGTCGGCGCAGTACGCGCTGCTGGAGTACGCGTCGGGCGCGCCGGTGCAGTTCTCGTACCGCGAGCTGCAGAGATCAACCAAGGGGTTCAAGGAGAAGCTGGGCGCGGGCGGGTTCGGCGCCGTGTACCGCGGCGTGCTGGCGAACCGGACGGTGGTGGCCGTGAAGCAGCTGGAGGGGATCGAGCAGGGGGAGAAGCAGTTCCGGATGGAGGTGGCGACCATCAGCAGCACGCACCACCTCAACCTGGTCCGCCTCATCGGCTTCTGCTCCGAGGGCCGGCACCGGCTGCTCGTCTACGAGTTCATGAAGAACGGCTCGCTGGACTCCTTCCTCTTCGGCGCCGGCGGCAGCAACACCAACGACAGCGGCAAGGCGATGTCGTGGGCGACGCGGTTCGCGGTGGCCGTGGGCACGGCGCGCGGCATCACGTACCTGCACGAGGAGTGCCGGGACACCATCGTGCACTGCGACATCAAGCCGGAGAACATCCTGCTCGACGAGCAGCACAACGCCAAGGTGTCCGACTTCGGGCTGGCCAAGCTCATCAACCCCAAGGACCACCGGCACCGGACGCTGACCAGCGTGCGCGGCACCAGGGGGTACCTGGCGCCGGAGTGGCTGGCCAACCTGCCCATCACCGTCAAGTCGGACGTGTACAGCTACGGGATGGTCCTGCTGGAGACGGTGAGCGGCCGCCGCAACTTCGACATCTCGGAGGAGACGAACCGGAAGAAGTTCTCGGTGTGGGCGTACGAGGAGTACGAGAAGGGGAACCTCCTGCCCATAGTGGACCGGCGGCTGGCCGGGGAGGAGGTGGACATGGCGCAGGTGGAGCGCGCGCTGCAGGTGAGCTTCTGGTGCATCCAGGAGCAGCCGTCGCAGCGGCCGAGCATGGGGAAGGTGGTGCAGATGCTGGAGGGGATCATGGAGCTGGAGCGGCCGCCGCCGCCCAAGTCGTCGGACAGCTTCATGACGGTGACCACGGCCACCACGGGGGGCGGCTCGGGCAGCGGCGTCAGCAGCAGCGTGGCGTCGACGTTCGCGTCGTCGGTGGCGGCCCCGCCGGCGCCCGTGCCGTCGCCGAATGTGGAGCAGGAGATGTCCGTGGGGCGGTCGGCCTCCGCCCGGACCCGCGAGATCGCGGCGCTCCCGCTGCGCTCGTCGGAGCCATACATGACAATGTAACATTGCCTTTGAGGTCTGGCATAGTTGAGAAGCATGCATGTAATGTATGTGCCGGATGAACCACAATTTGTAAGTAATAGAACTAGAACGAACGCTACGCATCGTAATTTGTACAAATAATTCAAATTTGAGGCAGAGTGTTGTAGGATGAGGGGCAAGATTTGTGATGCATTTGGATTGGGATGCCGAATTGGCGACGCCGACCGATTGGGATGCCGAAGTGTTGTATGATTGATTCATACGGTGACCTGGGTGTTTCTCAGTGGCTCTGATGATTGTCATTAGTAGCAGTGCCTTGGTGTTATGGCACTGGCAGTTTGGCACCACCCCCACTGGCACAGGGTGTGGCTGCATTGGACGGACGTGGGTGGGTGGGTGCAGTGCAGGGGTCCGTTTTCAGCGGACTTGTGCATCAACTTGAACAAGTGTGCAAGTTGGTCGAATGGATGGATGAATGAATTGCCCTGGACCCGTTTGTGGATCATCAAGTGGCACCACACCAACCACAAGAGAATCCTGCATCATGTGTCACCTTTTGTCATCACTGGCTGATGACATGCACCCGGCCTCCATTAATGTAGGTTACGAGGACAAGCATGTGACTATGTGAGTGGGGTGAGACTCCATCAATGCTTGGTTCATGCAAGCAGCTGCTCTTCGTACTGCTGCTAGTGGAGCTCAGATCCACTGTGTATGTATCTGTCTTCTTCTCGGCTTGATTTCTCGAGTTTACATTAAATAACTTATACAGAAAAGTAGTCATCAATTGGTTTCGTAGTGTAGTGGTTAGCACTCCAGACTTTGAATCTGGCGACCTGGGTTCGAATCCCGGCGAGACCTCCTTTTTTCTTTTTTTTTCTCCTTCCTAACTACACCTTAAATGTTTTTTTACCTGGTAATACGTGTCTCATTCATCATATCATAAATTTATTTACATGGTAATACGTGTCTCATTCATCATACATGAAAAACAAAGCACCTTAAATATTCTTCGGTACACCCGAACTGGGAGTTCAGCATGGCAACCCGAATGGGTTTAGATGACAAGTTTAGTTTGCGTGAGATTAGGGAAACATGACAATTTTCTGACAAAAAAAAGGACGAAGTTGCCATCCCCTATCAACTAAAATTGCCATCCCCTATGAACTAAAGTTGCCATGTAAAAACGTTCGGGACGAAATGCTCAAAATCCGAACGTTCGGGAGTTTTTGGATTCCATATTTTCTTACCTGGTAATACGTGTCTCATTCATCATATCATAAATTACTTTTACATGGTAATACGTGTCTCATTCATCATATCATAAAAAACAAAGTACAAATCTTACAATTTTTTCTACTTCCTAACTACTCCCGTGGCACCTTATAATTATTTTACGTGGTAACCGTGCACGCAGTCGTTAGGATGAGTGAACCGAACTAGGTCACTCCACTGCCCAATCTTCTTATATAGTCCGTCGGGTATAATGTCATGGGCAACCGAGTCGACGCACTCCAGGGAAGGGAGTCATCGTTCCCGGAGAAGGGTCACCCACTTGTTATCGACTCGTTAATTAATCCCTGATCAATTAATTCGTTCCTGAGTGCCCAAGCTCCCAATGACAAGTGGTAGAGCAGGCCTTATAAAGGGGTCTCAACTCTCCTCAACTAGCAAGATGAGACTAAACTACCCACTACCTGCTATCTCACCCATGGGCCTCAAGATTAACCAGGAATCATTGTTCATATGGGCATAAAGACCATCTATAATTCAACACATTCATTATATCATAAAAAACAAAGTGCAAGTCATGTAAAAGACTGACATGATAAAACTGAAAAGATAGCAGACCATCCTTGAGCTTAACACCAATGCCCGTCATCTACCTCCGACACCACCATAGCAGCTACCAAAAAAAAAAATTGATGGATCATCTCCTCACCCGAGCTCGATGTGGTTCCATAACTGATAAGCAGATTTGCGGACCTCCAATTACCTCATTCTTGTTTTCTTGCAAAACCATCAATTACGCTGTCACGAAAAAGGAAAAAAAAATCATCAACGTACTCTCACTTGCAGCCGGCGTCCATTCCATGTCGCCCGAGAAAACAGACACGCTCGCTCGCATCTTATCTTGCATCTACACTCGAGCTCTTTATACTATCTTATTAGTATTAGTATAATTTTTAATTTGTGACACAAACAAGAGCATCGTCATCATCAGCCGAAGCCGTGCAGAAGGCACATCCCTGTCCCTGTCCCTATCCCGGCTAATGGCCAAGAGGAAGAAGACGGAAAGGAAGATCTAGAGCACAGGCATTCTTCCATGTTTTTTCAACGCACGTGTGCTTGAAAAGGTCAGTCGATCCAACGACCGGGCCAGTGCAATGCAAGTGCTGAAACATAGTCCTCTCCCACCATGCGCGCGCACTTCCCACGACGGCGACGAGGAAGCTGACAGACACCCCAAGCCCCACGTCAAGAAAACAGGAGAAAAAGGGTAACCCCGGCAGAAACCTCCAGTTCTAGAGCTTTGACACACAAGATGGGCTAGTTCGGCTAGTCGTTTTTGGCGGCAGAGAACTCAACCGGCGTTCGTCCCATGCAGGAAAACCACAGCCAGTGTGCATCACCTCTTATTTTTTCTGTACACGGTTGTTTTTACAGGTTGGATTGGTCAACTATGCGGGCGGGCGGGCGGGCGGGAGCAACCGGAGTCCCCTGCCCTGCAGTTCAGTACTCGACCCAGTTGATGTCCAGGTCCTTGAGCTTCAGGAGCCACTTCTGCGCGTCCAGGGGCACGCTCGCCTTGTCCGCTTTGCTGCTCGGGTGCTTGGTTGCGGCGGAGGTGCTTGGTGATTCCGGCAGCAGCTCGCCGTCAGGGTCCGCTTGCTTTCGGGGCCGCCTTGGTTCGAGAGATAGGAGCCGGGAGACCTCCTGTATCCCGCCCCATTTCTCCAGCGCGCGAGCAATGTCGTAGCGCCCTGCCAACCACAACAAACAGAGTATGGAGACCGTTAGGAAGGAAGACCGGCCATGGTGGACCAACAGAGAAGAGAGAATTACAGACCACATGACTGGTGGCACTAGCATGATAGATAGAAACCCATGACACGACCATGTTGCCGTCATCAATCTGGCATATACGAAACCGTGAATGCGACCAGTAATGTCAACTCAGTGCATCAATTGCATCCGTGTTGATCATGGACCGAAAAAAACGTCAACAATAACGGTTGTAGAAAACTACAGAAATTTGGTCCTAAAAAGTGAGGGGGGCCAGATATCCTAAGCAAATCCTAACAGGTAGTGCAGTGACATGGCCCACGGCTATTTGACCATACAAAAGTAGGCCATAAAAAGATTCATTGACCAATTGCATACCCAAATGGGGCACCGGCTGCAATCAACATTAGTAAGAAGAATGGTCAATCCCATGTTAAACTTGGTCCAAGTAGAAGTAATCAGTACCTGCCCTCTCAAAAGCCTTCCTACTTGGCATATAAGAAGGGTCCATCCCCCAGTTCTTCTGGAATCTACCTATCTGCAGACAATGGTCATTCTCAGTGTTAAATTATGATCATAAACTGAACATGTCATAATAAATAAATAAATTTCAAACATAATACAAAATGTATGGCATACAAAGATTGGAGTGTGCGTTATCATTTCCCTTACTAGCAATCTCAAAGTTACTTAAGAAAATCTAACGGGGAAAGATGTAGCTTCTTCAGTTCCAAGATATGATACATCGCTCAAGCTAAGAAAACCATGATATACTAGCAGCCTTGTATGGGACTGGACGTTTACAAAACAGGGGGAGAGAAGAAAAAGTAATTCGTCTCACCTCTTCTTGCAAGTTCTCGAGATTATCCCAATAACCCCTTGGTTTCCGATTTTTATAAGAAAGGGAGAGATTCATTAAGGTGGCAATCTTCCTGAACCCACCCATCCGTGTTATAGCCTTCTCAATATCAACTCTTCCATGTGTCCGAAGATGTTTTCTCTTAGGCATGAAACCATTCTGACCATGTTTTGCAATAAAACTACCAAGTTCGGATTTCAGAACCTCGATGTCCTTTTGCAGGCCAGGAACTTTTGACCTTTGCCTTGTGGAAGTTGAAGAGAAATGTACAGATGCTTGCTCCGGCTGCCGTCCTTCTGTGTAATACATAGGAACAGTATCTGGATTGGTTGGCCCATCCGAGTGAATTATGGAATTACCTCTCTCAGCTTCTGCCTTTTCAACATAATCACGGATTGCACATAAATTTGATGGAAGATCTTCATATATGACCTGAAAAGGATAACATAAAATGTTTTGGTTTATTTTCCCCAAAGATTAGAACAACAACAGTGAGATAACCATGAAATGTTGTCATTTGCACAATGATGCCACACAAGTACATGACCTACAAATATTTGAGATCAGAACTGTTTTATTAAGTTTGCCATCGTGTTTGCATACCGATGGTACCTTGTAACAAGAATGTCATCAAAACAAACTATTTGGATGCCTGAGATAGATTTGTAGCTAGCATAAAATTAGGATAAATAATCCCTAGGAGACACTCCAGAGATAACTTCATACAGAATTATTGTTATCAAGGGAATAGAATACCAGTTATTATCCCTGGGGAAGATAAATGTCAGTTTGTAAAGATAGTGGATACAAGTTTATATTGGTTCAGAGTATACAGAGTCATTCAGAGTTCATCATTTGTCAGGAACAAGACTGTGACTGTAACTGGTTTACTGGTGTAAGAATTAAAATGAATGGGTAAAAGGATAAACAGTAAAATCTGTCACATGAGGATGATTGGTACATTCAACAAGATGATACATCCGCACAAAGGTTGCTTTCTTAATATTACCACCACAGGGTTCCGTCAGTGCTAGTGTAGTTCTTTCCCAAATAAATAATTTAGAAGGTCGAGGACACACACAACCATTTTTTATTTTAATTTTTCTACTTCACAACAATAGGGCCTTTTTTGGATTAAGTGGAAAATGTCACATGCATAAAATGCACATAATGTTCCTAGAACAAAGTTGTGAATACCTCTTCAAGGATAGACTCTGAGAGAAAGGTATCTTTATGCATCTTAGTCTCGACCATATACTTCAGCAGTGTGTGCTGATCTCCAAGCTGTTCGAGGCGCCATTTTCCTTTAAATGAGTAGAAATCCCCCTCAACTTGCTCAAAGCTGATCTCACGTTCACGTTTCTCACGAAGATCCATTACAACACGGGCATGAAGAACCATATAAAGTAGGCCTTTGCAGCCCTCCTGGAAAAAAAATCTGAGATGTTAGAAAACTTGCAAAGCTCGCAAAACAATAAAATTGAAATTATGTCGAGAAGGATCTTTGGTGACAGGGGGCATTGATCTTTTTTTCCCACTAGTAGGAGATAGGTGTGATCCCTTCTGTACAGTATTCTGGGATAATATGTGCAATAAAACATGAACTCTTAACCACCAGAAAGTTTCAGAAATCTTTTCAGTAAAAGCCAAAGAAAGAAACTACAAAAGATGAGCTAGCTAACGACCAGAAAGTGAAGTGTGGACTGACAATTCTGTGAAAAATCCATGCAATGGTCCAACCCCAAACTTAAAAGCTATTTACAAACAACCAACCAGAATAACATGTAAAACATTAACAGAACTCCTACCTGTACTATTCGAACCTTGTTATTATCACGAAGAATAATCCGACTGATAGCCAGGTTTGGTATAATCCTACAAGATAGCTATATTAGATCATAGCTGTGTATTGGAAGTAGACTATGTTAACTCCAAATACCGCAATAAAGATAAAACTACTTACTCGGGTAACTTCTCATATGCTGTTAGTGCATTCCATACTTCTCGAACTGGTGCTTTCACAGTGATACTAGCAACAACACACCTGTGAGCCCCTTCACGCTCCTTCACCCAAAGCATTCCACAAGAGAAGATAATTTTCTTAGTGTGCTGTCCGTGAAATTTAAGAATCCAAGGATTTGGTAGGTATAAGCTTCGTCAGTTACCAAGAGGCCATCAAATCGTCGAAGATGGATCTCATCTACCACACAAGGCCTATCAAGCCTGCAGACACTTCCATATACACCCCATTTCCCATTCAACTCAGGAGGGGGTGAAGCAAGCACACCACCAAAACCGGAAGAGGCAGGCGCTTCTTTGAACTTACTAGAAGAGATGACATCATTCTCGACTGTTGCACTACGCAAGTTAAGTGGCTTGGACTCTGCACCGGTAAATTTTGTAGGTCCAAATTTATGGTTTTCTAAATACATTTTTTCAGATCTGAAAGCCAAGGCTGTAAGATTCACAGGAAGATCCGACCTTATAATCCTCTCAAGAAATATTGCTGGAAAATTAAATCGTGGTATCACATTAACTTCATACAGCAAAATCGCACTAGCGGACCTGTTACAAAACCAAACAGGGGTCATATGAGATTTATGAGCGGAATTCTTTTTCTGATGTTCAAAAGCCTAAAGCGATGAAAAATCTAAGGATCCCTGAAATCAAAATATTTCTATACCAGGCCTTAAGCGGTAGCAAAGTAAGCCACTGTGGATTTAAAAGGCTGGACGCTCACTTAAGGCATATGTTACAAACAAGGCACAAAAATGACTGAAAGATGCCCACCTTGGACCAGCCCTGACAGACCATTTCCCTTCGAATTTCTTAAAGTCGCCATCGACCATGGAGAAGTGGAGTTCTCGTCCATCAACCTGCGCAGTAATTTTTACTGAACAATTTAGTAAATAAGGCTATATAGCTCAACATAGGTAGAAAACGAGGGAGACCATTAATCCTCTTTACATCTGCTACCCACAACCTAACAAGAAGAAACAACACATGCAGAGACGCCAACAGTAATATGGATTAAGTAGTCAGGACTCAGGATTTAATCAACTGATCATTTACAGATGCTACCAATACATTCAGTAAGTACGAGCACACCGCCAACATTTCAGTGGCATCTCATTTTGCCCCACGAGTTTGCAACCAATGTGAAAAATGTACTAGTGAGTAGTAACATCTGAACTGTGATCAAGTTCAATGCAACTTAACAATTACTAGCAAGAGATTATGGTGAAGAGAAGACAGCACGTACGGCATCCGGGACCTCCCGGAGATCCAGCACGACGCGCGCCTCGATGTGCCAGTAGAGCGCTTGCTGAAGCCCCCTCTGCTCCAGCCATATCCTGCCCTCGTGCGGGCAGGGAATCCTCCCACTGCACGAAATTTCCCCCAAATCAGAACCCTTCAACGGTGCTCCAATGGTGAAGAAGGGACCGAAACGGCGGTGGGCGAGAAAGAAAGGCGGACCTGTGCACGAGGTTGGGGACGAAGTCGGCGAGGCGCTCGTAGTCGGTGATGATGCGCCACACGGTGTCGACGTCAGCGGCCACCGCCACGGACGCGAACACCCGCCGCTCGCGCCACGACACCACGTCCACGTCGCACTGCACGCTCGGCCCCGCGCGCCTGGTGCCGCCCCTGCCGGCGCCGCCGCGGTACTGCTGCTGCTCCCGGCGGTGCTGCTGGTCGTCGGCGCCCCAGTGGTCACCAGTGGCAGCAGCCCCGGCGGCGACAGCGCGGCCACAGGAAGAAGAGCGGTGCCGCGAGAGCGCTGTGGCCGCTCGAGGGCTCGCGCCGGGGCCCGGGGTCCGCGGGAGGAATGCGGCGGCGGCTGGGGCCGGGGAGACGAGGGCCCGCATGGCTCCCGCGAGCGGCGACGGCGGTGTGGACTGTCCGAGAAGAGGAGTGGAGGTGGAGCGGCCGGGGAAGGAGGGGACGAGAGCTCACCCAGTTCGAGTGGATGCGGACTGGGGAGGGGGACTCCAGCCACTGACGTCCGGGGCCCAGCGCGTCGGCTCGGACGACGGCGACGTTGAGATTGTTTCTGCCGCGGCCAGGGGCGACGCGTGGCGGGAAGGAGAGGTGGCGGCAGGCCCACCTGATGTGCCGTGGGCCCCTCGATGTGGGGCCGGCTAGTCAGCCTGCGACGCGTACGCGGTCAGCGCCCGCGCGTCGCATGGGGGAATATCCACCTGCCCAGCGCTGCAGCCCATTGATCTTAACCACTTCCCTTGATTCTAGACCAACTTAGATCACAGTTCACAGTCCTCATTCTCGCCGCCGCCGCCTCCTACCTAGCGCCGCCGCCTCACGCCTCCGATGCCGATCTCCCACTCCCGCTCCCAGCCTCTCCTCGCCCACCACCACCACGACAACGCCGCCGGCGACCTCCTCTCGTGCGCGCAGGGCAGCAGCAGCGACGGCTCCTTCCCCAACAACAACAACAACAATGGCCTGCTGCGGACGCGCTCCCACGAAGACGTGCGTGTCGGCCGCACGCAGTGCGCCGGCAGCGACGAGGCCGAGGTCTGCTTCGAGGGGCGTCGCCGCGCCGGCGATCTCGGCTACGTGAGCTTCGAGGACATGGTCCTCTTCGAGGCGTTCCGGGAGGGCAATGTCCGCTCGTCGGAGGCGGGGGCCGTGACGACGGCGTCGCGGATGTACACGCGCGTCGCCCACCGCCGCTATCGTCGGCGGTCCCCGGGGCCGCTCGGGACGCGCCGCGGCGGCGCCATGCATAGGTTTGTGAAGAAGTTCGTCTGCCCTTGCTTGGCCTTCGTCGCCAGAGCCTTCGGTTGCATGCCAGGCGTGCCCGCGCATTGATCTGTAAACTAGAGATAGTTATGTTTATTTGATCATGCAATGAGTAGACTGTTCTTAGATGGACTAATAATTCTCTGAATTTAGTTAGCGACGCAGTTAGTTGTAGATTCTCGTGGGATCATTCAGGATTTTTCTCTCCGTGAAGATCCCAGCCAACTAGCTTGTTAGAGAGTCTGTTTTTCTTTTTAATTTTTGGTACGTCGCTACCTCTTTCATCAGTCCTTAATTTATTGAAGAAAAAAATGTCTGCTGAATGTGGCAGGTTAATATCTCTTGCTGTGCTGCGCAAAAAAAAAATATTTCTCCTGCTGTAGCGCAGCGACGAGTTTTTTGTCCACAAATGCAGTTTTTTAGCACCAAGACACCAAACAGATTGACGCCCAGTTGCTTGTTAACTTCACCTCGACGTCACACCAATCTGAAGAATTCTAAAATAGCGGTTCATGTAACCCAGTTTTTTGTCCAGTTACAAAATTTGTTTTCCTATAAAGCACTAAAATGTCAGTAATACATAGGCTACTTACTTTTTGTTCACCAACTTTTAAATACTTTTTTTTTGCGGGGGCACCAACTTTTAAATACTATTCACATTGTTCAGTAAAATGTCCATATGTATGCACGATGCTAGTTCTAGTAGCATTTTTTTCATATTACTTATTAGTTAATTCACTTACACAAAAGTTTCTGGCAAAAAAAGATGGTACTCCTTCGATCCAAAATAAATGTCGCGGTTTTTAACTGGGATTAGTTTGAAACTCCGACACTTATTATAGATCGAAGGTAGTAATAAGTTATTATTTCACACATGAAAACGCACTTTCTAACCATTTAACAAAAAAATTCATAGAACAATTCATATTTATGGCATTATTGTTCAATTCGACCAAGAGAGAAAAAAAGAAGTGGAACCAGTAGCCCCGTGCGTTATTGGGCCGACAATCAAACCCTGACGAAAAGAGGGAGTGAAGGGATCGATAATCCTACCTACGAAGGTTTACGTTACATAACCTTCCAACCCCCGGTGGGGGTGGTCCCTTCATCCCCCAATCCTCCAAATCAGCAATCCAAAACATCACTTGGATAAATGCAACAGCTCGGGTATATAAAGTACTCACTAGTTATAGAAATTAATACACAACCTGTACAAGAAGAAATTGATTCTTAATCGTAAAATGCTTGCACAAGAAATCACATACGATGCTAGTTGTAGTGTCATTTTTTTTCACATTACTTATTAGTTTGTTCACTTACGCAAAAGTTTTCGGCAAAAAAATGGCAATAAGTTCTAATTTCACACGTGGAAACACACTTTCTAACAATTTAACAGAAGTTCCCATAGAACAACTCACTATGGAATTCTTGTTCAATTCGACCCAAGAAAGAAAAGAAGAGGAGGGAGTGGAGCTAGTAGCCCATACTTTATTGGACCGACAATCTCATAACACTATTGGAAAGAGAGAGTGAAGGGAAAGGGTGACCCAAATAAGTGGAGGACAACCCTAAAAAATAAATAAATAAGTGGAGGACTATTTTTGGAAGCATTTTAGAGCAACAGTTTTGTTCTTTCTCATACCTCCACGAATGCTATTCCACCACAAAAAGATGCATGCAGATGAACCATTCACCAATGCTTACCATCGTTTCCTGATCCTCCTATTCACCTGAGTGCATGTGATCTTGGATGAAAAGAGCACTTTTGAAAAGTAGTCGACGAGTCGCAACTACTTTCCTCTTTATTCTAGACCATCCTTCTAGGTTTCTTGGGTACCGTACGCCGCCGCCTCCTAGTCCCTATGCTTACCATGGTTATATTCTGCTCCTACTCGCGGCTTATTCTCAATGTTCATCTCGTCAATGATCATGACCTCAAGGTGTTGCTTAAAAAATGCGGTATTAGTGGCCTTAACCATGTTTCGATGGACATTGTATGCACATCAAGTTGCAAAGGTAGAGTACATTGCCTACAAACTACGGTCAAAATAGTTGGCGACAATGACCACGTGGCATGAAAGTACAAGTACTCATTTCTAAAGACATCATAAATTACATATAATTCAGTGACTTTCTAGAATTAATTTTTTTAGGCTTCTAGAATTAGATAGCACTCTTTTTACATATTATAGATCACATTTTTTATAGAGCACAAATGATCTTTTTTTTTTGAGAAAAATAGAGCACAAATGATCTGTTGCCCAATATTAGGAAGGGAAAGGCTGTTATTTTGTGGAACATTTGGGCTGAGATCCAGCAACATCCAAAGCCCAAGCCCTCTCCCCCACACAACGAGAGAAGTGGCGGTCTCGTCTAAAAAAAAGTGGCGGTCTCGTCCACCAGCTCCACCACCACCGGCGAGCGATGTCGGCGCCGCCGCGGCGGGGAAGGGGAAGGCGAGCGGCGGCAAGAGGGGCGGAGCCAAGGGCCCAGACGAGGCGCCCCCGGTTGGACAAGAGGCGGCGCGACATGGACGACTCCGACCCCGAGATCGAGCTCGATAGGTGCCTCCCCTCCCCTCCCCCTCCCTCCCTCCCTCCCCAGATATTCGCGCCGCTGCTCTGCGCTCCGCGCGTCCCGCTCGCGGCGTTGCTCGAATCGAAGAGACCGACAGCGAGAGCGAGAGCGCGGTTCATGTCGGATTTTCGCGTGCTTTTTTATGATCAAAAGTGGCCTAACCCCCAGCTCCATTTCATTGAAATGAAATGAAACCACAGAACAACATCCCAGACTGGACAGAACGCAAAGAACGGCCAGAAGAAGACCATCTCCAGGTGATTCCCGCTCGTCTGCGCATTCTTTCTACCAGCCCCACTCCTATGGGAGATTTGTTGCCTGCAACGCTAGGATTCAGTGGCTACGAGTGTGTTAATTTGTGTTTCTGAAGTCCTGGACCTGCTGCGTGCCCTGAGTCTGAACCTTCTGCATGCCCAGTATCGAACCTGCTGTATGCACTGTATCTCAACCTGAAGTAGTATGCACTGTATCTGAATTTAGGCTTCAGGAGTCTGTAACTGCATGTGAACTAGGAATTACCAATGTAATGTTCTTTGTGATTGGAGTAGCAGGTACCAATGCGATGACAGGGCTTAGAAGTGTTGCACGCACCATTTGGTTTAACACGATTTATCCACCTTGTTCAGAGTGAAACATAGCTAGTTTTTTTTAATCGAATATATGCATCACATCCACCTCCCCATTTTGTGCGTGCCTCACTCTCACAATAGCCTGCAAAAACTTGGGGGCCATGTTAGTGTTTCTGTTTACTGCATTGCATTTAGATATTGGAAACCTATGTTCGCATCACCAAAGTAGCAGGAAAGCACACCGGTGTGGTCAGGTTGTTTGTGACTACTTAGGTCTTGTATGTGATTTGACGCCAGTACATCATAAACTTGCAAGCGACACTTTAGGCACTTTGCAATCTTGTGGCAGTTGATATAATAAACTTATGGGAGATTTGTTCCCTTCAATGGTAAGATTTTGGAATTATGAGTGCTATCAGTGCTTCTAGCCTGCTGTATGCCTGTACCTGAATTTAGGTTCCAGAAGTCTGTAATTGGATGAGAATTAGGATTTACGAGTTTTATGTTGCTTATGAATGTTCGAGTGCCCATATGATGACTGTAGTGGGTATGGTAGATGCAACGATATGACTTGAAAGTGCTGCGTGCACCGATTCGTTTAAGACGATTTATCCTCCTTCTTTGTGGAACTATAGCTAGTTTTTTTTGATCGAATATATGCATCCACCTTCCGATTTTGTCCCTGGCTCACTCTCACGGTAGCCTACAAAGACTTGGGGTTATGTTAGTGTTTCTGTTTACTGTATTGCATTTATATATTGGAAATCTATGTTCGCATCACCAAAGTAGCAGGATCGCATACCATGGTTGTCAGGTTGTTTGTGACTGCTTAGGTCTTGTATGTAATTTCGCACCAGTAGATCATAAACTTGTAAGAGATATTTTAGGCACTTAGCAATGTTGTGGCAGTTGATCATAAACTTATGGGAGATTTGTTCCCTTCAAAGGTAGGAGTTTGGAGTTATGAGGGTTATCAGTGCTTTTAGCCTGCTGTATGCCTGTATCTGAATTTAGGTTCAAGAAGTCTGTAATTGGATGAAAACTAGGATTTATGAGTGTCATGTTGTTTGTGAATTTTCGGGTGCCCATCTGATGATTGGAGTAAGTGGTTACGTATTAATGCAACGATAGGACTTGGGAGTGTTGCGTGCACTTATTGGTTTTAACACAATTTAGCGCAACGCAAAAGGCAAATTAGAACAGTATATGCTTCCATCTTCCCATTTTTGTCCTGGCTTACTCACATAGCCTGCAAAGACTTTGGAGTCATGTTACTGTTTCTACCTGCCGTGTTGCATTTAGACATTGGGAAATCTGTGGTCACCAAATTAGCAGGGCAGCATACCATGGTTTCCATATTGGTCTTGTATGTAGTATTGCACCAGTAGATCATAAATTTATAAGAGCCATTTTAGGCACTCTATAATGCTGTGGTAGTTGATCATAAACTTAATAGGAAGCATAGCATGCATGATCATTCTGATATGAAGGATTCGTATGATGAATTGATGACATCTCAGTGTGCATATTCAGTGGCTCGATGCTTTGAGCCTTTCCTGTCTGACAAAGGTCCCAAGTTATATCTATTGCACACTTTTCAGCTGCTGGCAGAACTTACTTTACTAACTTTCAGCGTTGCAACAGAGATTCAATCTATGGTACAGGACACCAAGACAAAGTTTGAGAAGGAAAGGTGAATAACCGAACTGTTTCACTTGCCTTAATTTTCTGTGTGTAGGAATACAAATTTCTGCTATCCTCTTTATAGTGAAGATTTGATCAGGGCCGGCTCTGGCCCAGGGCAAGAGGGGCGACGGCCTGGGGCCCGGCCAAAATAGGGGCCCATATAATCTGGTACAGTGTATAGGGCAGTGTAAAGGAAAAAAAAGGGAAAAAGGCCCAGCCAGCCCAGCTGCCCAGGCAAGGCCTGAACACGGTGGAAGAAGGAACGTCCAGGTTCAGAAGGTTGAGGCTTCGTTTTCTGTCGAGCGAATCACGCACGGAGTCCTCGCCCAGCCGCCCACTCGCCTGACTGGAATCCCTAATTCCCAAATCATGCAAGGTCACAGAGAGTTGGAGCGATCAAAGTCGGCAAGAAATCAAGGAGAGATCAAGATCAACAGGTAATAATTCACAGATTAAAAACTTTGCGAGCAGATTATGCCTGCTGGGTTCAATCTTTTCGTGTTCTCAATCTAAAAATCTAAATCAGGTGTCTGATTTTACTTTCTTTTTACATCACTTGCAACTGCATCCATTCGTTAGCGTGCCAGACTCTCAAATCGCTCGGTTTGTTCGATTGTTCGTGGAGGAGTTAGTCAGCCTCGGTCAGTGTCACTTGGTCATTCAGATATCAGATCAGATAGCCATGTTTTGGAGGCTTTGAGTTTGCTAAGTTGCTACAACGTTCTAATGATACTGGAGGAGAGGTCAGTGTCCTCTCTCATTTTATAGTAATCATGTTGCTGAATCATAATTACTGGAGGCTTCGAGGTCTGGTTTGTTATATTTCTCTTTCTTTTTATGCATTGTAGCTTCTATGATACTTGGTTTGGAACAAATGCAAAAATATTATCAGATATTTGATTCTAATGAAAAAATTATTAGTCTTTGTGACTTCATAATAACTGTATTCATCCATGTATCAAATCGGATTTTTCTCTCTATTGGGCCCATTGCTGGAGTCCGCCCTGGGGCCTTTGAAATTCCAGAGCCGGCCCTGGATTTGATATGCTCTTTTTTACTCATTGCTTCAACATGAACACGTACAGAAGCTTGTTATTGATAATAAAAACTGTCAATGTTCATTGAGATGTACTCTAAATCCTGACAAATGTTACTGATTGCGTTAGCAGGCAGACTGTTCTTAAAGCTCTAACGAAGGCTTCCAAAGAGGTTTTGGACGCCTATTGATACAATGATGTACATCTGGTTATAAAATATTGTTACCGTTTGCTTACCAGCTTTAATTGTATGCAATGCAGTGTGAAGGTTCATTGAAGACCGAGTACACCAAGTTTCAAGCCACTCATGACAAGTTCTGCCTAGACAAGGCTGCACACACACAGAATTTCAAAGGTGTGCCAAATGGGCACCGCTACCACATTATCATAAGTCTATGGCATATATATGCTCTATGTTTTACGATAAATACATATATATGTGTAGAACATAGTCTGCTCTTGTGCTAGCTTTTGACCCTGGAAGAACAATAGTTGCATCCTGTCGAATTATAAGCATATTTGTGTATAACAAATGAGTTTGTTATCTGCCCTGACACATGTAGGAGAACTATATTGCCAAACAGTATCCAAAGAAAACCATGTCCTTGTTAACCTTTAAAGCCGGTTGAACTTTGTGCATAGTTTATGAATAATTGTGCTACTGGCTATTAATTATGCTTAATTATTTATTTATTATTTGTTTCAAAGGATGAGCCAATATCTTCAGGTCATAGTTGTGCATAATGAGACCTGAATTTGTGTTTTCCTGCCACATAATGGATCATCTCTGTTGTCGACTACTTACTTATCCAGATGTCGTGTTCTGCAGATCTTTTCTCAAAGTTTGAGGTTGAAAAGGAGAAACTGATAGTTCAGTATGAACTGCAAAGTAAGTAGATGCTTACGCCACTTACCCGTGCTGTTATTTGTCTTATAAACAGTTCTTGTGTGTCGAAGATTCGTTGCTCTTATTGAACTACTACCTGTTTAACAGGGAAGAAGGAGAGGACTTCTAGTATTTCTGATCTTGAGAAAACAGTTTTCAGAGAAGCTAAATGCAGACAAATCTCTGAAGAAGTTGAAGCAGGTCTGTTGCACCCTACAGCGTTACTTGAACCGCCTTTCTCGTCTTGTAACCACATCGCTTTAACAGGGTTCGATGTGTATCGGTACCATGTAATTCTGTCTCTTCGACAAGTAACCCTATGTTTGTGTCTCTTGCAGGGTGACAAATCCATCAACAAGCTTCACAAGTCCTTTGCCTCATTCCTGGGCCCCGACGAGGAGGAGGACTGATACGGCTCTTGCCAGATGGCCTGTCTTTCAGATCGATGTGGATAGTGGTGTGGTTTTGAAGAACAGAGATGATGCACAGCAGAGGGGAAAGATTGAGTAGGTTCTGTAGGATTTGTTAGCTTCTTAACTCGCACGGCTCATATGGTTTCGGTGTTTTGTACTGTTGTGGTGTCTGTCTTTCAGATTCAACGTGGATAGTAGTATATGGTTCTGAAGAACAGAGAGGATGCACAACATGAGGGGAAATAGAGTAGGTTCCATAGGATTTTGATATCTTCACTTGCACGGTTCATGTGATTTTGGTTTTGGTTTCGGCTTCGGTCTGCAGTGTATAGCCGGGTTGCTTTCTCGCATGGGCAGCAGTCATTGCTAAAATTCTGGCCGACCTTTGCTTCATGTTTTGCAACATGTAAATTCTCTAGCAGCCTTCCCCATGCCTGGTCCAACAACATTCAGCAAGGAACATATAGTCCTATATATACATATATCAAGCAATTATATAATCTTGGCACTCCTCGTTTCTGTAGCACCATCGACGTCACCCTTAGCTGCAACTATAGGAGGCGGAATCCACCTGGATGGGCCCGAGGCTCTCACTAGTGGCTGCTTACTAGGTGATTGAACATCTTCTAAAAAAAAGGTGATTGAACATCTTCTTCTAAAAAAAGGTGATTGAACATCTTACAGCCCCCTCATAAAATTCTGTATGAACTCGCATGTAGCAAACGGACTTTGGAATTTGTCCTCGCATAGCACATCTCTCTTAGCCTTCCAGATTGCCCACAAACTTTTGCCAAACACCACGTGAACACCTTAACTTTGGCTGGAATATTGTGCTTCCACATCTTGGTCCATGCTTTCACTTCCTTCTTCGGATTAGAATCCCCCGGTCTTTCATCTAGTCAAGCATCTCTTCTATTTTTAGTTTGGAGCAGCATGCGATAAGCAGAACGAATTGAAACATCCCCCGATTTCTGTCGGTTTGCATGGATTTCGTCCAGTCTATTCAAATCTTATTTGAATTGTATGCGGATAGTGTTGGATGAGTGGCTCCCGCATTCGTGTCCGTGGACTGGTTCCCCTCTTTGTGGGTGGACGCGGGAGGAAATTTGAGGGTCATCGTTGGAGATGCTGTAATCACCATGTGGTTTTTCCGGACGTCTCCAACATCATGTAAATACTTGAATTCTTCATTTCTTCTTATGAGTAGGCAACACCCATGCCAGATTGATCCTAACAAAGTTGGTAATTGCTACCCCTTCGTTCATAAATATAATATGGTCACTTTTTATTCGATTCGGATGTATATGGACGCATTTTAATGTGTTTGTTCACTCATTTTAATTCATATTTAGTCCATACTGAAATATCCAAAGCATCTTATATTTATGAACGAAGGTAGTAATATCGTCCACCACCATGTGATTCATGTGGTAAGCAATCCAACTATTCAAAAAGTAGTAATATCGTCCATGGTTATGCCCAAAAGGAAAAAACATGGAAAAGACAAAAGATAATTTTTAATGTTTTATTAGGATGTTTTAAAATGCCTAAAATTGAGAAATACTCTGTTGGAACCATGGGAATGCTCACTCACAAAAAATAAGGAACCATGGGAATGCATGGTTCAAACTAAAAATATTTCACAATATTTCATGTCTTAGTTATTTCATTGTTCAATAACTTTTATAGGGCACAATCATTTTTCTGAATTTGATGTTTCTTCTAAGTTTGCTCTTTTTAATGTAAGTTTTGATTAAAAATGTATTTAAAAATACAATTTCTGTGGCTAGTAAATTCGATTTGCTATGTAGTGTTTGGATTTTTAATGTTTTTCCTACTTACTTTAGTATTCGGATAAACTTTCTCCCCCCCTCCCATTTCCCTGATTATTTTGCACCACGAGCGTGAAACTACACATCATTAATCCATGGACAACACTGCTGAGGATAATTTCGTTGGATCGATGCCTCCCAGCAATGTGCCGCACGAGATTACTTTGGGAGTGAGACATCATCACATGTCACCAGATGGACACAAGACAGGAGTATAACCCAGCTTAACCCTTTGCCGTGGGCAATAGCCCTACTTCTGCTTATATTAGATTGATCCCCAAATAGGGTACAATAGATCTTCATCCTCCTCCATGTCGGTGCTGCCGGACTCGAAAGCCATCGACAAAAACCACTTTCAGCTAGGCAAAGGACAAAGTAAGAAATTTTGACACCATGAGAGACCAATAGTTTTCAATACTGGGTTGTGGGTAAATATTTTGACAATGGGAGAAGCAAACATGGTCGTTTTCGTATTCTCTATGTTTTAGGTTACTCACCTCATTTGCCACGTGGTGTCTTTTTCCTATTCTCTACCATTTGGCAAGATCCGCTTGTCGGTTTTATTATAGAGAAAACCATTAGAATTATCATAGGCAGAAAAAACACAACTACATGCATGCACGCACCTCCCTAAATGGGTGCCCTATCTCTAGTCCTACGATATCTCACTATATGGTACTCCCTCTGTAAACTAATATAAGAGCGTTTAGATCACCAAAATAGTAATCTAAACGCCCTTATATTAGTTTATGGAGGGAGTAGCTACTTCCTTCTTTTATAAATATACTCATTTTTAAAACTCACCATACATACACGTTTTTCGTTTAACAACTCCATGTGATACAAACACAATCCTTCCAAATAATATACTCATTTCTAAAACTAATATACTCATTTTTAAAACTCACCATGCATACGCCCACGGCCACGCGCCGCCGCGCGCTTCCTCTGCTCCGAGGTGAGCTCAACCTCCAACTCCCTCTCTACTCCGATCACTTGAAGTGGACGAGTTCCAGAATTCTTGATCGCGATGTTGATGTGTAGAGCGGAGTTGCAGATCCAGACCGCCGAGTGGTCTTTCCTCGCCCGCATTCCTCGAGTCGAGGTCGACATGCCGGCAGGGATGGACGTCGTTTCCGGGGCAGCGCCACCACCGCTGCCGAGCACTCTCGTCGTCGTCGACCATCTTTCGGGCGCCATCACCTCGACTGACGAGCCGTGCCCCTTTGTGTCTGAGGTGGCGGACCACGGGCACGTACTCCTCCTCCACGCTCGCGCCGAGGACGGCGCCGACTACACGCTCTACTACGTTTGCGATGCCACGTCCGGCACCGCGACCCCTCTCCCCCCTCCGGACGCACTCCTCAACGTGCTACTGCCGGATCGCCTCGCCATCGTCTCCCACGGTGAGGACGACTACAACATCTTCGCGCTGCAGCCTGGTGAGACTTGCCTCCTCTATTATGAGAGTTGTACCAGCGCGTGGGGCGCTATTCCCATGGCAGTGGATGGCGTCACTGGCGATTGGCACTGGGATGGCCAGGGCATGGTGGCGCAGGGTCATACCGTCGTTTGGTATGATCTCGGGGTTGGCTTTCTCTGGTTGGAGCTTGACGGGGATGATGTCCTGCGTTTCGTGTCTCTTCCACCCGGGAGAGCCCGCCCACCCGGCGCCGTCGGCCTCGACCGGCCCCGGTGCGCCTCCCTGTGCACCCGGTTTAGGCTTCCTCTACTTTGACCCGGACCAGGAGGAGGCTCGCTTCGTGCCGCTCCCAAAAGGAAGAGAGTGTCCAGCACCAGCCGCCCCGACCTCGAGAGGGTCCGCTGCGCCACGCTCTGCGACAGACGCCTCCGCTGCACCGAGGCGATCAAGTTCAAAGCGCCACTGCCACTGCCACTGCGATCCGCCCCGCCATTATCAAACATTTATACTAAATATTTTTACTTATATACAACATATTACTATGCCTTTTATTATACTTACCAAGATTAACAATGTAATATTCCTACTAATTAATAGCATAATATTTGTATATATTACACAAACTAAGTTGTATTTTGCCATGAAATTTAAGTTAATGTTTCTTTCTAAAGCCCCATATAGTAACCTTTTGGTAACTAAAATCCAACTAGTTATGAGGAAATTAAAAGGCAAGGTTGCATGCCACCATATATTAATTTGTAAAATTTAGATCAATTTTAGTGTATTAATGAGTTCACATTCATTTCAATATCAACAAATGGTAAACAACTCCAGAGTGTAAGTCTAAAGGATATCTTCTTAGATGTTAGATGTTTCTAGACGGTAAGGCAAATTACTCTAGAATGTATATGCATGAGGTTTTTACACTGGGTTTACTTTAAATCACAAGAATGCTTATTTTGCGGATCCTCCATGGTCAAAAAAAAAATGTTCTTGTGAGTTTGCCAATAGCCGACAAACTTTGTGCTTACTACAGAATAGATTTGCTTGACAGCAGTCACGTAGGGAGCAGTGGTGGACCTAGAACCTTGTCATTGGGGGTGTCATGGTTTAAAATTGTGAAAAATTAGACCATATACAGAATAATTTAGTCTAAGCATCATCATAATATCAACAAATCTCTCCTACTTAAAAATGAGTAGTGTTCATGTTTCACTCCGTTCCACACCCCTCTTCGTTCGACCTCCCCCTCTCCTCCATTTTTTTCCCGCTACGTTCCTCCATAGCACGATAAAACGGTTAAGTAAAAACTTTGGCACTAATGGTCCTATTGGGAATATATAGCGTACCTCTGCACCATTTGGCTTTCAGTACGTTGTGATCTATGGACGCTCCACTTTAGCTCCCTTGCGCTCCTCCACCGCCTGGTGACAACACTATTTGATGCCCTCCTCTTCACAATTTGGTGTCCCTGTCGTTGTACTCTATGTCGTCTTCCACGTCCAGGACAACATGGCGCCTGCATAGCAACAACGGAGGAGGGGACGTGGAAGAGAAGGCCATATGGGTCGTGGACTTGTGATAGAGAAGGAGGACATCAACATTGGGATAAGGCGACGTGTTGCTCCATGACCACCGCGGTGACCAAGTCATAAACAACAACACTCGAGACCTCAATCCATTCATCCTTCTCGTTCATCTCTGAGACTACTGTTCTGTAATAGATGAAATGTTTGGAACATTTGGATCGATGGAAAATGTAGGGAATTTCATTTGGCATGGTCAACAACAAAAATAAAAACAAGTCGAGGAGAGAGAGAGAGTAAGAGGGCAAGTAACAGTGTTGGCAAATAACTCTTGGTGGTGTTCTCTCGGACGATGCGACATATGCAGGTAATGTTGGGTTCCTGCTGGTCATTTGGACCAAAGGGATTAGGGTTTTGGGTTTGCACGTCGTGGCGATGACACTGTCCACATGATAGAATTTTCTCTCCGACTCCTTTGAGGTGATGAAGTGTGCTCCAACACTGCTGTGGAGTTTGTGAGGCCTTGTACATGCACGGCCCGATGGTGGTTGTCCTTGGTGGCTACTCTGGTGTTGGCTAGAAGATGAGTTTCCCAACATGGTGTCGATAAAGGGTGGGCGGTAGATCTACAGTCCTTCTTCGAGGGTGTCAGATAGAGGCGATTGTAGATTCGAGATCCGGTGATGATTATGTGGTTCCACACAAACCGGCAAGCCATAGGGATGATGGCGTGGAATTTTTTTTGGCTCCCACTGCGAACACACATCACTCACCTAGTAGTTTTAAAATAGTGTTAACTTGTTAGATAATTAGTCTTATGTATATAGCTAAAATTATTTTGCAATTTTGAAGGGGGTGCCATGACACCTCCACTAGATCCACCCCTCGCAGGGTTGGCCCTTCCCCCAAAAGTGTTCATGTAGTCGATCCTATAGGCAGTGCTAGCTAGTCTACAGCTAGAACCTCATTCTTGACCTCGTACGCTACTTCCACAACTTGGACAATATACTACGCATCTTGCATGGTCCACACGAGATAGGAGAAGCAAAATCCACTCACTAGCGCAAGCGTCCTACCAAGCACCGGTGGAAGTCTAGTCGATGTGTCAACCATCAATGATGTATGCATCACCTTCTACTAATGCCACAAACATGTTAATCTTTGACAAATCAAAGCTATGAACCTTGTAACCTTGATTTTACAAAGAACGAACAGCATTGGAAACCCTTTTGGCGAAAAGAAGGAGAAAACTGGAGAAGAAAGCGGCATGTTGTTGTGAGAAAAATAAAACGAAGAGTGTGAGTGGCTAAGAACATCTCTTATTTAAGAATTTTGCTAGAAATTTTGAGGGACTGAAATCATTACATTTCTTTTCACGTGGATTGTTTTGTTTGCATGATTTATCTGAGCTCAGGGTTACGTTTTTTTACAAGAGTTCTCTTTATACAAGGCGCACACAACACAAAACTTGCCCCAGAGACCACACGATCACTGGCTTTACCACGCCAACCGGTCCAGCCACAGACCTGATGAGCAACTTAATCACACATGCCTCTGGTCGGAACTCAGAACCGAACCCCGCCGCTCGCAGGACAAGTCTCCTCCCTGGTCGCCCATGATGATGACGCTGATGCACGCCTCCATCGTTGTGGCCCACACCTTGCTAAGCAGAACCAGATCTTCTCTCGGTGCAACAATGCTCGCTTCCTCTCACTCTACGATTTGTTCTTCTACAACTCATCCATTCATCATCTCTTCTCTCTTCCCCAAACTACATATGCTTGCTACGGCGGATCGGGTCCAACCCATCGTGAGGTACTCTCGAATCATGGAGCCACAAAACCACAAAAGCATATCTTAGCACCCATTGCATTACTATTGCAACCTCCCAACACAAGTAAAGCCCATCATCTGGCCACAACTTGAGAAAAGCATATCGATGAAAATAACATGTCGGGTCATCTATCCATGATGTCCATATCGCGTTTTGATGGTACATTCGGATAAGTTTAAGGCCTAATGGGGTTCTTTTCTGATGATTGTTGTACACTATACTTGTATGAATTTTTATGAGATTTTCTTTACAAAACATTTTATAGAAAAGTTTCCGTCCAAATCTCTTGAAAAGAATAAATTGTTTTTTCAGAAATTCCAGAACGAGAACGTTTTCTCTACTATGCCCGATCAAAAAAAAATCAGTCATGCGAACCAACCTGTGGTTGGATGGGTAGGAGGACAGTGGTATCCCTAGCAACCAGGGTTCAAGTCCTAGACTTAACATTGATGCTCGCATTATTTCTGGGTTTATTTCAGGGTTCCGACGATGTTCGTTCAGCGAGAGGGGACGTTTCTGTCGACTGCGAGACACCTGTGGTGACTTCGTAAAATCACAAGATGTTATGCCGGCTCAGTTTGTCGAAAGTGCTCGTAGGGGTAGGGTGTGTGCGTGCGTTTATAGGGGTGAGTATATCTGAGCGACTTCAATTGTACTTGGGTTAAAAAAATCAGCCCTAACCCAAAATTGCGCTTTGCCACGGGCCAGCCGGCAGTGCAAATCGTGTCCAGGCGCACGCGGCCGAGGATGCGCCCCCCAAACCACATGGCCCTGTGCCGAACCACGCCGACCGGTCCAGTCTAGTCCAGTCACAAACCATGTGGTCCACTGATACGTCCATTTTGCATCATGCTTTTATATCGATATCTATTGCATTATGGGATGTTATTACACGTTATGTCACATACTTATGGCTATTCTCTCTTATTTTACAAGGTTTATCATGAAGAGGGAGAATGCCGGCAGCTGGGATTCTGGCTGGAAAAGGAGCAAATTTTGGAAACCTATTCTGCACAGCTCCAAAAATCCTAAAACTCCACAGAAATCATTTTTGGAATTAATAAGAATTATTGAGCAAAGGAAGTACCAGAGGGGGCCCACACCCTGGCCACGAGGGTGGGGGGCACGTCCCCCTACTGGGCGCGCCCCCCCTGTCTCGTGGGCCCCCTGTTGGCCCTCCGGTGCCGATCTTCTGCTATATGAAGTCTCTTACCCTGGAAAAAATCATAAGCAAGCTTGCGGGACGAAACTCCGCCGCCACGAGGCGGAACCAATCTAGGGCTCTGGCGGAGCTATTCTGCAGGGGAAACTTCCCTCCGGGAGGGGGAAATCATCACCATCATCATCACCAACGATCCTCTCATCGGGAGGGGGTCAATCTCCATCAACATCTTCACCAGCACCATCTCCTCTCAAAACCCTAGTTCATCTCTTGTATCCAATCTTGTATCAAAACCACAAATTGGTACATGTGGGTTGCTAGTAGTGTTGATTACTCCTTGTAGTTGATGCTAATTGGTTTATTTGGTGGAAGATCATATATTCAGATCCTTAATGCATATTAATACTCCTCTGATCATGAACATGAATATGCTTTGTGAGTAGTTACGTTTGTTCTGAGGACATGGGTGAAGTCTTGCTATTAGTAGTCATGTGAATTTGGTATTCGTTCGATATGTTGATGAGATGTATGTTGTCTCTCCTCTAGTGGTGTCATGTGAACGTAGACTACATGACACTTCACCATTATTTGGGCCTAGAGGAAGGCATTGGGAAGTAATAACTAGATGATGGGTTGCTAGAGTGATGAAGCTTAAACCCTAGTTTATGCGTTTTCGTAAGGGCTGATTTGGATCCACTAGTTTCATGCTATGGTTACGTTTACCTTAATACTTCTTTTGTAGTTGCGGATGCTTGCAATAGGGGTTAATCATAAGTGAGATGCTTGTCCAAGAAAGAGCAGTACCCAAGCACCGGTCCACCCACATATCAAATTATCAAAGTACCGACCGGGAATCATATGAGCGTGATGAAAACTAGCTTGACGATAATTCCCATGTGTCTTCGGGAGCGCTTTTCACATTATAAGAAATTGTCCAGGCTTGTCCTTTGCTACAAAAAGGATTGGGCCACCTTGCTGCACTTTATTTACTTTCATTGCTTGTTACCCGTTATAAATTATCTTATCACAAAACTATCTGTTACCTACTATTTCAGTGCTTGCAGAGAATACCTTACCGAAAACCGCTTGTCATTTCCTTCTGCTCGTTGGGTTTGACACTCTTACTTATCGAAAGGACTACGATAGATCCCCTATACTTGTGGGTCATCATCCACTTTACTAGATGGCTCGGTTCAGCCCAAACCCCGCCGCTCGCAGTCGCAGAACCAACAAGATGCAATTAGGTGGCCAAAGTCATTGAAGGAGAGGTCAAGCTCGCAAAGTCTCTTTTACCGGAACCGGTATGTACCGTCAAAGGATCCATCTTACACCTTAGACTTTAAGATTCGTGCAATGAAATAAAATATATTCACATTTGGAGATACAGACAAAATACACAGCTAATACAACTGACATGCACAGACTTTTGTCAGGAAAAGTACTAGTGGAGGATGCTTTCACCCATAATAGTACAACACTGGCTGCATGCACATGTCGTCCTTGTCTCTTTCTCTCTCCAAACAAAAAGCTTGCCTTTTATTTTCAATCTAGAATTTTGAATTGCTCATAACTTTTAAACCGAATTTTTGTTTTGGAAACTTTTTATATATTTGTATTTAGGTCGACAAGATTTTTAAATCAAGACCAATCTTGGATATATTTTGAGTAGTTTGAATTTTCAATTATATTTCAATTCCAGTTATGTTTTTCAAAGGAGTGAAATAAATTTTTGAAAATGAGTGAAATAAGTTTTGAAAATGAGTAAAATGTTTTTTTTCAAAGGAGTGAAATAAGTTTTTGAAAATGAGTGGGGTTGGTCTCACATTTTTTTGAAAATGAGTGAAACCAATTGTTTCAAATGATTGAAATATGTGTTTTGAAATGACTGAAATAAGTATTTTGAAATGAGTGAAATAAACAAGCTAAATCATTTTTTAAGAAATGAGTGAAATTTGTTTATTAGAAATGAGTTAAATATGTTGCAAGAATTTTAAAATTGTTCGAAATGTATCAAATAACAAGTTTCACATCTGAACTGAGTGAACATTCTTTTTGAATTGAAAGGAGTGAAATCCGTTTTTTGAAATGAGTGAAACCAATTATTTCAAATGATTGAAATATGTGTTTTGAAATGGCTGAAGTAAGTATTTTGAAATGAGTGAAATAAACAAGTTAAATCAGTTTTTAAGAAATGAGCTAAATATGTTGCAACAATTTTAAACTCGTTCGAAATATATTCAAATAACAAGTTTCACATCTCAATTTAGTGAACACTGTATTTGAATTGAATGTAGTGAAATCTGTTTTTTGAAATGAGTGATACGAATTTTGTCAAATGATTGAAATATGTGTTTTGGAATGACCATAATAAGGGCCTGTTTTGATCTCCTCCCACTCCAAACTTCTGAAAAATTCTGACCGAAGCCAGCCCGAACGGAATAGCTTCTCGAAGCTGCAATCCAGGAAGCCACGATGGGCTGCAGTTCAATTTTCTGAAGCGACCGATTCCCAGCTTCATGTATTTGTGAATCGGAAGCTGCGGTTATTTACGGCCGGATTGCCACCGCCAAGAAATACGGTTCGCTCCTCGCCTCCAACTCGCTCGATCCGTAGAATCCCCTCGCTCACAACTCCCCTTCCCCTCGTTCTCCTCTGCAACCCTAGCGCCCTCGTTCCCGCCGCCACGCCCGACAGCCCCCGTCACCGGCCAAATCGCCCCCTCTGACTACAGATCCGTCCGCCCCGGTCTATTTCCCGCCGGATCCCATCTGTCGTGGATTTGTCACGGCAGATGTCCTAGTGAAAGGACTTAGTCATGGAGCCATCGTTACGGGTTTACTTGAAGGGGTTAAAGCGGACACAAAGACACGAGGGTTTTATACTAGTTCAGCCCCTTCGGTGAAGGTAAAAGCCTACGTCTAGTTGTGATGGAATTGATGTGGTCTCGATGGCTAGGGAGCAAACAAGCTTCGCCTAGGCTCGAGTTGTGGTTGTCTGTCCTGAACCGCCGCCGGGTCGTCCCCTTATATACACGGGTGGCGCCCCGTCGGTCCATAGAATCCCAACCGGTCCATACTCGTATCCCGGTTGGTATCTCTCTATTCCTAACTTACAATACAAGTTATACATCAGGCCGGTTTATGGCTACAGGTTCTAAACCGACTACAGGCCTTGGGCCTTCATCTGCTTATACCACTAATGAAGTTAACCCGGCCCAAGTAGGCCGGTTTACGCCTAGTGGTAATATCCCCAACATTAGGCCCCAGATTGACTTGAACTGGTTCATGTCAATCCTTCACAAAATCTTGTGTCTTGGACATCTTCTGGTAATTGGTAAACCGACATGTCATCATCATTTTTTGTTGCTGTAAACCGGCATGACATCATCATGAAATTTGTCATTTATAACGCCCTCTTTTAACAATAGCTCCTGGATCCACGCGCTTGACCTAGCTCTGTTGCCTTATAAATAAGACCGAAGGGTCATTTCTTTCCTTTCCCTTCGTCCCTTCTTCTTCGTCTTCCTCGCATCACTGGCCTTGGAGCTCCGCCACCGCCGTCGACCTCTGCCTCGTCTTGGTCCGCTGCATCGACCTGAACGTACCAGAGCATTGCGGCATCTTTCCGCATCTTCTCCGTTCCCGGTAAGCTTTCTCCTCTTTTTGACCTAGATCTGTTCTTAGGGTTCCATGTTTGTGCTGTGTTCATCGCGTGCTCATACTGTTCTCTGACCTTGAATGAATCTGTGATCCCCTGCTGTGTTTAGTAGTAATCTCTAAGCATCCGCCTGTAGTTTCTCATCTAAGTCCATAGATCTCCGCACATACCGCTCAATGGTTCATACATTTACGCCTTAATCTTCGGAATATTTTCTGTTTTTGTGAGCTCGCTGTAGATCCGCGGCTGTAATAAGATCTGGTGAAACTTGTTTCTGCATACCTAGTTATCCATAGCTTCAATTGCTTCCGATGCTTAGGTCAGGCAGTTTAACTTTACCATAGAGAAAAAATTTCTAAACCGGCATATACCATTAGCCCCCTGGTTGAACCGCCAGAATCCATATGATGCCGCATTGTAGAAGACCGGTTTATAGGTACTGCCTCCGGTTTATCGTAGTTTAGATCAACACCTTCTTTTATCCAGCGTGTTCTTCAACCGGATCACCTATTTCTTGTAGATCTCGCCATGGCCAAACAAGTGTATGAGTGCAATTGGGTTCCCTCTCGCGTCACAGAATCACAGTTGGACGATCTAGTCTTGATCGGCGCTTTAGACAGTAAAGATACGATCCACTGGAGGGTTCCTGGAGATGAATGTCCTCCCAGACCCCAGGAAGGAGAGGTTGTGGTCTTCGCAGATCACTTGGCCCGGGGCTTCAAACCGCCCGGTTCTAAGTTTTACCGGGATGTGTTAGCCAACTTTCAGCTCCGTCCACAGGATATTGGCCCCAATTCTGTCACCAATCTATGTCACTTTCAAGTACTTTCTGAGGTATACCTTCAAGAGGAGCCTTCAATCGAGCTGTTTAGAGACCTGTTTCATCTGAACCGTCGCACTGAATTCACTGACGGTCCCAATACTGAATTGGGCGGTATGGCCATCCAGAAGAGGAAAGAAATCACTTATCCCCATGTCAAACTCCATACTCACCCCAAGGAGTGGAATGCAACTTGATTTTATTGCAAGGATACCTCCCCTGAGAATGAAAATCCCTTGCCTGGCTTCCGTCCGGAACGGCTCAGCAACACTCACCCTTTTCCACAAAGACTAAGCGCCAAGGAGAGAATTAAATATGCTCCGCAACTGTCCAAGCTCCGAGCCTTTATGGCCAACGGTTTAACAGGAATAGACCTTGCACGCTGTTGGATAACATGGAGCATACTGCCTCTGAGCCGGCGCCCCGGTTTGATGTGCAAGTATACTGGTAGCATCGATGACCCACTCCGACACATTAAAATCCAACTCTCCGACGATGAAGTCACAGATTCTGTAAAGAAGATGTTGAATGAACCGGAGCACCTCTGTGCTCAAACCGGCCTGCTTCCTGACTGCACCACCAACAAACCGCCAGCGGTAAGTTTTTAATTGCTCTATTGTTGAACCTGTTACTGCTTTATCTATCTGACATTCAATTACTGCTGATCCAGGGTGATAATCCGTTTTGGAGCAAGAAGCTTCCACAAGATAAAGCGGAGAAAGCGAGGCGGTCAACCCGCCCAAGACCAAGGTTATTAAGAAACCAGCTCACAAGAGAAAACCACCGCTTCATCTGATCTAGGTATTGATGATGATGTGGGTAACCCGGACCTTGAGGTAGAACTTGATTCACTTGGCTTACTTTTTACACGCCTAATTGATGATGATGCTTGTCAGGACGACGCTGAAGCCAGCCATGCGGAATTTGCTGAGGTAACTATTCTTTCTTCCGATTCAGAAATCTTGCCTTTGCCAAAATTTCGCCAGGCAAACCGGAAAGTTAAATTTTCTCATCCTCTTGCTTATTTGGATCCCAAACTTCTTATGAAGACTCAGCAACATGAAGCTTCGCGCACAACAACCCGACACGATGGCGGTAGTTACCTCCGCGGTTTACCAAACAGTCCGGTCGAAACGCGCTCCGAGGTCTCCGACCTTTTATTGATTTAAATCCTAAAGCGGGTTTCTTCCGTCAACCTCTTAATCCATCCGACTCCGATTATCAGGTTACTTCTCATTCATCTTCTGGTGAATCATCGGCCACTCAGCTGCCACCATTGAAGATAGTTGTTGGGTAAGCTAAACTGAACATATGCTTCCAGTATACTGTGTAATGGCTTATGTTTTTTCTTGACTCTTTGCTTTTTCTTTCAGGGCCAAACCGAAACCAAGCAAGAAGGCCCGCTTGGATAAAGCGGCTGAAGAAGATGTAGCCCCAGAACATGACAGAGCGCCAGATCTTGAAGATTTTGCCCCTGAAGATATTCCCAATGATCCTCCTTTGCAAGATGATGTTATTCCTGAAGAGAGGCCTATTAACCCTTCAGTCTCTGCTAACCCGCCTGCCAGCTCCGTCCGAATTGAGAAATCCCATAGTCCTGCTGACAAACCGGCCGCACCAACACAAACCGGCGAGTCCAAAGATGACGATGTTCTGATTACCGGTGTAGGCCGCTTTGAACCCGGGAATCCTGTCACCTTAACCAAGCATACCATAAAAGAGGATTTTTCCAATCTGAACAAAGGAAAATGGGATGTTGAACTGGAGACATATGCTGCTTTGAGTGCCCAAGATCTTCATTCCGGCTATTTAAACCGGCTTTATACTAGCCGTGACTGTGAAGCTGGTCTGGTGAAGATGATGAGGGATAAATTTGAGGTAACTTACTTCTTTACTTTCTGCCATTGTATCAATCCTCCTAGCCCCCAAGGGTCGGTTTGTAACCTTCGCCAAACCGGGACTTGAATACGATCCTCAACACTTTGAAATCCATCAATATAGCCCCCAAGGGCCGGTTTAACTTAGCATAAGTAAACCGGGGCTCCGATAGAAAATTTAGAACATAATTTAATCAAATAGCCATTAGCCCCCAAGTGCCAAGTTGAATACCTGTATTGAGCTTGGGACTTTGCAATCTAGTAATATATAAAAATTGAAGGTGCATTAGCCCCCAAGTATCAGGCATATAACTTTGTTATGTGGTTGATACTTCAATTTCTTGGACCGCCTGTTTAAAGCTAAATGTTGTCTGTATGCAGGCTGAGGTGAGAATCAAGGAGGACCGGATTGCCGATTTGCAGGAGGCCTTGAAAACCCAACAGGCTGAAACAGACAAAGCAAAGGAAGAACTAACCAGCGCCTTGAGCACCGCTGAACAGCTGAAGGAGGGCTTCAAGAAAGAGCGGGCTGATTGGGCCACTTAGAAGGCCGCTTTAACCAAAAGAGCGGAAAATGCTGAAGCTGCCCTTAAACCGGTGGTGGATGAACTTACAGCCGTAAAGCGGCAAATACACTCCATGACCGCTGCAATCTTTGGTAAGCTCCTTTTAACTTCTGTGATAATTTGAACCTGCTGTAATGTAAATCCGGTTTAAGACCGTCCTTATATTGTTGTAGGCACACGCATCGGGCACTTAGGAAATGATGTGCGAAGAAGCGAAGGCTGCCTACACCTTAGTAGAACAATTATATACGGAGCCCAGCGGATCATCACCACAGCCTCTCATAACAACCCGGCACCTTCTTTAATCCGGGACATTCTTAACAGGTTGTCGATGCTTCCGCCCGGATTGAGGAGCTGAAAAAATCCTTTGCTCGAATCGGAGCTATTAACGCCTTGATCCGGCGAAGGCATGGGTGCGATTTTGACCACAATGGAAGCAGCTCAAGGCTATCCCAGCGTGAAGGAAGATGGCTCTGAATTTAACGAAGATGATCGAGGGTAATAAACCGCAAGGTCTGGCCTCGGCTTGTCAATTAGTTGAAGAGGCAGACTTGACGCCTTGTCAGCGCAATACAACAATCGAACAAGCGAGTGCCTGCTCCAACTCTTGAAGCGGAGAATCTGATTCCTCCAATCCGTAAGCATACTTACGCTCCGATATTGAACCGTCTTCCCTGATCCATGAAGAGGCTGTTTTCCAAGCTTTAATGGGAATCGTTGGACCTTTGTTGATTTCAGCCAATGGGTAGAGACGAGGAAGTCAAGCGGCGGATGATGAGGAGCAGGCTTGAACCGGAAGCCGGTTTGGATAGCTGTCTTTGGCATCTTTCCAAAATAACAATGATCTTATTTGGGCATCGTGTTGCCTTGTAATAGGATAGTTAATACTTCTGACTTGAATATGCCGTCGTGCATAAGCACTGAAGCTTTTGGTCGAAAAACTTCAATTCATATTTCCTGCAATCAGAAAAATTTGAACTTCGGTGGCGGTTATACCGCCAGCCGGTTTATGATTTTGATATGTGTATCAGTAATGTAACAAATAGGTGATACAAAATACCTGCCATGTCTGGGCATTAAGCTGGCTTAGCCAAGCTTGAAGCGGATGTTTTATAAACCATTACCGTCAATAAGGGGGGAGAAAACAGCTCCCATATAAGCCGTACAGAATCAATACAAGCCCCCTTGTTACTCCATGATGTTAACAGGAAAAGGTAAACTAGCATACTTCTCCGGATTAAAGGGGAATCAAATCCATCGGCTGACCCGGAAAAAAGTTGTTTGTTGACATAAAAGAAATCCAACAAAAACAAAGAACAAACAAGCCATGAAAATAACATGGAAGCAAAGGCAATGATAAAAACCGTTTGCAAAAATATGCTATACTGAGCTGATCAGATGGTGTTACCATGGTCGGACATGACCAAGCCCCCAATAGGAGTGACAATGATTCAAGTCAGCCAGGTCCCCAAATGATTCGTGGCATATATGCCAAATCAAGAGGCGTGGCAATGGTTTGGGTTCGACCAAGCCCCCAAGTGATTTCGTGGCCTTAGGCCGATCAAGAGGCGTGACTGGTTCAGACTTGACCATGTCCCCAAGTGATCTGGTGGCTGTCGCCTATCAAGAGGTGTCGCGTTGGTTCGGACACGACCAAGGCCCCAAGTGATATATAAAAAGCAAATGTCAAGGGGTAAACCGGAGGCCGCTTTAAAAACAGAGCCACTCCATGTAACCACGCATGATAAGAAAGACAGAGACCCCGCTTTAGCTGAGGCTCCGGTTTTATTATATCAAAGATAATATATACACTGTCATGATATGTACATAGATAGAGCCGATGGCTCAAGTGTAGTAAGGTCGAAGATGAGCTATGTTCCACGGCTGTTGGTCTCCTCCTCGATGTCGTGAGTCTTGATTCTCTCGAATATCAATCGATAGTACGACCCGTTGTGCAGATTCTTGTCGACCACGAAAGGTCCCTCCCAAGGTGGGGATAACTTGTGCATATCATGCGGTCTTGGATGAGTCGAAGCACCAAATCTCCCTCTTGAAAAGTTCGGTTCTAACCGGCGATCGTGATAGCGGCGAAGATCTTGTTGGTAAATCGCCGAACGGGCAGCCGCTATATCATGCTCCTCATCCAATAGGTCCAAAGCGTCTTGCCGTGCTGTCTCATTGTCCGCTTCAACATAATCTGCCACACGAGGCGAATCGTGCCGGATATCACTAGGGAGAACTGCCTCTGCTCCGTAGACCATGAAAAATGGTGTGTATCCTGTGGATCGGTTTGGCGTAGTATTGATACTCCATAGCACAGATGGTAGTTCTTCAACCCAACACCCTGGTGTCCTTTGCAATGGGACCATAAGCCGGGGTTTGATGCCTCGCAAGATCTCTTGATTAGCTCGTTCTACCTGCCCATTGGACTGGTGGTGTGCTACTGACGATACGTCAAGTCGGATGTGCTCACGTTCACAGAACTCCTTCATAGCACCCTTGGATAAATTGGTACCATTGTCAGTAATGATACTGTGTGGAAATCCAAACCGGAAAATCACCTTTTTGATGAATTGCACCGCTGTTGCTGCATCACACTTGCTGACAGGCTCCGCTTCAACCCACTTGGTAAACTTGTCAACTGCCACCAAAAGGTGGGTTTTCTTATCCTTGGATCTTTTAAAAGGTCCAACCATATCCAACCCCAAGTTGCAAGCGGCCACGTTATTGGGATCATCCTCAATTCTTGAGCGGCACATGAGCACGCCTTGAAAATTTCGACATCCATCACACCGTTTAACCAAGTCCTCCGCATCGGCATGCTTGTCAACCAGTAAAACCCGTGATTTAAACGCCTTTGCCACCAGAGACTTTGAACGGCGTGGTGTCCACAATCCCTTCATGGATTTCTCTTAAGATTTCACAGCCTTCCTCGGGAGAAACACAACGTTGAAACGCATCGATACATTGCAATGATGCAATTCACCATTGACAATCGTCATAGACTTGGATCGCGGACTATCTGCTGGCTAGAATCTCATCCTCCGTAACTCCCCGGTTCATGTACGCAAGATAAGGAACTGTCCAATCCGGAATAGCATGCAGTGCTGCCACCAATTGAGCCTCCGGATCAGGAATAGCCAAATTCGCTTCACCTGGGAGATGGACTGACGGGTTGTGCAGCACGTCCAGAAAGACATTAGGCGGGACCGGTTTGCGCTGAGAACCTAACCGGCTTAAAGCATCAGCCGCTTCATTCCTCCAACGGTCCACATGATCCACTTGATAACCCTTGAAGCAACCCGCAATATTATCAACTTCCCGACGATATGCAGCCATGAGCGGGTCCTTAGAATCCCAACTGCCAGACACCTGTTGAGCCACAAGGTCCGAGTCACCGAAGCACTTAACCCGGCTTAAGTTCATCTCTTTAGCCATCCGGAGACCATGGAGCAAGGCTTCGTACTCAGCTGCATTATTAGTACAAGGGAACATTAAGCGGAGAACATAACAAAACTTATCACCTCGTGGGGAAGTTAATCGACTCCAGCCCCGAGCCTTCCAATTACTGGATCCATCAAAATGAAATAGTCCAATATGTGTGATCCGACTTCTCCTCCGGTGCTTGTAACTCCGTCCGATCATTGATGAAATCAACAAGCGCTTGAGACTTCACCGCCGTCCGAGGTACATACTTGATCCGTGTGGCCCAAGCTCTATAGCCCACTTGGCAATCCGCCGATCGCCTCCGGTTACAGATGATATCACCCAAGGGAGCTGAATCGACCTTTGTGATGGGGTGGCCTTGAAAATCTGCTTCAACTTCCGGTCGCCATGAAAACACCATAGACCAGCTTCGCCAATGCGTATACCTTTGCTTGGATTCAATAAGCACCTCGCTGATATAATAAACCGGCACGAACCAGATATTCCTTGCTCGCCTCCTTGCGTTCCACCACAATAGCCACGCTAACTGCCCGAGCATTGGCTGCTACGTATAATAATAGTGGCTCCTTGTCAACCGGAGCTGCAAGAACAGGCAGATTGGCTAATTGCCGCTTCAAGTCCTCAAATGCTTCATCAGGCGGACTCATTTAAATTATCATCTTCCTTAGCATTTGGTACAAAGGTATGGCCTTCTCTCCGAGGCGGTGATAAACCGGCTCGATCTTGGCGATTCTGCCCGCCAAACGCTGAACATCGTTGATACACTTCGGTTTAGCCAGGGAGGTAATAGCCGTAATCTTCTCCGGATTAGCCTCAATTCCTCTGTTAGACACCGAAACCCGGTAACACTGCGGAACACCAAAGACACACTTGGCGGATTAAGCATCATCTTGTAAGCGCGCAAGTTGTCAAAGGTTTCCTTCAAATCATCCACCGTCTCCTTCGCCTTGACTTCACAACAATATCATCCACATAGGCGTGCACATTGCGGCCGATCTGTTTATCAGCAATTTCAGTACACACCGTTGATAGGTGGCTTGGGCACTCTTGAGCCCGAAGGGCATAGATACATAGCGAAGGCTCCAAAGGGAGTAATAAACGCCGTTTTCTCCCGGTCCTAACCGCCATTTTGATCGATGATATCCGAATATGCATCCAAAAACTCAAACGCTCACAACCCGCCGTGGCATCAATGATCTGGTCAATGCGGGAAGGGCAAAGGATCTGCTGGACAAGCCTGTTAAGATCTGTGTAATCCACACATATGCCAAGTGCCATTTTTCTTAAGAACCAGCACCGGATTAGCAAGCCACTCTGGATGGAACACCTCAATGATAAAGCCACCGCTAAAAGCTCGCCACTTCCTCTCAATGGCTTTGCGCCTTTCTTCGTTAAACCGCGGAGAATTGTTTCACGGTTTATACTAAGGATCCACATTAAGAGTGTGCTCGCGAGTTCCTCGGACACACGGCATGTCGGACGGTTTCCATGCAAAGATGTCCCGATTCTCACGGATGAACTTCGATGGCGCGCTTCCTATTTGGGATCAGTTAGCACCGACGATGTGAACTGCTTGGACGAATCGCCGCACGAAGTCAACAAGCTTGGTCTCACTGCCGATTTGAACTTCAGATCCGAATCATGCTCTGTAGTTGGCTTCTTCAAAGGGGTCATATCCGCTGGATCAACATTGTCCTTATAGTACTTCAGCTCCTCCGTGGCACAGACCGACTCTGCATAAGCCGCATCACCTTCCTCACATTCCAAAGCGACCCTACGGCTCCCATGAACCGTTATCGTCCCCTTGTAACCCGGCATCTTGAGCTGTAAGTAGATATAACAAGGCCGCGCCATAAACTTGGCATAAGCCGGCCGCCCAAACAAAGCGTGATACGGGCTCCAGATCTTCACCACCTCAAAGGTTAGTTTTTCCGACCGAGAATTGTGCTTGTCCCCAAAAGCCACATCTAGGGCTATCTTACCAACAGGATATGCAGATTTTCCTGGCACCACACCATGGAACACCGTATTAGACGGTCTGAGATCCTTGTCTGTTAGACCCATGCGCCGGAATGTCTCATAGTATAGTATGTTAATACTGCTTCCTCCATCCATGAGTACCTTGGTGAACTTATAACCCCCACCGAGGGTCTACCACTAATGCTAGTGACCGGATTATCAACCCGGGCGGATGATCCTCTCGCTCCACACGATAGGCTGCTCGACCAGCGTAAGTAACGTGGTAAGGTCGGTTCAATGTAATTCACCGCCGCTTGTGGAGTTTTCGGTCGCGCTTATCCAAGCTAGTTGTGAAAACATGATATTGCCCATTGTTCAACCGCTTTGGCTGGCTCGATAACCCGATTGCTGCTGCTGCTTTGCTTTGGCCGTT
Source organism: Aegilops speltoides (assembly GCA_021437245.1). NCBI lineage: Eukaryota > Viridiplantae > Streptophyta > Magnoliopsida > Poales > Poaceae > Aegilops > Aegilops speltoides. The sequence continues at coordinate 508,987,287 of CM038145.1, forward strand.
CGATTATTCGGTTGTTGTGACCGCCCTGATTGAGACCTGAACCGGAAGCTCCATCGTGACCCGGTCCATGGAAACCGGATCCTGAACCGCCACCTGACCCATGGTCATACCGGAAGGCATTAGAGTTTTTAAACTCCTGCATAATATAACAATCCTTCCAAAGGTGGTTAGCCGGCGACTCCTTCGTCCCGTGCTTTGGGCAAGGCTGATTCAACAAATAATTCAAACGGCTTGCGTTAGGATTGGGAGCCCCATTACGATTTGCCGCTTTACCTCTGCGCCGCTGCCCCCTGTCCTGTGCATTAGTGTTGGCCACAAAGTCCATGTTGCCATCCGCCTTGCGCTTGCCTCCGTTCCATGACCCGCCGGTTTGTCTTGTTGCCCTTGAGTTGCTATTCTTCTTTCCTTCCTCGCTTCATCATCATCGGTCTCGGGATCCTTGGTACTGTCCGAATCAGCATACTTCACCAAAGCGCCATGAGAGTTCCCATGTCATTACGTAAACGCTTCATGCGCCCCAGTTTCAATTTTAAAGGCTCGAACCGCAGTTTCCTTCCGTGGTTAAGATCGCAGAGTCAAGATTGATCCTGTCGAGACGAAAGTGCAAAACTTCCGAAACGCGGCGCACCCAATGGGTCGTTGACTCTCCTTCCTCCTGGACACAAGCCGCCAGGTCTACTATGGACTTGGGCTGCTTACATGTATCCTTGAAATTCTGGATAAACCGGGCCTGCAACTGGGCCCATGAGCTGATAGAATTGGGTGGCAGGCTCTTCAACCAAGTACGAGCCGTGCCTTCAAGCATCATAGTGAAGTATTTTGCACACGCGGTTTCATCCACATCTAGCATCTCCATGGCCATCTCATAACTTTCTACCCACGCTTCGGGAGATAAATCCGCGGTGTAATTCGGCACCTTACGCGGACCCTTGAAATCCTTGGGCAGGCGCACATTGCGTAAAGCGGGGATTAAACAAGGCACTCCCAAAGCGGATGCAACCCCTGGTCCGGCGAAGGTGGTAGGACGAACCGGCGTAAGTTGACCCGCATCATTCTGTGCTGCTAACTCGGCCTCCCTTTGTGCTCGGGCCCGGTCCACCTGTTGGGGAACGTAGTAATTTCAAAAATTTTCCTACGCACACGCAAGATCATGGTGATGCACAGCAACGAGAGAGGAGAGTGTTGTCTCGTACCCTCAGAGACCCGGCGAAGCGATCACAACGTAGAGGAAGTAGTCGACGTTCTCCTCGATCCGACCGATCCGGCGCCGTTACTCGGCGCCCCGAGTTCTTGACACACGACAGCTCGATGGCGTCCCTCGTACTCGATCCAGCCGAGTGTCGAGGAGAGTTTCGTCAAGACGACGGCGTGGTGACGATCTTGATGTTTCACCGGTGCGCAGGCTTCGCTTAAGCTTCGACGTACGACCGAGGTGGAATATGGTGGAGGGGGCACCGCACACGGCTAAGGAACGATCCGTAGATCAAACTTGTGTGTTCTAGGGTGCCCCTGCCCGTATATAAAGGAGGGAGGGGGAGGCCGGCCCCTATAGGCGCGCCAAGGAGGGGGAGTCCACCTCCTAGTTGGAGTAGGACTCCCTTTCCTAGTCCAACTAGGAAGGAGAAGGGAAAGGAAAGAGAGAGAGAGGGAGAGGAAAGGGGGCGCGCCCCCTCCTTGTCCTATTCGGACTCCCACAGGGGCGCCGCCTCTGGTGCGGCCCTCTCTCTCCCTTTGGCCCACTAAGGCCCATACTTCCCCGGGGTTCGGTAACCTTCCGGCACTCCGGTTTTCTCCGAAACTTCGGAACCTTTCCGTGTCCGAATATAGCCGTCCAATATATCAATCTTTATGTCTCGACCATTCCGAGACTCCTCGTCATGTCCGTGATCACATCCGGGACTCGAACTTCTTGGTACATCAAAATACATAAACTCATAATAAGCATCATCGAAACCTTAAGCGTGCGGACCCTACGGTTCGAGAACAATATAGACATGACCGAGACACGTCTCGGTCAATAACCAATAGCGGGACCTGGATGCCCATATTGGTTCCTACATATTCTACAAAGATCTTTATCGGTCGGACCGCATAACAACATCGTTGTTCCTTTGTCATCGGTATGTTACTTGCCCGAGATTCGATCGTCGGTATCCAATACCTAGTTCAATCTCATTACCGGCAAGTCTCTTTACTCGTTCCGTAATACATCATCTCACAACTAACTCATTAGTTGTAGTGCTTGCAAGGCTTGATGATGTGCATTACCGAGAGGGCCCAGAGATACCTCTCCGACAATCGGAGTGACAAAACCTAATCTCAAATCGCCAACCCAACATTTGCCTTTGGAGACACTGTAGTACTCCTTTATAATCACCCGATTCACGTTGTGACGTTTGGTAGCACCAAAGTGTTCCTCCGTAAGCGGAGTTGCATAATCTCATAGTTACAGGAACATGTATAAGTCATGGATAAAAGCAGTAGCAACATACTAAGCGATCGTGTGCTAAGCTAATGGAATGGGTCATGTCAATCAGATCATTCTACTAATGATGTGACCTTGTTAATCAAATAACAACTCTTTGTTCATGGTAGGAAACATAACCATCTTTGATTAACAAGCTAGTCTAGTAGAGGCATACTAGTGACATTATGTTTTGTCTATGCATTCACACATGTATCATGTTTCCAGTTAATACAATTCTAGCATGAATGATAAACATTTATCATGAAATAAGGAAATAAATAATAACTTTATTATTGCCTCTAGGGCATATTTCCTTGATCTCCCACTTGCACTAGAGTCAATAATCTAGATTACATAGTAATGATCCTAACACCCATGGAGTCTTGGTGCTGATCATGTTTTGCTCGTGGAAGAGGCTTAGTCAACGGTGCGCAACATTCAGATCCGTATGTATCTTGCAAATCTCTATGTCTCCCACGGACTAAGTCCGGATGGAATTGAAGCGTCTCTTGATGTGCTTGGTCCTCTTGTGAAATCTGGATTCCTTCGCTAAGGCAATTGCTCGAAGATTGTCACAGAAGATTTTCATTGGACCCGATGCACTAGGTATGACACCTAGATCGGATATGAACTCCTTCATCCAGACTCCTTCATTAGCTGCTTCGAAGCTGCTATGTACTCCGCTTCACATGTAGATCCCGCCACGACGCTTTGTTTAGAACTGCACCAACCGACAGCTCCTCCGTTTAGTGTAAATCGTATCCGTCTGCGATTTAGAATCGTCCGGATCGGTGTCAAAGCTTGCATCAACGTAACCGTTCACGATGAGCTCTTTGTCACCTCCATATACGAGAAACATATCCTTAGTCCTTTTCGGTATTTCGGGATGTTCTTGACCGCTGTCCGATGATCCACTCTGGATTACTTTGGTACCTCCTGCTAGGCTTATAGCAAGGCACACATCAGGTGCGGTACACAGCATTGCATACATGATAGAGCCTATGGCTGAAGCATAGGAACATCTTTCATTTTCTCTCTATCTTCTGCGGTGGTCGGGCATTGAGTCTTACTCAACTTCACACCTTGTAACACAGGCAAGAACCCTTTCTTTGCTTGATCCATTTTGAATTTCTTTAAAATTTTGTCAAGGTATGTGCTTTGTGAAAGTCCAATTAAGCGTCTTGATCTATCTCTATAGATCTTAATGCCCAATATGTAAGCAGCTTCACCGAGGTCTTTCATTGAAAACTCTTATTCAAGTATCCCTTTATGCTATCCAGAAATTCTATATCATTTCCGATTAGCAATATGTCATCTACATATAATATCGAAATGCTCTGAGCTCCCACTCACTTTCTTGTAAATGAGGCTTCTCCAAAAGTGCAGATACAAACCCAAATGCTTTGATCACACTATCAAAGCGTTTATTCCAACTCGAGATGCTTGCACCAGTCCATAGATGGATCATTGGAGCTTGCATACTTTGTTAGCTCCTTTGGATCGATAAAACCTTCGGTTGCATCATATACAACTCTTCTTCCGTAAATCCATTCAGAATGCAGTTTTACATCCATTTGCCAAATTTCATAATCATAAAATGCGGCAATTGCTAACATGATTCGGACAGACTTAAGCATCGCTACTGGTGAGAAGGTCTCATCGTAGTCAATCCCTTGAACTTGCCGAAAACCCTTTGCGACAAGTCGAGCTTTGTAGGCGATAATATTACCGTCGTCGTCGGTCTTCTTCTTGAAGATCCACTTGTTTTCTATTGCTTGCCTACCCTCGGGCAAGTCAACCAAAGTCCATACTTTGTTTTCATACATGGATCCCATCTCAGATTTCATGGCCTCAAGCCATTTTCTGGAATCTGGGCTCACCATCGCTTCTTCATAGTTCGTAGGTTCATCATGATCTAGTAGCATGATTTCCAGAACAGGATTACCGTACCACTCTAGTGCGGATCTTACTCTGGTTGATCTACGAGGTTCTGCAGTAACTTGATCTGAAGTTTCATGATCAACATCATCAACTTCCTCACTACTTGGTGTAGATGTCTCAGAAACCGGTTTCTGCGACAAACTACTTTCAAGTAAGGGAGAAGGTACTATTACCTCATCAAGTTCCACTTTCCTCCCACTCACTTCTTTCGAGAGAAACTCCTTCTCTAGAAAGGATCCATTCTTAGCAACAAATGTCTTGCCTTCGGATCTGTGATAGAAGGTGTACCCAACTGTCTCCTTTGGGTATCCTATGAAGACACATTTCTCCGATTTGGGTTCGAGCTTATCAGGTTGAAGCTTTTTCACATAAGCATCGCATCCCCAAACTTTAAGAAACGACAACTTTGGTTTCTTGCCAAACCACAGTTCATAAGGTGTCGTCTCAAGCATTTCGACGGTGTTCTATTCAGTGTGAATGCGGCCGTCTCTAGAGCATAACCCCAAAAGCGATAGCGGTAAATCTGTAAGAGACATCATAGATCGCACCATATCTAGTAAAGTGCGATTCTGACGTTCGGACACACCATTACGCTGTGGTGTTCCGGTGGCGTGAGTTGCTTGAAACTATTCCGCATTGTTTCAAATGTAGACCAAACTCCTAACTCAAATATTCACCTCCACGATCGGATCGTAGAAATTTAATTTTCTTGTTACGATGATTTTCAACTTCACTCTGAAATTCTTTGAACTTTTCAAATGTTTCAGACTTATGTTTCATTAAGTAGATATACCCATATCTCCTTAAGTCATCTGTGAAGGTGAGAAAATAACGATATCCGCCACGAGCCTCAACATTCATCGGACCACATACATCGTATGTATGATTTCCAACAAATCTGTTGCTCTCTCCATAGTCTGGGAGAACGGTGTTCTAGTCATCTTGCCCATGAGGCACGGTTCATAAGTGCCAAGTGATTCATAATCAAGTGACTCCAAAAGTCCATCAATATGGAGTTTCTTCATGCGCTTTACACCGATATGACCTAAACGGCGATTGCCACAAATAAGTTGCACTATCATTATCAACTCTGCATCTTTTGGTTTCAACATTATGAATATGTGTATCACTACTATCGAGATTCATCAAAATAGACCACTCCTCAAGGGTGCATGACCATAAAAGATATTACTCATATAAATAGAACAACCATTATTCTCGATTTAAATGAATAACCGTCTCGCATCAAACAAGATCGAGATATAATGTTCATGCTCAACGCAGCACCAAATAACAATTATTTAGGTCTAAAACTAATCCCGAAGGTAGATGTAGAGGTAGCGTGCCGACCGCGATCACATCGACTTTGGAACCATTTCCCAGCGCATCGTCACCTCGTCCTTTGCTAGTGTTAAGCAATCCGTAGTCCTGCTTTGAGTTGCAAATATTAGCAATGTAACCAATATCAAATACCAGTGCTCTGCGAGCTCTAGTAAGGTACACATCAATAACATGTATATCACATATACCTTTGTTCACCTTGCCATCCTTCTTATCCGCCAAATACTTGGGGCAGTTCCGCTTCGGTGACGATCGCTTGCGGTAGAAGCACTCGATTTCAGGCTTAGGTCCGGACTTGGGTTTCTTCTCTGAGCAGCAACTTGCTTGCTGTTCTTCTTGAAGTTCCCTTCTTCTTCCCTTTGCCTTTCTTCTTGAAACTAGTGGTCTTATTGACCATCAACACTTGATGCTCCTTCTTGATTTCTACCTCCGCAGCCTTTAGCATTGCGAAGAGCTCGGTATAGTCTTTACTAACCCTTGCATATTATAGTTCATCACGAAGCCTTTGTAGCTTGGTGGTAGTGATTGAAGAATTCATCAATGACACAATCATCCGGAAGATTAACTCCCAATTGTGTCAAGTGATTGTAGTACCGGACATTACGAGTATGTGTTCACTAATGTAACTATTCTCCTCCATCTTGCAGCTATAGAACTTATTGGAGACTTCATATCTCTCAATCCGGGCATTACTGTTGGAATATTAACTTCAACTCTGGAACATCTCATATGCTCCATGACGTTCAAAACGTCGTTGAAGTCCCGGTTCTAAGCCGTAAAGCATGGCACACTGAACTATAGAGTAGTCATCAGCTTTGCTCGCCAGACGTTCTTAACGTCGTCGGTTGCATCAAGAAGCAGTTCTGGCACCTAGCGGTGCATCCGGGGCGTAACTCTTACGTGCAGCAATGAGGATGATCCTCAAGTTACGGACCCAATCCGTGTAATTGCTACCATCATCTTTCAACTTTGCTTTCTCAAGGAACGCATTAAAATTCAACGGAACAACAAAGACGAGCCATCTATCTACAATCAAACATAAACAAGCAAGATACTATCGGTACTAAGTTCATGATAAATTTAAGTTCAATTAATCATATTACTTAAGAACTCCCACTTAGAAAGACATCTCTCTAGTCATCTAAGTGATCACGTGATCCAAATCAACTAAACCATAACCGATCATCACGTGAAATGGAGTAGTTTTCAATGGTGAACATCTTATGTTGATCATATCTACTATATGATTCACGCCGACCTTTCGGTCTCCGTGTTCCGAGGCCATATCTGCATATGCTAGGCTCGTCAAGTATAACCCGAGTATTCTGCGTGTGCAAACTGGCTTGCACCCGTTGTAGATGGACGAGAGCTTATCACACCCGATCATCACGTGGTGTGCGGGCACGATGAACTTTGGCAACGGTGCATACTCGGGAGAACACTTCTTGATAATTTAGTGAGAGATCATCTTATAATGCTACCGTCAATCAAAGCAAGATAAGATGCATAAAGGATAAACATCACATGCAAATCAATATAAGTGATATGATATGGTCATCATCATCTTGTGCTTCGTGATCTTCATCTCCGCAGCACCACCATGATCACCATCGCCACCGGCGCGACACCTTGATCTCCATCGTAGCATCGTTGTCGTCTCGCCAATCTTATGCTTCTCGACTATCGCTACCGCTTAGTGATAAAGTAAAGCATTACAGTAGCGATTGCATTGCATACAATAAAGCGACAACCATATGGCTCCAGCCGATTGCCGATAACCGGTTACAAAACATGATCATCTCATACAATAAAATATAGCATCACGTCTTGACCATATCACATCACAACATGCCTGCAAAAACAAGTTAGACGTCCTCTACTTTGTTGTTGCAAATTTTACGTGGCTGCTACGGGCTTAAGCAAGAACCGGTCTCACCTACGCATCAAAACCACAACGATATTTCGTCAAATAGACTCCGTTTAACCTTCTCAAGGACCGGCGTAGCTACACTCGGTTCAACTAAAGTGAGAGAGACAGCACCCACCGGTCACCTTTAAGCAACGAGTGCTCGAGCGGTGAAACCAGTCTCGCGTAAGCGTCTGGCGTAATGTCGATCTGGGCCGCTTCATCTCACAATACCGCTGAACCAAAGTATGACATGCTGGTAGGTAGTATGACTTGTATCGCCCACAACTCACTTGTGTTCTACTCGTGCATAACATCAAACCATAAAACCTAGGCTCGGATGCCACTGTTGGGGAACGTAGTAATTTCAAAAATTTCCTACGCACACGCAAGATCATGGTGATGCATAGCAACGAGAGGGGAGAGTGTTGTCTACGCCCTCGTGAGACCCAAGCGAAGCGATCACAACGTAGAGGAAGTAGTCGACGTTCTCCTCGATCCGACCGATCCGGCGCCGTTACTTCGGCGCCCGAGTTCTTGACACACGACAGCTCGATGGCGCCCTCGTACTCGATCCAGCCGAGTGTCGAGGGAGAGTTTCACAAGACGACGGCGTGGACGATCTTGATGTTTCACCGGCGCAGGCTTCGCCTAAGCTTCATGACGGCACGACCGAGGTGGAATATGGTGGAGGGGCACCGACACGGCTAAGGAACGATCCGTAGATCAAACTTGTGTGTTCTAGGGTGCCCCCTGCCCCGTATATAAAGGAGGGAGGGGGAGGCCGGCCGGCCCTATAGGGCGCTAAGGAGGGGGAGTCCACCTCCTAGTTGAGTAGGACTCCTTTCCTAGTCCAACTAGGAAGGAGAAGGGAAAGGAAGAGAGGAGAGGAGAGAGAAAGGGGCGCGCCCCCTCCTTGTCCTATTCGGACTGGGGGGGCGCGCCTCTGGTGCGGCCCTCTCTCTCCCCTTTGGCCCACTAAGGCCCATACTTCCCCGGGGTTCCAGTAACCTTCTTAGGCACTCCGGTTTTCTCCGAAACTTAGGAACCTTTCCGTGTCCGAATATAGCCGTCCAATATATCAATCTTTATGTCTCGACCATTCCGAGACTCCTCGTCATGTCCGTGATCACATCCGGGACTCGAACTTCTTCGGTACATCAAAATACATAAACTCATAATAAGCATCATCGAAACCTTAAGCGTGCGGACCCTACGGTTCGAGAACAATGTAGACATGACCGAGACACATCTCGGTCAATAACCAATAGCGGGACCTGGATGCCCATATTGGTTCCTACATATTCTACGAAGATCTTTATCGGTCAGACCGCATAACAACATCGTTGTTCCCTTTGTCATCGGTATGTTACTTGCCCGAGATTCGATCGTCGGTATCCAATACCTAGTTCAATCTCGTTACGGCAAGTCTCTTTACTCGTTCCGTAATACATCATCTCACAACTAACTCATTAGTTGTAGTGCTTGCAAGGCTTGATGATGTGCATTACCGAGAGGGCCAGAGATACCTCTCCGACAATCGGAGTGACAAAACCTAATCTCAAATACGCCAACCCAACATTTGCCTTTGGAGACACCTGTAGTACTCCTTTATAATCACCCGATTCGTTGTGACGTTTGGTAGCACCAAAGTGTTCCTCCGTAAGCGGAGTTGCATAATCTCATAGTTACAGGAACATGTATAAGTCATGGATAAAAGCAGTAGCAACATACTAAGCGATCGTGTGCTAAGCTAATGGAATGGGTCATGTCAATCAGATCATTCTACTAATGATGTGACCTTGTTAATCAAATAACAACTCTTTGTTCATGGTCAGGAAACATAACCATCTTTGATTAACAAGCTAGTCTAGTAGAGGCATACTAGTGACATTATGTTTTGTCTATGCATTCACACATGTATCATGTTTCCGGTTAATACAATTCTAGCATGAATGATAAACATTTATCATGAAATAAGGAAATAAATAATAACTTTATTATTGCCTCTAGGGCATATTTCCTTCACCACCACATCCTGAGCATCGCGAACTCCACCTGCCGGGTTATTGCCACGGGCCGCTTCACGGCCTCGCGCATTGCTCGATATGGCTGGTTCATCCATGCACCTGCTATAACTCCGGCTTGGACGGGGCGTGGAGTGAATCCGATCACGGCTGTACGAATATGCTTCCTGCTGAACCAGCGCGGTCCGGAGAAGCTCCTTAACCCGGCGCGTCTCTATCGCTTGCGGAGAATCCCCTTCGACCGGGATAGCCTCTAATCGCGCGGCGGCTGCAACAAGGTTGTCCATAGGATTCGAATAATAACCCGGGGGCGTCTGGACCGGCGGAGGAACCACAATGTTCTGTTGAGGGGGTTCCATCAGGCGAGGTTTGACCGTCGCTCCTGGCCCTGGTGCTTCGATCCGGTTTGCCTCCGGGTACTGCGGCGGATTACTGGGTCCAGCTCCTGGTGTGTGAAAGAGATTTCGGGGGTCAAACCCTAACGGCAGGCATGACCTGTGCTTCCGCTTTAAGGCCTCCTATGATGCGTTCTGGTCAAGCATGAACTTATAAGCCTGGGCGTCCAAAGCGGCCCGCTCTGCGGCCATCCTGTCCTTCTCTGCCGCCAGATCCGCTTTAGCTTGCACGATCTGCTCTCTCACCTTTGCAATCTCTGCATCATGGGCCTCCTGATCCATCGGATTGGCCTCTACCATAAGCGCGGCTAGTGCATCAAACAGATCAGATAGAACTTGAACCGGCGGGCGCACAAGGCCTCCTGCCCCTGCTGCCGCTGCCGCTGCTGATCCGGAAAGCATTGCCGCGGCGGTCGAAGAGTGATTCGCCGCTTGGGTGCCGGCCATGAATATTCCAACCCGGTTGACCTGGCCAGGGGGGTCCGGAATACTGTCGCTATCGGAACAGCCCCTAACCTGGTCGTCTTGCAACTGGTATAGTGATTCGGGCTCTCCGGTCGAGGACTCGTCGCCGGAATAGACGACGGTCTTGCTACCGTGTTCTGACTCGTCCTCACGCTCTCCTCCGTGGATGACTCCAACGAAGGCACGCTTCACGGCCGGTTTAGCCTGGGTAGATCTCGCACGCTGAGCCGTCTCGACGAGGTCGGTGCAGATGTCCGGCTCAGCCCAGGTTCACCGATTTTGCCGATGAAAACGTGTATGCCACCAAAGGGGACCCGGTCCCCGTACTCGATCGAATCGGCCTCGGGACCCCATCCTGCGTCGTCGATGTAGATCTTGCCACGACTACTCTTGGTCATCCGGCCCACAGCATAGTCTTTGAGTCCTTTGAGCTTGCCCTCCAAGATCGTCAAACCATCGTGCGATAGCCCCACGGTGGGCGCCAACTGTCGTGGATTTGTCACGGCAGATGTCCTAGTGAAAGGACTTAGTCGTGGAGCCATCGCTACAGGTTTACTTGAAGGGGTTAAAGCGGACACAAAGACACGAGGGTTTTATACTAGTTCGGCCCCTTCGGTGAAGGTAAAAGCCTACGTCTAGTTGTGATGGAATTGATGTGGTCTCGATGGCTAGGGAGCAAACAAGCTTCGCCTAGGCTCGAGTTGTGGTTGTTCTGTCTGAACGCCGCGGGTCATCCCCTTATATACACGGGTGACGCCCCGTCGGTCCATAGAATCCCAACCGTTCATACTCGTATCCCGGTTGGTATCTCTCTATTCCTAACTTACAATACAAGTTATACATCAGGCGGTTTACGGCTATGTGTTCTAAACCGACTACGTGCCTTGGGCCTTCATCTGCTTATACCACTAATGAAGTTAACCCGGCCCAAGTAGGCCGGTTTACGCCTAGTGGTAATATCCCCAACACCATCTTCGCCGTTGTTCAGAAGAGCTAGCCCCGACACCATTGACGCCCGAGCTCGTTTCTCCCTTCTTTCTTGGCCTGTTTGCAGTTTAGCCCGAAATAGACTGTGTCCAGCCGGCCCATGGTGGCAAGAAGCTGGGCTTCACCATCCCAGTTGGGCTGCCAGCTCACCCATGCGATGGGGAGAAGCTTCCTCGATCCAGAACAGTTTGCTGCACTCCACGTGAAGTGAGAAGTGAGGCTAGAAGCTGGATATGAGAAGTTTTTGAGAAGCTAGCAAGTCTCCGAACAGGCCCTAAGTATTTTGAAATGAGTGAAATAAACAAGTTAAATTATTTTTCAAGAAATGAGTGAAATTTGTTTATAAAAAATGAGTGAAATTTGTTACAAGAATTTTGAACTCGTTCGAAATGTATTCAAGTTTGATCTTATTTTAAAGATCACGTCGTCAGGAGTTCAAATATGTTCCAAGATAAATAAAATGTTTACCTTTTCTGTGTGTGCAGTGGTGTGACAACATGCATGCATGACTAGGCATAAAAGATGTACCCAGTACGGTTGGGTCTGACATTGATTTAACCTAATGGACCAAATACTAGCCAAATACAACACTATACCATTGGATAGTTGTCCCACACACAGTTAGCTGGAAGCATTTGATTGGTTGGGACTTCACCCGTAGCTCCCAGCGGTAAAAAAAACTTTTTCGAAGTCTGCATGTTGAGGTACGGCAACCTTGGCAGACGAGCTAGCCACGAGATATCCGCGGAGTACGTGTGGGCACGGCTTTCTCAGAGGTTGGTATCGTCGCTTTGTGAGGTCAAGATGACGCAACTTGGAGAGGTTGCTAAGCTGGGGCGGCAGGCTGCCGGAGAACGGCACGCAGGAGAGGTCGAGAGATACCTCAGGTTGCTGAGAGAGCCGAGGAACTCGGGCACGCCGCCGGTCCGCCCCTGGAGCAGCTGCACGCTGAGATCAAGGTGCGCTAGGTGCTGCACGGAGAGCAGGGAGGGACTTATCTGGCAGGCCATAGCCGTCCTGGCACAGCTGATTCCGACGCAGTCATCAGCGTGCGTGTTGCGGAGACGGGGCTGGAGGACATGGCCGGTTAGGTTGCTGCACCGGACACCCCTCCAGCGGCAGCAGTCCTCGTGGCCGCCCGCCCCACGCCTCTATGAGGCGAGCTGGCCCGCGGGGTCGCTGGTCATGGCCCGCTTGAAAGCCAGCAGCGCATCACGCTCCCGCGGCAGGACGGCAGTATAAGTTTGGTTGAAGCGTATTACCCTTTGGTCTCGGGCCGCATTGTATTTATGTTGGCAATACCTTGGAGTACAAGATTGGATCAAGAGATCGATCCGAGAAAAGGAGGTTGATGTAAGGGAAAGGATAGAGATAGAGTACAACTTAAATGAGAAGATATCTCTATCCTATACATGTATTCTAACACTCCCCTCAATCTAAACTTCATGAGCTTCGCCAAGGTTGAGATTGTACTTGAACTCCTCTAATCTTCTCATAGTAAGAGGCTTGGTAAAACCATCGACAAGTTGATCTCCAAGAGGAATGAACTGAATGTCAAGAAGCTTTGAGCTACTCTCTCTCGACAAAATGGAAATCAACTTCAATATGCTTTGTGCGTGCATGAAAAACAGGATTAGCGAGATGATAGGTTGCACCAATATTATCACACCATAATCTGGCAGCTTTTGGAACCTTGATTCCAAGCTCATAAAGTAGTGTTTGTATCCACATCACTTCGGCTGTAGCATTTGCCAAAGCCTTATATTCAGCCTCTGTACTTGATCTAGAAAGCGTAGCTTGTTTTCTTGCACTCCATGATACAAGATTGGATCCCGTAAATACAACAAATCCACCGATTGACCTTACATCATCAACACATCCTGCCTTGATCTGCATCGAGTAGGCGGTCACAAGCATAGATGGGGACTTGGTAATTTGAAGTCCAAGCCCTTCTGAAAACTTAAGATACCTCAAAATTCTTTTAATTGCAGTCCAATGAGTAGTGCTAGGGGCATGCAAGTACTGACATACCTTGTTGACAGCATAAGAAATATCAGGACGTGTCAATGTCAAGTATTGCAAAGCACCTACCACACTTCTGTAATTTGTTGCATCCTCTGATCCAAGTGGCTCTCCACTTTCAACAGAAAGTTTTTCGAAGTTGAGATGGGTGTACTTACGTGTTTACATTTCTCTAAACCTACTCTTCCGAGAATATCAGCCGTGTATTTCTCTTGTGTCAAAAGTATACCATCTCTTATCTGCTTGACTTCAATACCAAGAAAATAATGAAGTTCTCCCAGATCCTTAAGGGCAAATTCCAACTTAAGATCTTTAAGCAAACAGGTGGTGGCATTTGAACTTGAACTAGCAACAATAATATCATCAACATAGACTAGTACAAAAATGGTGACATTTCCTTTATTGTAAAAGAACAAGGATGTGTCTGCCTTGGATGCTACAAATCCAAGTTGTTGTAGTTGCATGCTCAACCGTGAGTACCAAGCTCTTGGAGCTTGTTTCAAACCATATATAGCCTTATCCAATTTACAAACATAATTTGATGTACCTTTGTTTTCATAACCTGGTGGCTGCCGCATGAAAACCTCTTCCTCAAGAACACCATGGAGAAACGCGTTCTGAACATCTAGCTGTCTTAAGCTCCAACCTCTGGAAACAGCAATAGACAAGACAAGTCGAATGGTAGCTGATTTGACAACTGGACTAAAAGTATCCTCATAATCAATCCCAAATCTTTGCTTAAAACCTTTAGCAACTAATCTGGCCTTGTACCTGTCTATACTTCCATCTGACTTTCTCTTTATTTTGTAGACCCACTTACAATCAATGACATTCATTCCACTCTTTGATGGTACTAGGTGCCATGTTTTATTTTTCATAAGTGCCTCATATTCACTATCCATAGCCTCTTTCCAATTCTTGTGGACAAGTGCATCAGCAAGATTAACTGGTTCTCCAGTAGTAGTGCATCAGCAAGATTAACTGGTTCTCCAGTAGTAGTGAGAAAAGCTCTTTTTTTGTCATATCTAATAGTGCCATCTTTGTATTCTTTTTCTTTAACAATACCTGATTGAGACCTTGTGTGGCGCCGCGGGATTGTTGGTGCAGAAACCGCCACAGAAGATCCAGCCATCTGACCCTGCTCAGGCAGCACAGGATCGCGCGCCGAGTCTCCCCGAGACGAGATCAACCTCGGGATCGAGCCACCAGTGGAAGCGCACCGCGTGGCCTCCTCTGCACCGCCCGCTGGGCCCGTGCGCGTAGGCCCCCGTGGGCTGGGCCCAGCACCTGTCGGCTGGTCGGCCACCCGAGCCGCACGCGAAGTCGTGGCAGGCGGGGAGTCGCTCCCGCCCCCGCCTGGGCTGGTGGGCTCCGCGCCATCGCTGTCAGGCACCGAGCCACGCGCGGCCTCCTCATGCGTGGGAGGATCCTCCTCGGATCTGGCACCTGAACTGACGCCAGGATCGTCCTGGGATCGCGCGCCGGATCCGCTGTGATCCCCTTCGAAGCTAGCGCCGGCGGCTATGTTGTCCTTTTCTGTGTACATAAAATCACAAGCTGCACCTGTACAAACATCATCAGAAACACAATTTTCGGTGGATTTTTCCACATGGTCAGCTTTAGTTAATTCACCCCCGTGATCAGAAATTGTGTCAAAGTCCGGAAGGAGTGCTATTTCAGCGCGGAGGAGTGCGCCTGCATTAGGATGGAGTTTGGCAAATGGGAAAAGAGTTTCATCAAAAACTACATCTCGAGAAATATATATGCGTCCAGTGGAGATTTCTAGGCACTTGTATCCTTTGTGAAGGTTACTATATCCTAGAAACACACATTGTGTGGAGCGAAATTCAAGCTTATGATGATTATATGGACGTAAGTTTGGATAGCAAGCGCACCCAAATATTTTGAGCGAGTTGTAGTCAGGTTTCTGATGGTAGAGACGTTCCAAGGGAGTGGAATTACCAATAACTTTGCTTGGGAGACGATTGATGAGATATGTAGCTGTAAGAAACGCCTCATCCCAATATTTTAGTGGCATAGATGCATGAGCAAGAAGTGAGAGGCCAACTTCAACAATGTGACGGTGTTTGCGCTCGGCAGAACCGTTCTGTTGATGAGCATGTGGGCAGGAAACATGATGTTGAATGCCTATGCTACGGAAGAAGGAGTTAAGTTTTTCATACTCCCTCCCAGTCACTTTGGACTGTGAGAATTTTCTTGTTAAATTGCCTTTCAACAAGTTTCTGAAACTCTTGGAAGATAGAGAAAACTTCAGATTTGTACTTGAGTAGATAAATCCAAGTAAACTTGCTATAATCATCAATAAAGCTAACATAGTATTTATTTCTTCCAAAAGAATCTCTTGCATGACCCCACACATCACTAAAAACAAGATCCAAAGGAGCATGAGACACACTATTAGACTTGGGATAAGGAAGTTGGTGGCTCTTGGCACACTGACAAGCTTCACAAACTGACTCACTATCCTGACTATGTGACAAAGAGAGCTTGTCTTTATTGACTACTTGTTTAACTATGATCGATGACGGATGTCCTAATCTTTGATGCCACCTTTCCAAAGATGGTTTGATGGCAGAGTAAACTTGACGACTCTTGCGACTAAGTGCTCCGGATGTGATGGGGTAGAGCCCTCCAATGCATCTACCGTGATGAAGAAGTTCCCTCGTTGCCCGGTCCTTTATAAAAAAGTAACGAGGGTGAGTTTCAAAGAAGACATTATTATCATTTGCTAGACGAGACATGGAGGCAAGGTTTTTGTCAGCTTGTGGGACATGAAGAACATCCTTAAGAACTAGATCACGTTTAAGATTAGGGGAATTAATGTAAGCTTGTCCAATGTGACAAATATCCATACCTCCACCACTGGCCGCGGTGTGAATTTGGTCACCACCGTGGTACCTCTCTCTGAGCGCCAGCTGCTCTAGCTCGCTAGTGACATGGTCTGTTGCACCTGAGTCCACGTACCAGACTCCGTCTCCTCCTCCTCCTTCTTCACGAATAGCTGCAGCAACGTGACGAGAGTCGGGGACGAAGTCTTCATCATATCTGTGCCAGCAGTCCAGGACCTCATGGCCTGGTTTCTTGCAAAGTTGACAGCGAGGGCGGCGGTTTGAGGCCGTGCGACGGCTGTTGTTGTTGTTGAAGCCGCCGCCTCCTCCCACGTTGTGGTTGAAGCCACCGCCGCCTCCTGAGTTGTTGCCACTACCAGAGCGAGCGCCTTCGCCCTGATAGTTGCCGCGGCCGCGTCCACCGCCTCCGGAGTTGCGGCTCGCCCTGTGACGCGCCCACGCCAGCGCCCATGAAGCCCCGAGTTGATGACGATCGCTCGATGTTGGTGCCGTGGAGAAGAGTTAGCCGAGCATCGAAACTCAGGAGCTGGCTGTATAGCTCCTGAACCGAAACTGGCTCAACCCTAGCAGACAAAGCGGACACCACCGGATTGTAATCCAGATCGAGGCCAGCCATGATCTTGGAGATGATCTCGGGATCGGGAAGAGGGACTCCGGTGCAGCACGCGATCTCATCTGTAAGAGTTTTGATTTTGCCAAGATAATCAGCCATGGACATATTACCTTTCTTCAGATTTGTGAGTTCAATGCGCGTGTTGATGGCTTGACTCTGGCTTTGGGCGGCGAACATAGCGTTGATGGCGCTCCACACTTCTGCTGGCGTCTGGAGCGTGGCGACTTGGGCAAGGATCTCTCGTGACAGAGACCCCATCAGGTACCCCTGGAGCTGCTGCTGCTGCGCGTGTGAGGGTTCCGCAAAGTTGGCTACCTGCTCTTCTTTACCTTCTTTGGTGATGGTGAGGGTGGCCGGTGGTTCCGGGCTCTTCCCGTCAAGGTGGTGCTCCATCTGTGCCCCTCTGATCTGCGGGAGCACGACGGCCTTCCATAGGAGAAAGTTTCCCCTTGATAGCTTCTCTTGTGGTGGCGGTCCGAGAGGAACAGAGCTGCTGCTGGATGATGGTGCGAAGGTGGACGACATGGAGGTGGAGAGTGCGTTTGTAGTAGAAGTTAGGGCTGCAGAGGAAGACATGATCTCGGCCGGGAGGAAGGTAGCTAGATGCGATCTTCGATCTAAGAGGAAGATGCTCTGATTACCATATAAGTTTGGTTGAAGCGTATTACCCTTTGGTCTCGGGCCGCATTGTATTTATGTTGGCAATACCTTGGAGTACAAGATTGGATCGAAGAGATCGATCTGAGAAAAGGAGGTTCGGTACAGAAGGGAAAGGATAGAGATAGAGTACAACTTAAATGAGAAGATATCTCTATCCTATACATGTATTCTAACAGGCAGCGCGGCCATGGGTGGTGGCGGTGGCGGTGGCGGTGGATGGAGGCACGACTAGGAGGAGCAGCAGCAACTGACTGAAAATCGTGCCGGTGCTGGTGCTGGTGCTCATGGTGGTTGCCGCGAGCGGCCACAAGAGGTAGCCGTAATCTAGCTAGTTAACCTACGGTGTGCGCGCGCGGCTGTGTAGAATTGCAGGACCATCTTGATTTGATTAGTACTCCTGCCTACCAGGCTACTCTACGCAGAGAGCAGGGTGGAGCTAGCAGACCGAGCTGGTCGACGGTCAATGGTCGCTTGGAGTGCTCTGCACGGTGAGCGCGTGGTTAACTTGCGTGGCTGTGGCGCATTCCGTGAGCCGTCCGGTCGATCGTGCTGCGTGAGATGATGGCGGTGCAGCCTCCGCGATGCCACTTGTGGTGGCCGTCATTGTTGACACGTAGCAGGTCTATAGGTGAGGTCCATGCGAACCTTCAACCGCACAGTACATCGGTGTATTGCAGTCAATGTTGAGGAAATCGTTAACTAGTAGCTGCTCATTCGGCTTGGGAGTAGCGATTAATTAATAAATCGACCTATTAACTGGATTAACTGGTCAACCATTAATAGGTGGAACTTTAAACTCAATAGGCGCAACTTTTGAATGGAAATTTTTGTTCAATAAAACTTGGTTGCAAATATGAAGCAAATAACACCATTTTCTTTTCTCAATAGATCACGAACATGTATACAACAACAATCATCAACAAACATCCATGTGGGTGTCGAAAATCATCAACAAACATGTACACAACAACAGTTTTTTTTTTTTGCTAATTTCAGCATGGGCCACAATTTTGAGAGATGGTGGACGCGGGACGACGACGCGCAGATGGAAGGTGACGACTACTACGCCGGGCGTCTGAATGGCGTCGTTTGAGGGAGGCGTCAGGGAAGGAGGGGAAGTAGCAATGTGCAAAGGGAGAAGAGGAAGCGGCGGCACACATGGGAGGAGGGAAAGCGGCTGCGCGTCGACAAGGACCTGGCCAACCACCATCTACGTCGGGTGGGGATGAGAGGAGCGGCAGGGGGTGGGAGGAGGGCCAAACCCTAGCTATTTAGGAGCACGAGGAGGCTGGGAGGGGTTATGAGCCAAAGTAATCGGGCTTTGTTTGCCCACCAGTTAACGACTCAGTAGCGATTACTTGGCCTGTCAACCAATTAACTGGTCAGGCATCCCATTTAATCAGCCTAGCAAGTAAACACGACGAATGAGTGTTATTTGAGTCGGCCACCCTAGAAGTAGCGATTAACTGGCATGTTAACTGATTAATCAGATGAATTCTTGAAAAGTTATTATAGTAGTCTTGTCAGCAAGCGGGGGTAGCAACACATGACGACTTTGTTTTTGGTTGTGTTCTTCCGGCGTCGAGTCTCGATTTCCAACTTGAAAACCCTAGCTCTAACCTTCATTGGTTGTACCTCGCAATGGCGGACATTTGTGTGTTTCCACGTTGAAGGCAATGTCTAGAGATTAGTTGGATTTTTCTCCAGGATGAAAATCCGTGATTTGACTTTGGTGGTTGATCCGATGATGACATCGCTTGTGCATGATTCCATCCTGGAGGCATCACTCTAGGAGACCTTTTTTGACAGTGCCAGTGTTGCCAATGGTGGTTTCTGCTGCTTTGCTGATCCCTTTGGAGGGGTCATTTTCATTTTTATTTTCTCTTTGCTTTTCATTCTGCCCAGCAATGGTTTTGGTCTTGTATGGCTTTGCTATTTGTCAGACATATTTGTTTGTGTGTATGCATTGGTTATTTCTGTATGCATTCTCTTTGGTTGAAAAAATTGCAGGAATAGGAAAACACATGATTGAAATATCAAGTCCATTCGAATCCTAAAGGATTTGAGTTTGTTTGATTGCATCACAAGAAGTATAAAATGATTTTTTCTCTAGAAGTTTGTGTGGATGCTAGATTTCCTATGCTAGTTTTTTTGGTTTTCTTCTCATTTTTTTCTTTTATTCTTCAAAAATACCGAATTTTTTTTTTTAAAAAAGTAAATCTGTGACGCATTTTTGAAAAACTTCTCAGTACATTAAAAATAATCAGAATTACAAAAAATTGTTAGCTTTGAAAATGTTCAAGATTTCAAAAATATTTTTGTTTTTTAGAACATGTTCACAATTTCAAAATGTTTTAAAATTTTAAAAGATGTTCTTATTTTTAAAATCTGTCCATAACTTTGAAAAATAGTTTGTCTTTTCAAAAAAGTTTGATTTCTAAAAAATGTCACAATTTTCATAACAAGTTTGAAAATTTTAAAAATTGTTCAAGTTTTACTTTTTTTGGTATTTCAACAATAGTTTCCTTTTTTCGGAAAAAATGTTGAAATATGAAATACCATTCGTTTTCAAACAAAAAATAAAACTCATTTCGATCAAACAAACAGCAACAGTACCTAAAGGTAATGGTCTCAAGTTGAGTTCCAAGTTGTGATTAAATGATGAATTTTGAAATAATCAATGGAAGGCTCTGTGAATCACTCGATGCAAAGGCAAAGGGGAATCACCTCTTTAAAAAATGGTTTCCAGTCAACAATGAACAACAAAAGACCACTCAGTAATGATATGGTTCCGATTAACGATGAACAATACAATCACTCCATCAAATGAACAACGTCAAGTGGACACCCAGGTTTGCACAAACCGAGAGGACAGAAAGTCTGGCGGTGCAGAGTGAACCTTAAACAACGCCTGGGCAATGACACAGCGACATCGGAGATGTACACCGTAGATGGATAATCCTAGGGTGAGATATAACATATGCTCATGTTGGTGATGCCGGTGAGGAGCGATGAGTGCAACCGAGAGCACTTTGTTGAAGACCAATAGTTCTTAGCGGGCGTCATCCCAGGCAGGCTCTAAGCTGAGCGATCCGTCTCGGCACCACACCATCGCCGAAGGTCCACACCTCTAGAAGGGAAAGTGCGTGGCTTCACTGCTGGAATAGTCGTCTTTGCCATGTTTCCAGGTTAATTAGTAAAGCCTAAAAACAAGTCGGCAATGTGTTTGGCAGGTTTGGTTCTCGGTAAATTAGACTCGGATGGACATGAGGGGATTTGAATCATAGTGTAATCTAGAGCATCCATTCAGATAAACTATTACGTTAAAAGTATCATACATTTATACAAAATATTTTTACTTATATACAACATATTACTATGTCTTTTATTATACTTTCCAAGATTAACAATATAATATTCCTGCTAATGAATATAATAATATTTGTATGTTACATAAACTAAGCCGTATTTTCCCAAGAAATTTAAGTTATTTTTTCTTTCTCGAGGCTCCATATAGTAACCTTTTGGTAACTAAATCCAACTAGGTACGAGAAAATTGAAAGGCAAGGTTACATGCCTCCACATATTAATTTGTAAAACTTACATTAATTTTCATATATTAATGAATTCACATTCATCAATATCAACATACGGTAAACAACTCCAGAGTGTATGGTCTAAAGGATATCTTCATAGATGTTAGATGTTTCTAGTGGGTAAAACACATTACTCTAGAATCTATGTATGAGGTGTTTGCATGCGGTTTACTTTAAATCATAAGAATTCCTTATTTTTCAGATCCTCCATGGTCGAATAAAATGTTCTTGTGAGTCGCCAATAGCCGACAAACTTTGAGCTTACTACAAAATAGCTTAGCTTGAGAACCAATCGTTTAGGAAGTAGGTGTAGACCTAGAACCTCGTCATTGGGGTGCCGCGGGTCAAAATTGTGAAAAGTTACACCATATATAGTATGACAATCTTACTTCACAAGGTAGTCGCATTCAAGAGTATCACATGATGCTGCTTTGTAATGAACTAGCAGGAGGTAGAGCTGGAAGACAGAAGGAGGAGGTGGAGCGGCTTCGTCTTGCACGGAGCTTTCGGTGGAGATGTCAAGTCATGCCTGGCCGATAGGTGCTACGCTGTGTCATGTCTGGTCGGCAGGTGCTACGCACGACAGATCTTCCAGAATCTTCGTGTCTGGACGGACGAGCGCGGGGCGGTGGCGCCGTTGGGCGCCGTGGTGGCGTCGACGGATGGGCGGACTGGCGAGGATGATGCGCATCTCCTTCCTGAAGATGGGTCAGCGGTTCGATGATGACGGCGTCTAAAACGTGTGCATGTGGTGTATGCTTTAGGTCTGCTGCACCGGCGGTGGTTTCGATACGTTATGTGGATGGTTCGACGACGACACCGGTTTTAGATATGAGGAGTGAGACCATTCCACATTATCGAGTTTTGTAGGTGTGAGTGATGGCTTCGGGTGGCTTGTTGTATGTTCTTTTTAGACATATATGAAATAATAAATAAAGATGACTGTATGCATCGATTGATGCAGAGGCCGGGGTCTTAACCTCCTTTTCCAAAAAAAAGGAACTAGCAGCGTCCGGGAGGCATGCCGCTAGGTAGATATGTATTAGCAGCAATTGACTCAAACACTGCTAGTAGTCTGTTATCAGTGGTGTCGTGCTAGCAGCGTGTAACGCCCCGGATACAACTTTTCATATTCGTAACTCCAACTCTTGCCTTTTCCGGAGATGCGATATGATATTTCCCTTCGTGGTTGGGTTTTTGTCTTTTGTTTTGCATTTTGTTCATGTCTTGCATTTCATCTCATAGCATCATGCGCATTGCATTTGCATGTTTTCATAAAGCTTGCATCCGTTCGTAGTTGCCGCGCTCCCCCTGCCTTTGTTATCCCTTTCGAGACCAACCGTGTTTTCGTTTCCCTCTTGTCAAACCACCTAACCTCTCTACAACCACCGACCCCCTCTTTCGTGTTGGGGAACGTAGTAATTTCAAAAATTTTCCTACGCACACGCAAGATCATGGTGATGTATAGCAACGAGAGGGGAGAGTGTTGTCACGCACCCTCGAGACCAAGCGGAAGCGATCACAACGTAGAGGAAGTAGTCGACGTTCTCCTCGCGATCCGACCGATCCCGCGCCGTTACTCTGACGCCCGAGTTCTTGACACACGACAGCTCGATGACGTCCCCTCACTCCGATCCAGCCGAGTGTCGAGGAGAGTTTCACAAGACGACGGCGTGGTGACGATCTTGATGTTTCACGGCGCAGGCTTCGCTTAAGCTTCATGACGGTATGACCGAGGTGGAATATGGTGGAGGGGGCACCGCACACGGCTAAGGAACGATCTAAAGATCAACTTGTGTGTTCTTAGGTGCCCCCTGCCCCGTGATATAAAGGAGCAAGGGGAGGGGGGGCGGCCAAGGAGAGGCGCGCCAGGAGTCCTACTCCTCTGGGAGTAGGATTCCCCAATCCTAGTTGGACTAGGATTCCTGGGGGGAAAGAGAGAGGGGGCGGCCCTTCTCCTAGTCCTAGTAGGACTAGGGAAGGGGGGAGGCGCCCACCTAGGGCTGGCCCTTCTCCTTTCCACTAAGGCCCATCGAGGCCCATTTACCTCCGGGGGTTCGGTAACCTCCGGTACTCGCATAAATTCCGCCGCCGGAACCATTCCGAACTCCAAACATAGGCTTCCAATATATCAATCTTTATGTATCGACCATTCCGAGACTCCTCGTCATGTCCGTGATCACATCCGGGACTCCGAACTCCTTCGGTACATCAAAATACATAAACTCATAATAAGCGCCATCGAAACCTTAAGCGTGCGGACCCTACGGTTCGAGAACAATGTAGACATGACCTAGAACTATTCACGGTCAATAACCAACAGCGGACCTGGATGCCCATATTGGTTCCTACATATTCTACGAAGATCTTTGTCGGTCAGACCGATAACAACATACGTTGTTCCCTTTGTCATCGGTATGTTACTTGCCCGAGATTCGATCGTCGGTATCCAATACCTAGTTCAATCTCGTTACGGCAAGTCTCTTTACTCGCTCCGTAATACATCATCTCACAACTAACTCATTAGTTGTAGTGCTTGCAAGGCTTAAGTGATGTGTATTACCGAGAGGGCCCAGAGATACCTCTCCGACAATCGGAGTGACAAAACCTAATCTCGAAATACGCCAACCCAACATCTGCCTTTGGAGACACCTGTAGTACTCCTTTATAATCACCCAGTTACGTTGTGACGTTTGGTAGCACCCAAAGTGTTCCTCCAGCAAACGGGAGTTGCATAATCTCATAGTTACAGGAACATGTATATGTCATGGATAAAAGCAGTAGCAACATACTAAACGATCGTGTGCTAAGCTAAGGGAATGGGTCATGTCAATCAGATCATTCTACTAATGATGTGACCTCATTAATCAAGTAACAACTCCTTGTTCATGGTTAGGAAACATAACCATCTTTGATTAACAAGCTAGTCTAGTAGAGGCATACTAGTGACATGTTGTTTTGTCTATGCATTCACACATGTATCATGTTTCCGGTTAATACAATTCTAGCATGAATGATAAACATTTATCATGAAATAAGGAAATAAATAATAACTTTATTATTGCCTCTAGGGCATATTTCCTTCATTTCGTGCGTCCGAAAACTTCCCCGAACCCGACCCGGGCTTTCATTACCGATGGGTTCAAATCATCCCCAAACATCTATAAAACATCCCCGTTTTCTTATTTGGACTCCCTAGCCTATTTTTCTCGATCATCCGATAAAAAAATGGAGGGATCAAATACCCCTAAACCTAGCCTACTTACTATATAAATAGAGCAACCCTAAAATCTAGGGGAGCTGTCCAATCCTCCGAATCCCTCCGCCGCCACCTACCTGCCTTCTCTCCCTCGGGATCCTCCTGATCCAGTTCCACTCGAGACCAATCGCAGCCTCCACCTTCTCCTCGTTCTCCCCACCAGCCCAACCGGAGCGCTCGAACAAGTCTCCTCCTTCCTCGGGATCAATCCAGATCCCACCTGGCCAAATCCCCTCTCGCTCCCTCATCCTCGCCCGTCGTCACATTGCCGGCGTCCAAGCCACCGCTGCGCCAGTCGCCAAGCCAGGCCATTGGAGTACCAAGACTCCCCCGCGCGTCGTCACCGATTGGAACCGTGCCTCCTCTGCCGTCCCCGCGCTGGACTCCGCTGCTGCCTCCCCTGCGACCCGAGAGCGTTGCCTCCTCTGCTTCGATGCAGGTGTTGGGGAACGTAGTAATTTCAAAATTTTCCTACGCACACGCAAGATCATGGTGATGCATAGCAACGAGAGGGAGAGTGTTGTCTACATACCCTTGTAGACCCGGCGGAAGCGATCACAACGTAGAGGAAGTAGTCGACGTTCTCCTCGCGATCCAACCGATCCCAGCGCAAGCATTCGGCGCCTCGAAGTTCTTCACACACGTACAGCTCGGTGATGCTCCTCGGCTCCGATCCAGAAAGCTCGGGAGAGAGTTCCACAAGACGACGGCGTGGTGATGATCTTGATGTTCTATCGACGCAGGCTTCGCCTAAGCACCGCCACGATATGACCGAGGTGGAATATGGTGGAGGGGGCACCGACACGGCTAAGGAACGATCTCAAGGATCAACTTGTGTGTTCTAGGGTGCCCCCTGCCCCGTATATAAAGGAGCAAGGGG
Organism: Aegilops speltoides; assembly: GCA_021437245.1. NCBI lineage: Eukaryota > Viridiplantae > Streptophyta > Magnoliopsida > Poales > Poaceae > Aegilops > Aegilops speltoides. The sequence continues at coordinate 509,012,716 of CM038145.1, forward strand.
AGGGCGGCCGGCCTAGGAGGCGCGCCAGGAGGGGGAGTCCTCCTCCTAGTGGGAGTAGGACTCCCTTTCCTAGTCCAACTAGGAAGGAGGAAGGGGAAGGAAGGAGAGGAGAGGAGAGGGAAGGGGGCCCCCTCCTTGTCCTATTCGGACTCCCCATGGGGGGCGCCACCTCTTGGTGCGCCTCTCTCTCCCTCTCGGCCCAATAAGGCCCATTACTTCCCGGGGTTCCGTAACCCTCCCAAGACTCCGGTTTTCTCCGAAACTTCCGGAACCTTTCCGTGTCCGAATATAGCCGCCCAATATATCAATCTTTATGTCTCGACCATTTCGAGACTCCTCGTCATGTCCGTGATCACATCCGGACTCGAACTCCTTGGTACATCAAAATACACAAACTCATAATATAACCGTCATCGAAACCTTAAGCGTGCGGACCCTACGGTTCGAGAACAATGTAGACATGACCGAGACACATCTCTGGTCAATAACCAATAGCGGGACCTGGATGCCCATATTGGCTCCTACATATTCTACGAAGATCTTTATCGGTCAGACCGCATAACAACATACGTTGTTCCCTTTGTCATCGGTATGTTACTTGCCCGAGATTCGATCGTCGGTATCCAATACCTAGTTCAATCTCACATCTTGGCAAGTCTCTTTACTCGTTCCGTAATACATCATCTCACAGCTAACTCATTAGTTGTAATGCTTGCAAGGCTTAAGTGATGTGTATTACCGAGAGGGCCAGAGATACCTCTCCGACAATCGGAGTGACAAATCCTAATCTCGAAATACGCCAACCCAACATCGCCTTTGGAGACACCTGTAGTACTCCTTTATAATCACCCGATTACGTTGTGACGTTTGGTAGTACCCAAAGTGTTCCTCCGGTAAACGGGAGTTGCATAATCTCATAGTTATAGGAGCATGTATAAGTCATGGATAAAAGCAATAGCAACATACTAAACGATCGGGTGCTAAGCTAATGGAATGGGTCATGTCAATCAGATCATTCAACTAATGATGTGACCTTGTTAATCAAATGACAACTCCTTTGTCTATGGTTAGGAAACATAACCATCTTTGATTAACAAGCTAGTCAAGTAGAGGCATACTAGTGACACTCTGTTTGTCTATATATTCACACATGTATTATGTTTCCGGTTAATACAATTCTAGCATGAATAATAAACATTTATCATGATATGAGGAAATAAATAATAACTTTATTATTGCCTCTAGGGCATATTTCCTTCAGTCTCCCACTTGCACTAGAGTCAATAATCTAGATCACATCACCATGTGATTAACATCGATAGTTCACATCATCATGTGATTAACACCCATAGTTCACATCGCCATGTGACCAACATCCAAAGGGTTTACTAGATTCAGAAATCTAGTTCACATCGCTATGTGATTAACACCCAAAGAGTACTAAGGTGTGATCATGTTTTGCTTGTGAGAGAATCTTAGTCAACGGGTCTTTCACATTCAGATCCGTTATGTATTTTGCAATTTTCTATGTCTACAATGCTCGCATTTAAGCTACTCTAGCTAATTGCTCCCACTTTCAATATGTATCTAGATCGAGACTTAGAGTCATCAGATCGGTGTCAAAACTTGCATCGACGTAACCCTTTACGTACCTAACCTTTTGTCACTTCCATAATCGAGAAACATATCCTTATTCCACTAAGGATAATTTTGACCTTGTCCGATGATCTACTCCTAGATCACTATTGTACTCCTTGCCAAACTCAAAGGCAGGGTATACAATAGATCTGGTACACAACATGGCATACTTTATAGAACCTATGGTCAAGGCATAGGAATGACTTTCATTCTCTTTCTATCTTCCGCCGTGGTCGGGTTTTGAGTCTTACTCAATTTCACACCTTGTAACACAGGCAAGAACTCTTTCTTTGACTGTTCCATTTTGAACTACTTCAAAATCTTGTCAAGGTATGTACTCATTGAAAAAACTTATCAAGTGTCTTGATCTATCTCTATAGATCTTGATGCTCCATATGTAAGCATCTTCACCGAGGTCTTTCTTTGAAAAACTCCTTTCAAACACTCCTTTATGCTTTACAGAATAATTCTACATTATTTCTGATCGACAATATGTCATTCACATATACTTATCAGAAATTTTGTATTGCTCCCACTCACTTTCTTGTAAATACAGGCTTCACTGCAAGTCTGTATAAACTATATGCTTTGATCAACTTATCAAAGCGTATATTCCAACTCCGAGATGCTTGCACCAGTCCATAGATGGATCGTTGAAGCTTGCACACTTTGTTAGCTCCCTTTGGATCGATAAAACCTTCTGGTTGCATCATATACAACTCTTCCTCCAGAAACCCATTCAGGAATGCAGTTTTTACATCCATTTGCCAAATTTCATAAATTTTGGCAATTGCTAACATGATTCGGACAGACTTAAGCATCGCTACAGTCGAGAAAATCTCATTGTAGTCAACACCTTGAACTTGTCAAAAAACCCTTTTGCGACAAGTCGAGCTTTGTAGATAGTAACACTACTATCAACGTCCGTCTTCCTCTTGAAGATCCATTTATACAATATGGCTTGCCGATCATCGGGCAACTCCACCAAAGTCCACACTTTGTTCTCATACATAGATCTCATCTCAGATTTCATGGCCTCAAGCCATTTCGCGGAATCTGGGCTCATCATCGCTTCCTCATAGTTTGTAGGTTCATCATGGTCTAGTAACATGACTTCCAGAACAGGATTACCGTACCACTCTAGTGTGGATCTCACTCTGGTTTACCTACGAGATTCGGTAGTAACTTGATCTGAAGTTACATGATCATCATCATTAGCTTCCTCACTAATTGGTGTAGTAGTCACAGGAACAGATTTCTGTGATGAACTACTTTCCAATAAGGGAGAAGGTACAATTACCTTATCAAGTTCTACTTTCCTCCCACTCACTTCTTTCGAGAGAAACTCCTTCTCTAGAAAGGATCCATTTATTAGCAATGAATATCTTGCCTTCGGATCTGTGATAGAAGGTATACCCAACAATTTCCTTTGGGTATTCTATGAAGATGCACTTCTCCGATTTGGGTTCGAGCTTATCAGGATGAAAACTATTTTCACATAAGCATTGCAGCCCCAAACTTTAAGAAACGACAACTTTGGTTTCTTGCTAAACCACAGTTCATATAGTGTCGTCTCAACGGATTTAGATGGTGCCCTATTTAACGTGAATGTAGCTGTCTCTAATGCATGATCCCAAAACGATATTGGTAAATCGGTAAGAAACATCATAGATTGTACTATATCCAATAAAGTACGGTTATGACGTTCGGACACACCATTATGATGTGGTGTTCCAGGTGGCATGAATTTATGAAACTATTCCACATTGTTTTAATTGAAGACCAAACTCGTAAATCAAATATTTGTCTCCGCGATCAGATCGTAGAAACCTTATTTTCTTGTCACGATGATTTTTCCACTTCACTCTGAAATTCTTTGAATCTTTCAACTATTTCAGACTTATGTTTCATCAAATAGATATACCCATATCTGCTCAAATCATCTGTGAAGGTCGAAAATAACGATACCGCCATGAGCCTTAACACTCATTGGATCGCATACATTAGTATGTATTATTTCCAATAAGTCAGTTGCTCGCTCCATTGTTCGGAGAACGGAGTTTTAGTCATCTTGCCCATGAGGTATGGTTCGTAAGCATCAAGTGATTCATAATCAAGTGATTCAAAATCCCATCAGATGGAGTTTCTTCATGCGCTTTACACCATTATGACCTAAACGGCAGTGCCACAAATAAGTTGCACTATCATTATTAACTTTGCATCTTTTGGTTTCAATATTATGAATATGTGTATCATTACGATCAAGATCCAATGAACCATTTTCATTGGGTGTGTAACCATATAAGGTTTTATTCATGTAAACAGAATAACAATTTATTCTATATCTTTAAATGAAAAACCGTATCGCAATAAACATGATCGAATCATATTCATGCTCAACGCAAACGCCAAATAACATTTATTTAGGTTCAACACTAATCCCGAAAGTATAGGGAGTGTGCGATGATGATCATATCAATCTTGAAACTACTTTCAACACACATCATCACTTCACCCTTAACTAGTTTCATTTATTCGCAACTCCCGCTTTGAGTTACTACTCTTAGCAACCGAACCAGTACCAAATACCGAGGGGTTGCTATAAACACTAGTAAAGTACATATCAATAACATGTATATCAAATATACTTTTGTTTACTTTGCCATCCTTCTTATCCGCCAAATACTTGGGGTAGTTACGCTTCGAAGAACCAGTCCCTTTGCAGTAGAAGCACTTAGTCTCGTGCTTAGGTCCAGACTTGGGCTTCTTCACTTGAGCAACAACTTGCTTGCCATTCTTCTTGAAGTTCCTTCTATCCCTTTGCCCTTTTCTTGAAACTAGTGGTCTTGTTAACCATCAACACTTGATGTTCTTTCTTGATTTCTACCTTCATCGATTTCATCATCATGAAAACTCGGGAATCATTTTCATCATCCCTTGCATACTATAGTTCATCACGAAGTTCTACTAACTTGGTGACTAGAGAATTCTGTCAATCACTATCTTATCCGGAAGATTAACTCCCACTTGATTCAAGCGATTGTAGTACCTGCATAATCTGAGCACATGCTCACTAGTTGAGCGATTCTCCTCCATCTTTTAGCTATAGAACTTGTTGGAGACTTCATATCTCTCAACTCGGTATTTGCTTGCAATATTAACTTCAATTCTGGAACATCTCATATGGTCCATGATGTTCAAAACATCTTTGAAGTCCCGATTCTAAGCCATAAAGCATGGTGCACAAAACTATCAAGTAGTCATCATATTGAGCTAGCCAAACGCTCATAACGCTCGCATCCGCTCTCTGCAATAGGTCCGTCACCTAGCGGTGCATCAAGGACATAATTCTTCTGCGCAAAGCAATGAGGATAAACCTCGGATCACGGATCCAATCCGCATCATTGCTACTAACATTTTTCAACACAATTTCTCTAGGAACATATTAAAATAAACATATGAGAGCAACAACGCAAGCTATTGATCTACAACATAATTTGCAAAATACTACCAGGACTAAGTTCATAATAAATTTAAGTTCAATTAATCATATTACTTAAGAACTCCCACTTAGATAGACATCTCTAGTCATCTAAGTGACCACGTGATCCAAATCAACTAAACCATAACCGATCATCACGTGAGATGGAGTAGTTTTCAATGGTGAACATCTTATGTTGATCATATCTACTATATGATTCACGCTCGACCTTTCGGTCTCCGTGTTCCGAGGCCATATCTGCATATGCTAGGCTCATCAAGTATAACCTGAGTATTCTGCGTGTGCAAAACTGGCTTGCACCCGTTGTAGATGGACGTAGAGCTTATCACACCCGATCATCACGTGGTGTCTGGGCACGACGAACTTTGGCAACGGTGCATACTCAGGGAGAACACTTCTTGATAATTTTAGTGAGAGATCATCTTAAAATGCTACCGTCAATCAAAGCAAGATAAGATGCATAAAGGATAAACATCACATGCAATCAATATAAGTGATATGATATGGCCATCATCTTCTTGTGCTTGTGATCTCCATCTCCAAGCACCATCATGATCACCATCGTCACCGCGCGACACCTTGATCTCCATCGTAGCATCGTTGTCGTTTACGCCATCTATTGCTTCTACGACTATCGCTACCGCTTAGTGATAAAGTAAAGCAATTACAGGCCTTGCATTTCATACAATAAAGCGACAACCATATGGCTCCAGCCATTGCCGATAACCGGTTACAAAACATGATCATCTCATACAATAAAATATAGCATCACGTCTTGACCATATCATATTACAACATGCCCTGCAAAAACAAGTTAGACGTCCTCTACTTTGTTGTTGCAAATTTTACGTGGCTGCTACGGGCTTAAGCAAGAACCAATCTCACCTACGCATCAAAACCACAACGATACTTCGTCAAATAGACTCCGTTTTAACCTTCTCAAGGACCGGATGTAGCCACACTCGGTTCAACTAAAGTGAGAGAGACAGACACCCGCCAGCCACCTTTAAGCATGAGTGCTCGTAACGGTGAAACCAGTCTCGCGTAAGCGTACGCGTAATGTCGGTCCGGGCCGCTTCATCTCACAATACCGCTGAACCAAAGTATGACATGCTGGTAGGCAGTATGACTTGTATCGTCCACAACTCACTTGTGTTCTACTCGTGCAAAAACATCAAACCATAAAAATCTGCCTTTGATACCACTGTTGGGGAAAGTAGTAATTTCAAAATTTTCCTACGCACACGCAAGATCATGGTGATGCATAGCAACGAGAGGGGAGAGTGTTGTCTACATACCCTTGTAGACCGAAGCGGAAGCGATCACAACGTAGAGGAAGTAGTCGTACGTTCTCCTCGCGATCCAACCGATCCCAGCGCCGTTACATTCGGCGCCTCGAGTTCTTGACACACGTACAGCTCGGTGACGCTCCTCGGGCTCCGATCCAGCAAAGCTCGGGAGAGAGTTCCGTCAAGACGACGGCGTGGTGACGATCTTGATGTTCTATCGACGCAGGCTTCGCCTAAGCACCGCTACGATATGACCGAGGTGGAATATGGTGGAGGGGGCACCGACACGGCTAAGGAACGATCTCAAGGATCAACTTGTGTGTTCTAGGGTGCCCCTGCCCCGTATATAAAGGAGCAAGGGGAGGGCCGGCCGGCCTAGGAGGCGCGCCAAGGAGGGGAGTCCTCCTCCTAGTGGGAGTAGGACTCCCTTTCCTAGTCCAACTAGGAAGGAGGAAGGGGAAGGAAGGAGAGGGAGAGGGAGAGGGAGGGGGGCGCGCCCCTCCTTGTCCTATTCGGACTCCCCATGGGGGGCACCTCTTGGTGCGGCCCTCTCTCCCCTCTCGGCCCAATAAGGCCCATTACTTCCCGGGGTTCGGTAACCCTCCGTCCTCCGGTTTTCTCCGAAACTTCCGGAACCTTTCCGTGTCCGAATATAGCCGTCTAATATATCAATCTTTATGTCTCGACCATTTTGAGACTCCTCGTCATGTCCGTGATCACATCCGGACTCGAACTCCTTGGTACATCAAAATACACAAACTCATAATATAACCGCCATCGAAACCTTAAGCGTGCGGACCCTACGGTTCGAGAACAATGTAGACATGACCGAGACACGTCTCCGTCAATAACCAATAGCGGGACCTGGATGCCCATATTGGCTCCTACATATTCTACGAAGATCTTTATCGGTCAGACCGCATAACAACATCGTTGTTCCTTTGTCATCGGTATGTTACTTGCCCGAGATTCGATCGTCGGTATCCAATACCTAGTTCAATCTCGTTACGGCAAGTCTCTTTACTCGTTCCGTAATACATCATCTCACAGCTAACTCATTAGTTGTAATGCTTGCAAGGCTTAAGTGATGTGTATTACCGAGAGGGCCCAGAGATACCTCTCCGACAATCGGAGTGACAAATCCTAATCTCGAAATACGCCAACCCAACATCGCCTTTGGAGACACTGTAGTACTCCTTTATAATCACCCGATTCGTTGTGACGTTTGGTAGTACCAAAGTGTTCCTCCGTAAACGGAGTTGCATAATCTCATAGTTATAGGAGCATGTATAAGTCATGGATAAAAGCAATAGCAACATACTAAACGATCGGGTGCTAAGCTAATGGAATGGGTCATGTCAATCGATCATTCAACTAATGATGTGACCTTGTTAATCAAATGACAACTCCTTTGTCTATGGTTAGGAAACATAACCATCTTTGATTAACAAGCTAGTCAAGTAGAGGCATACTAGTGACACTCTGTTTGTCTATATATTCACACATGTATTATGTTTCCGGTTAATACAATTCTAGCATGAATAATAAACATTTATCATGATATGAGGAAATAAATAATAACTCTATTATTGCCTCTAGGGCATATTTCCTTCAGCAGGAGGATGACGACCTCGCTCGTGCGCACCTTCAGCGCCAGCTGGGCCGCGGCGATCCGCGTCCCACGGCCAAGCAGCCGGCTTGCCCTGCTCCTGCCTCCCCCAGATCAGTGTTACGCCGGCGCCCTTCGGTTCCCTCGCCGCCGGCGAGCATCATCACGCCCCAGGTCGCGTGCCCCTGCCTCTCTCTTCATTTCCCTCTCCATCTATCTACACTCTCATGGTCTCCCTCTCTCGTTCTCTGCACAGGGACATGGCGCCGCTCGTTCTTCTGCAAGCCGGAGCAAGGATCCGTAGGACCCCCACCGTTCGGATCCGCAACCCCGTGCCTCCTCCTCGCACATGCCCGGCCGCGCCACCGGAGCCCCGCAGGTCGCCGTGCCCCGCCATCTCCGTCTCTCTCTTCTTCCTTTCCTTGTTTTCCCCCTTTGAATGTGCTGTCTTTTTCTTCAGACAACACCACGCCATGGCTTGCAGGTTCTTGTCCGAGCTCCTGCCGCCCTCATTCCACGCGCATCCGGCCAGTTTGGAGGCTCCAAGCCCGGATCCCGCCGTCCTTGACTCCCTTGCTTCGCCTTGGTCTGTCGCCGCTGTCCATGGCGTCGCCCTTCTGCAAGTCCCGCGAGCGCCCGAGCGCCTGCTTCCGTTGGCCGCCTCCCTCTGCTTCGTCAGAATAGGAGCGCCAGCCTCCAGCGCCCTCCAGATCGGGCCCGAGCCAAGGCCCAGCTTCCCTCCAAAGCCCAGCGCGCCAGCCTCCCGACCTCAAGGCCCGATGTGAGCAGCTCCCCCACGCCCTGGGCCAGATCTCAGATTCGGCCCAGCTCCTGTTTTTTTTCTTCTGCGAATTTAGCATTTATCCAGTGATTTACAGTTTTGCAGAAAAGACCCTCATGTTCATGCATTTAATATCTCACAAACCGTGCATCGGATTAAAATGAATTAAACATGTAAAATGCTTGGAATTACATGTACTTTCATAATATCCCATTTTCATCCATGTTTGAAATGTTTAAAATGTTGTTTGATTAAATTTGCTTAAATGCCATGTTAAAATGATTTATTTCATAACTAAATAACCGTAGCTCGGTTTTAGATAAACTTTATATGTAAATGGGGTGAAAAAATGCCTAGTTTAACATGGTCCACTTTATTTTCCTGTTTAATAAATTTAAAATATGTTTTAGGGCAGAACAGTAGCAAATTCATAAATTGCATATGAGGATTTTCCGGAAATGTTATTTGTTGTTCCGGCCTCATTTAAACTTGCCTAAATAGTTAGTTTACTTTTGTTACACCCCTTGCCATGTTTAACAACATTTAACATTGTTGTGTACCTAAACGAGGGCGAACTAAATAACTCGGATGTGGTGTTTCGTCAATATGCAACTCGTTGCATATTGAGCTCCACTTAACTTGTAGTATTGTTTGTTGCACTTTGCCATGCCATGCCTCATTAAACCGGACATGCATCATGCTTGATTGTGCATCATGCCATGTTTATGTGATGGTTGTTTACCTTGTTGTTTGCTTCTTTCCGGTTGTGCTCCTTCTCGTTAGTTCCTGTTTCGTTGCGATCGTGAGGATTTGTTCGACTACGCTTGGTTCGTATTCGTGGCTTCATCTTCTTCATGGACTCGTTCTTCTTCCTAGCGGGATTTCAGGCAAGATGACCGTCACCTTGGATCTCATTACTATCATTTCTATGCTAGTTGCTTCGTTCTATCGCTATGATGCGCTACCTATCGCTTGCTTTTCAAGCCTCCCATTATTGCCATGTCAGCCTCTAACCTTTTCACCCTTCCTAGCAAACCATTGTTTGGCTATGTTACTGCTTTTGCGCAGCCCCTCTTATAGCGTTGTTAGTTGCAGGTGAAGTTGAAGATTGCTCCATGGTGGACAGGATTATGTTGGGATATCACAATATCTCTTATTTAATTAATGCATCTATATACTTGGTAAAGGGTGGAAGGCTCGGCCTTATGCCTGGTGTTTTGTTCCACTCTTGCCGCCCTAGTTTCCGTCATACCGGTGTTATGTTCCCGGATTTTGCGTTCCTAACGCGGTTGGGTAATTTATGGGACCCCCTTGACAGTTCACTTTGAATAAAACTTGTCCAGCAAGGCCCAAACTTGGTTTTACCTTTTGCCTCACCACCACCTATACCCTTCCCTTGGGTCGGGCAACCCGAGGGTCATCTTTATTTTAGCCCCCCCGGGCCAGTGCTTCTCTAAGTCCTGGTCCGAACCGAGCAGCCTGCGGGGCCCCCTCGGGGAAACTCGAGGTCTGGTTTTACTCGTAGGATGTCTCATCCGGTGTTGCCCTGAGAACGAGATATGTGCAGCTCCTATCGGGATTGTCGGCGCATCGGGTGGCTTTGCTGGTCTTGTTTTACCATTGTCGAAATGTCTTGTAAACCGGGATTCCGAGACTGATCGGGTCTTCCTGGGAGAAGGAATATCCTTCGTTGATCGCGAGAGCTTATCATGGGCTAAGTTGGGACACCCCTGCAGGGTATAAACTTTCAAGAGCCGTGCCCGCGGTTATGTGGCAGATGGGAATTTGTTAATGTCCGGTTGTAGATAACTTGACACCAGATCCGAATTAAAACGCATCAACCGCGTGTGTAGCCGTGATGGTCTCTTTTCGGCGGAGTCCGGGAAGTGAACACGGTCTTTGGGTTATGTTTGACGTAAGTAGGTGTTCAGGATCACCTCTTGATCATTGCTAGCTTCACGACCATTCCTTTTGCTCCTCTTCTCGCTCTTATTTGCGTATGTTAGCCACCATATATGCTTAGTCGCTGCTGCAACCTCACCACTTTACCCCTTCCTTTCCCATTAAGCTGTGCTAGTCTTGATACCCATGGTAATGGGATTCTTTGAGTCCTCGTGGCTCACTGATTACTACAACAACGATTGCGGTACATGTTATGCGATGATCATGACGCGAGAGCGATGTTTGCTTGTTTTGGAGTTCTTCTTCTGCTTCTTCTTCGATCAGGGGATAGGTTCCAAGTCGGCAGCCTGGGCTAGCAGGGTGGATGTCGTTTGAGTTTCTGTTTGTGTTTCACACTACACCATGACAAAACTTTTAGGGCAATCAACTGCCGGGAAAGATTGATAATCCGGGGCACAAAACTGCCGGAAAAACTTTATCTGCCAGGCAAAATTTGATAGGGCATGCTATCTGCCGGCAATGATAAGCCTAGAAGGGCAACTCATCTGCCGGCATTTTTAGGGGCAGCAAGTCTGCCCTGAAAAGTAAACAAGGGCGGATGCACCGCCGGTAACTACGTTGGCGGGGATGGAAAATTTCTCGCCTAAAAAACGCGCGAGGCTGGCGCGGGAAGCGAAACACCAAAGAAGTCCCTGGAAGCGAAACACCAAAGAGGCCCGCGCAGCTTCTTCCTTCCCTCAGCCGCCATTCGCCATCGATCCCCATCCCCACGGACCACCTCGCCCAGTGCCGGCGCCCTAGATCCCCAACCCACGCCGCCACCTAGTGCTGTTGCCCCCATCCCCCTCATCCAGTACTGCCTCGCCAAGCATCGGCCCCCTCTCTCGTCGCTCCTCCTCTCCCCCGATCTGGATCTGGAGGTGGATCTGGAGGGAGAGCGCCTCGTCGCCGCCCCCACCTTCCCTCTCCTCTACCCGTCGCTCCCCACCTCTCGTTCCTTCCAGTTGTGCCTGCCTCTATGAGCTCCGGCCTCTCCCCAGCCGGTGACGGCCCTTACTCTCCCCTGCCGGCGATGACCAGTCATCTCGACGAGCCGCCGTGGCGTGCCCTCCCCCTCCTCCTGCTTGAGTCAGATCCGGCCACCCCAGCCTCGGATCCGGCCACCCCGGCCTCGCATCTGGCCTCCACCGCCCATCTGGATCCCTCGTTGTCGTAGGACACCACCAACCCGAGGAGGAAGAGGTGCAGTTCCTCCCCCCTGGACTTCAGGCTGCTCGATGTTGGTTGCTCCCTCGACCACCACCCACGCTCCGACCACTGCATCATCCTCTGTCTTGTGGCTCTGATGAGTTGGCCCCCCTGCGACTACTGCCTCCCCTTGTGACTTGCCTCCTCCCTGATCCGGTGAGGTTGTGCTGCTCCCCATCCCCTGTGTTCCATCTCTCTCTCCCTCACTTTCTTATGTAATGCGTTGTCTTATGCATGTTGGACTGATGCTTGTTCGAGTGATGCATGCCAAATTTGTACATATATTCAAGAACTTGTAGTTTTTGGAAGTTAAGTTTGACCATGGCATGTACACAGCATTTGTATTTTTTTGTTAGTTGATGTATGCAGTGGTGGTCATTGTGTTGAATAAATTGTAACAGTGGTAGTCTAGTAGAAATTTTGATCAAATTGGAACTTTCATATGCTTATAGGACTTTCCTATGAACATTCAAAGGGATTTTAGCACGGCTGCTGTTGGCACTTTGTATTAATACTATGTAATTAGTGTATGCATGAACTATATGTTAAAATGACAGGGATTTCTAACACGTAATGTGAAAAAGAGCACTTTCCTGAATGGTGGGAATTTTTGCACCTTGGATAGATAGTCAGTAGGATGGATCTTGGTTATAATTATAATACTCATAACTGATATGCTGGATGCATGGATATTTTAGTGCTCTAGATAGATAGTCTACTGTCTGCCAATTTCACTTAAATGTTCACAACTTGGTGCTGAGTGCTAATCTAGCAAATTCTTCTGATGTTTGGTACAGTTGAGTTTTTAAGGGCTGGCCTCTTTGATTTATAGGACTTCTGTTCTTAGCCCATTGAGCTTGTTTGATTTGTATGATCAGATTTGTTTTTGTAGGACATTGGTAACTTCACTTTTCAGAATTGAAGCTTCATTCACGTGAACTGGTTCCTTTGGGCATTGATATCTGCTGCATAATATATGTAGACGAAGGAAAATCGATCTGGGTATAAGGTGATGTTGTCGGCAATGGCAGGACACCCGTGCCGATGGACAATGAGCAAAACTTGCATGAAAATCCACGACTCCATAAATGCTGCTAGGTTTAGCGGCATTCTCCTAATGCCCTTTTCTCTCCACCACTTTTGCTGCTGCCCTCTTATCTACATTATCACATTTTCTAACATGTTCATGTGTGGACTGATTGATGTATGCATTGCTACGAGCAAAGGGCTAACAAAGTACCTCTAGCATTCTGCAGCATCTGATTAGCTTTTCCCAAATTATCCTGTAAAATTAAATGATTGCTAGCATTGTATCATTAGCAGTTTGAAGGTCTTTTGTTTTGTTTTGTTTACTCAGGATGAATAGAGGGGCAATATATGTTGACCGATTGATTTTTCTCCAGGCAAATCCGTCACTAATTCTATCGCAATATTTTCTTCATTATTTTCAGTATTTTTCTAATCTAATGTTCCCTTGCAGAGAAATTATTAGGATCTCTGGTGTTTCTGATGTCGACCAATCTGTCTCCATTAAAGAATGCCATTGACGCTTGAAGTTAAATGGAAGAAGCTCAAGCTTAACTTTTTCATATGTGGAGTACACATCTTCTATTAAGGATGTGTGCGCAATAAATCCCTCCAAAACAAGACAGTACAGGTTAGATCATGTGCCTTTAGCCTTTTGTTCTGATATTAATTGCCCCCTTTACTTTTGAAGTTCACAATATAGCTGATATGATCTATCTTGAACTAAATACAATGTCAGATCTTACATTCTTCAGTAAATTTTCAACATGGTAATGACATGTTAATTACATATATACTGCAGCTTCTATAAAATATGTTCTTCTACGACTGCTATTTTTTAAATCATTAGGAAATGAATTGATCCAAAATGCATAGTGCATCTTTTTGGTTCTGTAAGTTTGGATGTTAGGTGGCATAAGTAGTGCCCTGTTAGTTTGTCCGGTTCAGTGAAAACTTTCAAGAAGGGATGATGCAATTGTACTTAATTCAGAAGCTCTCCCATTTCACTGTTGAGATCATCATCTCTTATTACGCAGATACACAAATGATTTCATTTATCCCTTTAATCAAGACAAGCATGCAACAAGACACTTGATTATTAACAGAGCAATATCACACACGCTTTAGTGTTTAGGACATGCTACAGTATTTTCCGAGATGGGATGCATATGAGTAGATGTTGTACAGAAAACAATTGGATATGTGAGTTCACTCATTTAGTTTTAGGCTCTGTTACTTGATACTGAACTACGAAAATGGAAGATTGTGCTTACTGCTTAATAGATTTGACAGTGAGTTCTACCAAATTTACTTTGTTTCCCTTTGAAAACCCTGTTGGAATTTTAATCTATGTGTACGTGTGCGTGCGTGTGTGTGTGTGTGCGCGCGCCTGATTTAGCTCGCTGAATAATGCACATATGGCATGATCTAACCTAACACGCTATTGTATGTCAACCAGGGAGTTGCGAGGTGACAGTTTGGTAAATCTTGCTACCATTCTATCCATCAACTCTTTGTAGGTGAGTTCCGAAAGAAATGCATCTTTTTACTTAACTGGAATTGATATGCTACTTCTACCCCCTCCGATCCAGATTAATCGATGCAACTCTAGTAAAATGTTAGTACAAAGTTGTACTATAGCTGCGTCAATTAATTTGGATCAAAGGAATATTAAATTCAAACAGTAAAACTTTATCCAAGTAAGTTAGTGGTGATTTCCCAAGTGAAAACCTTGATTATGATCACCATGTGCCTTATCTGTTCTTATGAGTACAGCACACACATTATGTGTGTGCTTTGTGGAATTCTGACCTGCTCTTGCTTGCAAGTAGTTGTGCAGTGGATTTGTGGAACATGTGTTTTTCCGAGCTTGTCTAATTAGCTGCTTCTTTTTTTACAGGTCACCGGTGTAATTCTTTTGCTTGCGCAACTTTCAAGAGATGTGTTTTGTGAGCTAAAAGGATCTTCTGCTGGGATCTGTTTCTAACTGAAACCAGATGTTGTATCTTGTGCTTTTCTCTCTTATGCAATACTGGACCTATGAACCTACATATGTATGCCTATGTGTGCAGGGGAATAGTGGAATACATGAAGGATTGTTGTGCTATAATACTGGGCTTGTGAAACTATATATGTTTGTAGACATGATGGATTCTTGAGATACATATTTATGATGTCTAAGTGATGCAACTTTAATTACTGTGCATGTGTGTTATTCTACATATGTACTATACGTATGGTACAAAATGGAATGGAGTGAAGATAAATTTTAGCTGTTGGATTGGAATGGTATATGTGTGCTTGCAGCACACACAATTAACGGCATAATAACTGCCAGGAAATACTTCTATCTGCCCTGAATTATCATCTTGCCGGGAAAAACCTATATGCCAGGAATAGTTCTATCTGCCGGCAAAGGCTCTAACATGCAGGTCAAAGGAACTGTCGGGCTTTCTTGTAACTGCCGGGAATTGTTTTTCCCGACAGGACTTTCTAGGGCAGTCTGTATATGCCGGCGAAAATCATTCCCGACAGATATTCTGCCTCCATTGGCTAGTTTTCCCGGCAGATATAGTGACCCCAAAGTGCTTGTCATGGTGTAGTGTCATTCGTAGTCGGATGTTGATCTTATGTATGATGTGATATTGTATTCGTGTGGCATTGTATGCCTTATATATGTATCCCCATCTATTATGTAATGTTGATGTAATGATATCCACCTTGCAAAAGCGTTTCAATATGCGGGTCTATCCTTGGTGGGACCTTCGAGTTCCTTTTGGATAGGGTCGCATATTGGGCGTGACACAGCGCTCCGGTTGGACGCTGCTAGTAGGTCCATCAGAATGCTGCTAATGAGGGGGTTAAGTACTAGCGCATGTGAGTCGATTAGGTCTTTATGTTAACTCTATCCTACCGGGTGTTCAGGTCCAATCGTTCTCGCGGTATTGTTGCGTATGTTGTAGGAATCTTCAAGCCATGGAACATTGCCTGCTTTGGTCTGTCCTTAACGTGCCCATGAGGGCATAGCCCAGCCAACCTGGGTTGTGCGTCGCATGGTGCTTATTTAATGTCGTCAAAAAATGTTTTTATCATCAATTGGAATGTTTGTGGGCTAAATGCCCAGCTCGTTGCGCAACGGCCACGGAGGCAATCAAGCTGTCTCAAGCAAACCTCGTTTACCTACAGGAAGCTAAACTCGAGCATGTAATGAACATGCACATTGCGGAGATCTTGGAGCCGACATTAATTGTGAACCATGCCTATCTTCCAACATCAATAATTTGTAGTGGTGTCCTAATGCTGGTGACACTTGCAGGTGACGGTAATGGAGAAGTGGGCAGACGATGATGGTGAACTCACCTCCAATTCTCTGTGAGCACCTTAACAACTTCTATTTTTTGTCAATTCTTTATTTTTGGCAGTGTCAAAATTAGTTAGGGTTCATCATTTCGCGGCTTTGCCAATTTTTGCAGCTCTGAATTTTGTTGTAGTAGAATTAGCTTGCCAATTTTGGCAGTTCATAGTTTTTGGTAGCTCATAATTAGTTACATGTCGCTGCCATTTTTGGTAGCTCATAATTAGCTTGTGTACATTGCCCATGTGTGCCAAACTAGTGTACCGAAGTTTTGACATTGCCCATGTTTGACAAATGTGTATATTGCCCAAAATGTTACCAAATCAGTGCCAAAACTAGTGTTGTGACACTGCCAAAAGAGTGCCAAAACTTTGAACTAGTTAAGTTCACCAAAATAAATTGTTTGCCAAAGCTTTGACACCGCCAAAACAGGGCTAAAACTTGTGTTAAAGCAGTGCTTTGACACTGCCAAAAGAGTGCCAAAACTTTGAACTAGTTAAGTCACCAATATTTTTTTTGTTTGCCAAAGCTTTGACACCGCCAAAACAGGGCCAAAACTTGTGTTAAAGCAGTGCTTTGACACTGCCAAAAGAGTGCCAAAACTTTGAACTAGTTAAGTCACCAATATTTTTTTGTTTGCCAAAGCTTTGACACCGCCAAAACAGGGCCAAAACTAGTGTCCAAACAGTTCCAAAGCTTAACTACTCATACTCTAGTCCATTCATAATCTGCCATTCATACCCTAGTTCTAATAACTAGCTAGTGTCAAAACTTAACTAGTTCATCCTATGCATAAGTAGGATTCTTTTAGTTCTACTCTAGTGGCATTCATACAAGTGTCAAAACTTAATTAGTTCATACTCTAGTGGTATTCATAGTCTATTGGCATAAGTAGGATTCTTTTAGTTGCATTCAATTGTCAAATGTCATATTGTAGTCATATGTTGACATGGCTGACTAGTTATTATTTTGTAGTTTCTGCCAATGAGTGCCTAAAACAGCCACTACGGTCTTCCTGCAACTCGCGGCGTATGCCGACGTCGGCAGATGTGAAGGGAACACCAACCAGGTAAGATTACAAACATATCCATGAGCATTGCAAACACACACATATACCTAACCATTCATGATGATTGCAAACACGCATGCATATCTTACGATTTCAAACATTTGACTTGGTAGGGATATGTACTAACTCCAACACCAGTCGAGTACAATGAAGGCCCTAATGGAGGTGAATGCCGGGCTGAAGGCAGATAAGGATCAACTGATCGACGAGAAGGTTGACCTAGTCGATAAGATGCTTAGGTTGAGGGAGCATAGGAATCAACTTGTGGAACAGAGGGATCAACTGAAGAAGGAGATAAAGCTCGTCGGGGCAGAGAGGAATGAGCTGAAGATGGAGAAAGCTCATTTCAAAAAAGAGGGGGAGAGCAATAGGAATAAGCTACACCAAATGAAGTTAATCCTTAAACAAGAGATGTGATGATGTAGCTAGTTTGGTTGAAGATGCGCGTTTGTCAAGCTTAACTTGATTAGTTTTAGAACTACTAACTTTTGAGAAGTTGAACTACTTAAGTTGATGAGTACCAGTTTATAGAGTTTAACTAGAAAAGCCTACATATGTATTTTTTTATTAGCGAAAAATCAAATTGCTGGCGTTGGGCAACATGGCACAACAGTGGTAACATACACTTACTGCTCGCGTTGGACATGTGGCACATCATCAGTATCTAAAATACTGCCGACGTGTGCTCTGATGCCACTAGTAAATTTTGTCGTTGGCGTCATATTGATAGCATCGGCCTCCCACACCAACAAGACCAATTATGCCACACATAGCTAGGCTATTCTGCACTAGTGTGTGGTCGTGCAAGAGCCGATCGGATTGGAACGATTTTGAGCAGCGATGTGATGTTCCTAACTATGGTTGCTCTGCGCGGCTCCATGGAGAGTTAATGGGATGATGGCGGGTAGCCTCTGAGATGCCACGTGTGGTCGCCATCATTATCGACATGGGCCACTGCCACGATTACCAAGGTGTTGTCGTGATGTTCTTGGTGGTTGTTTTTTAAGAGATCAACAAGGATCGAAGCAGAAAGCACCCAATGGATAGGGAGAAGGTGGTGCTTCATTGCTCGTTCTGGGAACACAGTTTGTTTGCATGTGTCTACATCAAAACCGTGGATGTGGCTACCGCGAGCCGGACGATCGGTGTATTGCAACAGTGTTGTCGCCAAGTGGGGGGCAGTAACACATGACGGCTTTGTTTTTGGTTGTGTTCTTTCGGCACCGAGTCTCGATATACGATGTGAAAACCCTAGATCTGATGTTTATTGGTTGTACCTAGCAATAACAAATATATGTATGTTTCCTTCTTGAAAGAGTTGTCTGGAGACTAGTCGGAATTTCCTCCAGGATGAAAACCCGTGATCTGACTTTGGTGGTTGATCGGGTGAGGACATTGCTTGTGCACATTGTGGCCCTTTTTGCAATGCCAGTGTTGCCAATGGTAGATTGGTAGTGGTTGTTTCTGCTGCTTTGCTGATCCCTTTGGAGGGGTCCTTTTTATTTTTATTTTGGGATATTTTTATTTATCCCCTAATTCCCGCCCGACCTCATCTTTACCCCTTAATAAAAACAGTGCTCAGCTTTGCCCCTCTTCCATCAAAACCATTATGAAAATACCCGTATGTGCCGTTTTTGTCCGATCAAAGGCCTTTGACCGTTTTCGAGACGTTTCCTGGACTATTTTGGCTGGTACGGCTTTGCTACTTGTCATCGTATTTCTTTGTGTGTATGCGTTGGTTCTTTCTCTGTGTATTCTCTTTGATTCACACCATTCTAAAAACCCAGGAATAGGAAAACACACCATTGTTATATCAAGCCCATTCGTACCCTAAAGGATTTGAGTTTGTTTGATTCCGTGACAAGAAAACAAAATGATTTTTTCAATAGGTTTGTGTGGATACTAGATTTCTTATGCTACGTTCTTTTTGTTAGTTTTCTCAGGTTTTTTCTTTTATCTTTCAAAAATACAGAAATTTCAAAAAAATCATTATATTAAAAATAATGAGAAGTACAAAAGATGTTTAGGATCTAAAAATTGTTTGCGTTTTCAGAATTATTACACAATTTAAAAATGTGTTCACAAGTTTACAATTTAAAAAAATGTTCTCATTTTAAAAAAAATTCCATAACTTTGGAAAATATTTTGTGTTTTCAAAAAAAATGCTTTTTGGAAATATTGTTCACAATTTTTTTCTTAATATTAAAACATGTTTGGGATTTAAAAAATAGTTAGCTTTTACCGGAAAAATGTTGAAAATTTGAAACATCGTTTGGTTTGCAAGAAAATGTTCACTTTTTCAAAGAAAAATCATCATTTTGAAATTTTTCACTTGTCTATGAAGGTTTTGTTTTTTCAAAAATCCAAGGAATAAATAAAACGCTGCAGTGCCGAGCGAGTACATTTACGACTCGCTGCAGTACCACGTCGCTACAGTGTCGCTTATAACAGATCGCTACATGGGCCGGCCCTATCTGTGCGACGTTCAGCACCTCTTCCCAGGAGCCAAGAGCGGCGGGGGTCTCCACGCCCTCCTGCGCTATGCGTGCGTGTGCAGCGTACTACTACTACCCTCCTCCTCCACATCAAATTTGCTTTCAATCTGTTCCGCCTCTCAATCCCCCGGCCTATTCTATGCAGGATGTTGTCCAGGTCGCCGGCGCTGCCCCTCCTGACGGCCACTGAGGATTCTGATCCGCCGGCCTTCTTCTTTCCACCCAGCCCGTAAGATGCGATGTTATCCCCTTAATTTTGTTTTAACGCTTTACTGCGAGCTTAATGCACACCGATGACTTGTGAGTGAGTGGGGTTCATGTTACGTTCCTCTATTTTGTGATCTCTCGACTTCTTCAAGTGGGATTTTTTCTAACAAGAAACTTGGAACAAGATTAACTGTCCAGCCAAACATTCATGACGGTAAAACGCACAACGCAAAATGATGGGCGCCCTGCTGTCATCTGACCCAGCTCAGGCCGCCACTGTTGTGGATGCCGGTGACCGCAAAACATGGGAAGAGTGCAAGCAGATACTCACTTCATTGAAATTCTCCAGTGAAGACACCAAGAAGATGCTGAAGAAGGCCTTGGGATGGATCCATTCGCCGTACTGGACCGAGGAGAGAAAGAAGGAGGTTCCGAGTACCGAGGTGGTGGGTTTTTTTCCCTCTCCCTCCCGCGGGCCGGGGGGCAACCCTAGCCTGCGCCGCCGCCGGTCCCCCTTCCCCCCCCCTCCTCTCCCCCCTCCCTCGCCGCCATCGGAGGGCGCGAGCTGGCGAAGCCCGCTCGTCGCTGGCGGCGACGGGCCCTTCTCGTCTCTGCCCGTGGGGGTTTTGGCGCGGGCGGACTCCTCCGGCCAGATGTGGCGCTTCGGCGCTGGGCGTGGCAGCTCGGCGGGCGCCGCTGCACGGGCGGCGACGGCGACGTGACGGGCGGCGGCGGTGGTGCGGGCTCGAGGTTAGTGGCGGCGGCGCATCACGGCGACTTCGTCCGGATCGCTTCGGCGCGCCATGGTCGTGGCGCGACTGGTCGAGGGCCTTCCTTGCCATGGCTCGGGGGTGTGGGGGGAGGGGGGCCGGGCGGCAGCGGGTGGATGAATGCGCCGCGGCCAGGCTGGGCCCTTGCGGCTGGTCGCCGACGCATGACGCGGGAGACTTCCCTGGTGGCCATCCTTGAACGCGGCAGCAGGCTCTTGCCATGGTCGCTTGGGCGGCATGGATGTGGGTGGTTGGCGGAGTGAGGTTGCTACGGAGGGGTAGAAGCACCGGGGTTCATCACTCGCCCAGTCCCGATACTGGCCGACGGTGGTGGCGTCCGTGGGTGTCGTTCTCCTTCTTGCAGGCTCCGTCATGCTGCTCCCATTGCCTTCGTGTCAATCCGGGTGAAAACTTGATCTTCGGGATCAGACGGTGACGGCTTCCTACAGTCGTTTCCCTCTTGAGGGCATCGTCTTGGAGTCCTCGCTCCGGCTTTGTCCGTCTCATTACCCCTCGGTGGATTGCTCATCTTCATGGTGGTCTTCAGCTTATCTAGGGTGCTTAGTCGTCGTTGGGGTGGTGTTTTCGGTGCTCGGCACCTTTGTATCTCCCCTTAGGTGTGTGCGTTGAGTGTGGTGGCGGCGTGCGTTTGTATCTTCTTACTTGATGTTGTGGTGATGGTGCTTTATATATAAAGCGGGGAACCCTTTTTCTTAATTAGTACCGAGGTGGTAAATGGAGTGTTGGACTATGTTATGGTACTTGGGCTAATTAATGACGATCTTTACAAGCTGTTCAAGAAATTCCCAGAGGTTCTTCGATGCGATCTTGACAGCGAGGTGAAGCTGAATGTCGGCAAGCTGGACAGCGACGGGGGGATAAACGGGAAGACTCTCCAGAGTGTTCTTTTACGGAATCCAAAGGTTTTGGGATACAATGTGGATTGTAGAGGGGATTGTGCGGCGCAGTGCACCGGCTGCTTGATTAGGTTTTAGTGTGCTGTTCTGCATTATTACTGCAAATAACTTCAGAAGTTCAGACGATACTCTGTTTTTGCACCAGTTATATATTTTGACCGAGCAGATTTCTATAGGTGGATGTGATCCCTCCGGGCGGGTTTACAAGGCTCATCGGCCGAGTTTATTGTGAAAATAATAATTAACATCATCTGTAACTTCATATAAATCCAGTATGAAAATAGACTTCATGACAGATCTAGTGATATAGGTTTCGTGTCGTACATGTTGATATTTTTCCGGATAAACTCTATCAAACTTAAGTAATAAATGCATGGGTTTACTTCTAATCTACTCCCTCCGTTCCAAAATAGATGACTGAGTAGTAGTGTAAACTAAATATAATTGGTAGAACTGTGGCAGTTGATATAACAAATTAACAAGCAGATGAAATCGTATAACCATAATCACTCGTGGCAGACAAGTTGGGCCACAAATAGCTCAAGGAAACAAGATCAAACAGACCCCGGAAGGATACAGCCGCTCGCTCCGCACCATGATTCTTTTCTAGTTGTGCCATCCCACAGCTAGAATCAGGCACGACGCAGGCGGCTGTAACACTATGACATCACCCAGTGCGAACATGCTCGACACCGGGCGTGCACTCGACAAGGCGCGACGTGCACAGGCCGCACGCTCACTCCTCTTATTGAAAGCAAAGCATCCAAGTTTAAAAACTAACAGCACACTCAACTCAAATTAGGAAAAGGAATGAAATGAAAATCAGCACAACAGGAAGAGGAGGAGGAAGACACACCATTTGATTCGAACAAGAAACCAAAATGTAATTTCACACTGGAGCACCAATGATTCCTTCTTCTTTAAGAGGCTGATTTTGTATGTGGATCTTGTCGCCCAAGATTTCCATTCCCATCAACGACCATAAGAACCAGACATTTGTAAGGAATTCCCCACCTTCACCCAGGCTCTTGGCATGCAGGTAGCCCCTGCATCTGCTAGCAGAATAGCAGATCATCTCCACCCACACACCTTGGATCACCTTCCACCTCTCTTCCTCGTTGGGGTGGGCCATGAGCTCCTTGGCGAGTTTGTGTGCATTGGGAAGGACAACTCCTTTAACTTCACCATGTTCCATGAGAAGAATCCTCCGTGCAATGCTTGGTGGATCCTTCTGCTCCTCAAGAATGCGGTCAATATCATCACAAGCAATTACGAACAAATCTTGCCTCGTCCCTGGCATTAGCATCTCAGGACATATGAAAAGCAGGTAGATCATGTAGTTGGATATCTGCCTGGCATGTTGGATGGTGACTCCACTTTGACCTTGGGAGGATGTGTGGAAGCAGAGATCTGTGGCTATGTGCCACACAAGAACAATCTCGTCGAACGGCAGGTCGAGGCTCCAACCTAGTTGCGGTCCCAGCTGAGGGTGCCTCAACAGAGTCCGCTGCCCCCTGAGATTATTGAATCTTCTGTATGTGGTGGGATCATTATCAGTTATGTACTCTTTCCACCCATCTTGTATGTACTGGCGAATCAACCCTTCAATCTGGAGGGCCGCAGGCTCTTGCCAAGTGTACCATTGCTTGTTAATGTACTCCCTGAGACACTCCAAGGTAGCACGCTTCATCAAAGTGGTGGGCTGCTTCTTGCGAGCACAAAATAACATGAGGTTGTGCTGTGAAACCATGTCTTGCCAAGTAGCAATATTGAGTGCCCTTTTCGAAAAAAGCAATATTGAGTGCGCCCCAGATGGTGCAAGGCACGCACAAATAGGGTGCGAACTGAATCACAACTGTGCAAATGAATAGGATGTATGATACTGTAATGTCCTCCTCATTGTAACCATCCTTGTCACTCTTGGCGAAGAGCACCAGGGAAGCTAAGACCAGGAAAGGAAGCAATAACCCAGAGCAGCAGCCAAAACAAGTACTGGCTGATGCCCTTTTGGTGTACAGGGCATTGAATGTATTCAGAATCCACAACCGTAAAAGATCGTGTCCATGCTTGTCATCCATCGTGAGGAAATACCGCAGATACTCAAGACGAAGAGAGTACCTGGTAGATAGGTCCACGAGCATCATAGAGGTGTAGCTCGTTGCATCTGGAAGTTTTTTGACAACCTCCGTCTTTTGGTCACTTTCACTTTGTACCCCCGTGCTTTGAACAAGCCCCTTTGCTTCTTTTACATAGTCTTCAATTGAAAGGTTGCTCTGGTCTTCTTTCTTCATTTTCGCTGAAGCAAAATCCATGCAATCCGAAGTGCACCATTTCCAACATGGAGGGAGGGATCCTTCTTCTCTTCGTGTGGACAAACTTTTGGAGGCCATGGTATTAAAGCTGGCCTTCTTAAGGGCCCATGGCTTCTCACCGAACTTGAGGATGCCGACGACAAAGAGCAAGACTGCCGCCTGCAGGAGCTTCTTTTGGCCGGACCACCACTTGCAGAAGATGTACAAGGCGACCGCGACTTGGGATACCAGAGTTAAGGCATGCCGCTTCCATAGCTCATTATCCTCGAGGCTGTAGGCGCTCATCTCCGGGCCACCGAGGTGAATGAGGAGAAAAGGCACCCATATGAGCTCGAGAGCGTCGCTGCCCCCGTCCGCAGTTTGCTGCTTCTGGCGGTTGAAGAGGGTGGCGAGAGCGTAGATGGCCAAGGCATCCCCGCCTATGTGCGCCATCCACACCAGCACCCTCAACCTCCGTAGCTTGGGCCATATACGCACCCAAAAAGAGAAGTTGAGGAAGAACTGGACAGAGAGGCTGCACAAGACGAGGAGGCGTAGCTTCCACTCATCCCACCATTGCACCGTTGCATCTGAGAGACCCATGCATGCGGTGTTTTTTCTTCCTCTATTGTTCACTCGGGTATTTTTTTTCTTCTGGCTACCTAAGCTTAATTTCTCCTAGGGCGACCCAGTGTGATGGATGATCCTATATATATACATGATGCAAGAGTCGTGCTACTGGCGGCTGCCTTGTGATGTTAAGTAGGTGGGCACCAGTCCAGTCCTCCTTTAATCTTTTGGTTAATTAGTCAGTAAATTATCCATTAGACTTAGCATCTTCAATTAATTAGGGCAACAATTCTTGCCTCTTGTTCGTGGCGATCTCAGGGTTAAGGTGCACACATATGACTTAGCAGCTTCAAGCACAATACCCAACCCACGTGTTGATCATGATGACCTTCTTCTTTGCTTTTTTTCCTTTCATTTATTGGATTCCTATCCCTTGCTCTGTTTTAGATCAATCCTTGGCTTTCTCATTGCTTGTTTGAGGTGCAGCTCAGAACAAGGTTCAGAGAACCATGTGCATGCATATATCAGAAGCTTGAAGCAAACTTCATAAGTGGATGTACCAGACCAGTGGCGGAGCTAGGAAGGATCTTCAGGGGGGGCCAAACAGAAATACTACATGTTTGGGGGGGCCAAAGTGTATACTTTTTCTAATTCAAGCACCCCTTAAAATCTTTCCTTCCTATTCTTTGTTAAGGCTGGGGGGCCATGGCCCCTGTAGGCTACCACGTAGCTCCGCCACTGTACCAGACCTAAAGAAAGTAAGATGATGTGCCGCCAACGACCTCTCTCTCCCCCGACGCGGCGGCGCCGCGCCACCCATGGGGAGTCCCTCCACACCGCCCTCAGCCCTCCCCGTCCATCGCCTCCCACTACCGCCGTCGTCGCTGAGGACGCCGTGGGGCGAAGCCCCTGTGGTGAGGCGGCGGCGACGCTGTCCTCGGCCAGCGGTAACGCGTGGGGGCAGCGATGTCCATCTCCCTCCCCCTCCAACGGCAGTGCACAGCGGGTTGGCGGTGGCCAGGAGATCTCCGGCGGCCGTTGGCGGATGAGATTTTCGCTGCGATGAGATATGATCTGGGCTCGAGGGGTTTAGATCGAGATCCACTGCGGCTGCGCCTTGTCTCGACAACGGGAAGAGGAGATCCCCCCTGGGTAATCTTCGCGGCACGAGGACGTCCGAGTCTCTTGGCCCGGGCATGGTGGAGGTGGTTGCCTTCTCCACCGAAGGCGGTTGGCCAGGCTGGTGGTGACGGATCTTGGATCCCACTATTAGCACCGGCGGCGAGTTGGGGAGACATAGTCGCCGGTGAAAACCGAGTCAACTCCGGTCATGGCGGGCGATGGCGGTGTCTATGTCGTTACCTTGATGAAGGCATCGTCAAGCACCTATGGTCAACCTGCTCGTGCCGCTCCGGGAGAAATCCTAAGATCACCGAATCGGACGATGGCGGCGCTATGGTGTCGTGTTCCCTCTTGGGGGCATCGTTTGTGGAGCGGCGCCGGATGGAAGAGGCGTGAGGTGGTGTGGCGTGCCTTCTCTCGCGTCGATGACGGCGGGTCTCGGCGGCATGGAGCAGCGGGGTCTCGGTGCTGGACGTGGTATGATGGCCTCGCGCAGGGCGGTGGCGCTGTCTGGCGCCATGGTGGCGTCGACAGCTGACCTGACAAGGTCTTTGCGTCAATACCTGCTCTAAAGATGGTTAGGTGGATGACGACGGCGGTAGCCTTGGTGAGTGCGCGTGACTGGTGTGTGACCCGTTCCCGGCATGTGGCTGGGATGGGGCATCCGGCGTTAGATGTTAGGTTTTGGTGCGATGTCTGTTTGGTATTAGGCCCGGACATTCGGCACCCCTGCATCAAAGGGATAGGAGTAGCGACAGGTGTCGCCTATATGGTGGCTTCAGGCTTACTGATGTAATGCTTTGTAAGGTCTCTCAGAATAATTAATAAAATGGCTGCATGCATCGTCCAGATGCAGAGGCCGGGGGTAATCCTCCTTTTCTAAAAAAAAGAAAGTAAGATTAAACCCTTCCATCTCGGTTTCCCCAACGAAATCTTGTTAATAGAAGCAGCACTCCTTAGGGGTTGCTAACTTGGTATCTTATACACGAATTACATTTTAGATGTGATGGGATGTAAAGAAGAAAAGAAAACACCTTCTGAGTCCAGGATTTGATCTAGGTGCCTACATCCACCGCTTGTCCCAGAATGCTCAAAAACGAGTTCCCAAATTAAGCTCAGTTCCCTCTCTACTCTATGATAGGCATTTCTCAGATTAATCAGTTATTCTCAAAGCTATGTTAGTTTGAGAGTAAGATAGAGAAAAAGGCAAAAGAAAAAAATCACACATTTCATTGAGCATGTGATGAATTGTCTTTTCGAGATTGAGCGCGTAGGTGTAGTCAGTTAAATTACAGAAAGGCGCACAGTGAGGGACAAAAATGAAAAATTACAAAAGCAGAAGCCTAAGACGAAAGCCAAACAGTAGAAGAACTGCCGAAAATAGAGGGGAAGCCGGCAGCCGACAGCTTTATTAATCGATCGTCTTCTTCTTTACTTCTGTTTTTCAGATTCTTCTATCCTTTACCTTTATTAGAGCTATTCTTGTCTCTTGTTCTCTGTGATCTCAGGGTAAAGGCGAACCCATACAATTTAGCAGCTTCAAGCACAATATTTTTCGACTTTCCATGTCTGTTCGCTGTAATATCGGTACCACTGACTGTTTTTGTCAGGATTATGTTCTTTTTTGGTTTCCTTTTTCTTTTCAAAGATTCCAATCCCTTGCTTTGTTTTAGAGAAATCCCGCTGTTTCCCTTTACTCGGTCGCAGAGCAGGTCCCAACCTGATTAAGTGAAGCCGGCCAGCCTGTGCATGCATATAGCACCTCCTTACGGTTTGGCACAAAAAAAGTGCCCCGGCTGTATTTTGAGTCAATAAAATCATCCTTTATCAAAACAAAAGTGCCCGCCATAAATGGTTGTGGGGATTTACCAATAGATTTATTGGTATTTGTATTTTTTTAGACAAATTGGTATTTGTATGTGCAAAAATGCTTACGGATGAGTTGTTACGGGCTACATTTACGGGCATAGCTTTTCCTCCGTAACTCTAGCATTGCTCTTGTATGTGTGCTGTTGGTGCAATCACCAATAAACCCATCCCTAATACTCCATCTAACAAATGGGCTACACATGTCAGTGATCATTTTTTTCTGGTGCTTTTGCTTCCTCTCTTGTTCAATCGGGTATTTTTGTTCTAGCTAGCTAAGCTTAATTTCTACTAGGACGACCCAGTGTGATCCTCACAAAAAAAAAATTCTACTAGGACGACCCAGTGTGATGGATGACCCTATATATACATGAAAGAGTGATGCTGCATGCAGCATGCTGGGGGCTGCCTTGTAATGTAAAGTAGGTGGTCACTAGTCCAGGTCGCCTTTAAGCTTTTGGTTAATAGTGGGAAAAATTCCATTAGGACGAAAACACTGCTGTAACCAACCCCTTTCGACCCTAACCCCATCCGCCAGTGGCCTCCCCCCCCACTGGGAAGTAAGTCTAGGCAGCCGAGCGTTTGGTCTAGATCTGTTCTTGGGGCGAGGGCAAGTGAGCGTGGTGGCAGTGTACCACACTGTTTCATAGGGGCTGACGCTGGGGACCTGCCTCTATCGTGGACGGACTGGGATCAGGTGACATGCCTACAGCATGTCACGCTGCAACATGCGGCCTCCCATGATCCCATCCGCCCTCCAATCTCCATCCAACGTTCCACAACGATCCAAGGTAAAAAGAAATCCCAGGCGATCAGACTACACAGGCGAAATGCATCAGACAACTGTTTTCAGAGTTTGTTCAATAGAATCACCAACTTTTCAGTCATTATACAGTATTGGAATGCTGCATTCTCAGCCTGCTTGTCACGAAAATAATTCAACATACTTCCAGCCTGTCCATAAGCCAACTCCCGCTGCCGCTTGCTTCGCAAATGGTTCTTGCGGACAGGAATCTTGTGTGCACATGGTCTAAAAGTGCTTGATTTGATGAACATAAATACATTGCCGGCACATTATGTCTTGAAGAGGTGGACTAGAGAAGCTCGCAATGGAAGTATACAAGATAGACAAGGAAGGAATGTGGTAGAAAATCCAAAAATGGAAGCTGAACTTCGATACAAGTATTTGTCTCATAAATTTCACAAAATGACACAAAAAGCAGCCAACTCTCCACAGTGTTGTATTCTATTGGATAATGCACTTGATTCTGTCGCTCCACATATACATGATTTACTCAATGCATCCACTAGTGCCATGAATGAACTATGTAAAGACAAATAGAATGTTGACCCAAATGTGCAGCAAGTAGATGAGTTGCTTAGATCTGCACTGCTGAAGAAAAAAGAGGTTCAGTCAAAGAACTTAAGGAGAAAGAAAAATTGGCTTGATAAGTTACTCAAGGGGAAGCACAGAGTAACTAAAGGACCAACAAAACAGGGAGAAAAGGTATGTTGCAATTGGTACATGATGTGTTGCTATTGCTCATTTGTTAACTAATTACAGTGATTTTTGTTCTCAGCCACAAAGGAAGAAGGATGGTGTGCAACAAAAGAAAAAAGATGGTGTGCAGCCTCAAGTGGAAGTGGAGAAGTATGACAACAACAAAGAAGTAAATTTGGTGCTTCAAGAGTGCAATAATATTATGAGTTTCACCCAGCTCTTGACGGCTGACCATGATAATCTGTTCTAGTATGGAAGCTCCTTAGATAATATTTTATACATGGTGGTGATGATGAAGATTATCTGTTCTAGCATGGAACTTGTTAGTATTTTGGACATGGTTAACTATAGTAGTATGGGGTTAACTATATTATTTTGTAGTCTAAGTGTACAAGTGAAATGGCCGTTTGGTGGAGAATTTGAATGTATCGAGCTTTTGAATTACAAGCAAGTGGTACTGAATTTCAATCAAGTGGTACTTAATTTGTATTGTTAAATTATTACTGCTGTTTTTGTTGCTATATGACTGCTGTTTGCATGCAGTTTTTTTTTTTGTATAGCTAAGTTTGAAATTTTTAATTTATGCAAATTCGGTAAAAAAAATATAGCTGCTGTCTGTACTGTATAATGACTGAAAAGTTGGTGATTCTATTGAACAAACTCTGAAAACAGTAGTCTGATGCATTTCGCCTGTGTAGTCTGATCTTCTGGGAATATTTTTTTTTTGCCTTCGATCACTATGGAACGTTGGATGGAGATTGGAGGGCGGATGGGAGGCCGCATGTTGCAGCATGACATGCTGTAGGCATGTCACCTGATCCCACCGTGTGCCGATCAATTGACCCAGTCTCGGACGATCAGCCGGCTGTTATGTTCTCTTTTTTTTTTTTGAGAAAAGCCGGCTGTTATGTTTATTTTTGTTGTTGAGAATCGGCTGTTATTACTAAACAGTATAACGTAGCTACCTACGAGCCTCCACGGCAATTTAGATCTCCCAGCCGTTGGATCACGGTTCCTACGCACAGGATGTCCTCGAAGGCTAGCCACCAAGACCGTTCGCGCTAATTATGTAGTGCACGCTCGAGCTAACATTTCGCGGGCCGCTGCTCCGCAGAATGAGCTACAGATTCTACCCATGATTGGGCCGTAAGATCAAAAGGCCAGGTCCAGTAGAACGTGCAATGATTTTCCATCGTGATTCCTACGTTAACAGGCCAGGTCGTCCAGATTTTCTAACCATCCTGCTCCGCTGTTCCTCGGTGATGCGCCGCCTCCGCCGTCCTTCAACCCGTCGGCGAGCTTGTACTGCAGGTCTACCTCGCCGGCCGTGCCCTCCACTCACCCTCGACTCTTCCTCCGCATGCTCTACCTTTTCACTTCCCAGTCCATGCATGGTGGTTGATGTCCGTTACTACTCATTCACCTTCATGTCCCTTTCCTCTCAGAGGAAAATCTCTCCTCCTCTACTCCATGCGAGCCTACTAATCCTTTGCCCCGTTTCTAATTCTATTTAGCACTTCATTTGTCTGGTAGAGATGTTTGTTGCTAGGTTGATTCATGGCTTCTACCGTAATGATTTAGTTTGCACCTTATTTCATTCTTGTTGCTAGGTTGATGTGCGATCACGTCGACAACCTCTGGCCTTCACCAGTTGGCCAACGAGAGATTAAGGCGAGAAGGGCAATGTCAGGAAGTATTCACCCTCGCTGCTGTAGCAGTGCATGCCACCGGCGACAGTATTCAAGCTGGTTTGATGAGATGGCCAATCGATGTGTATCCCTTGTGTGTCCGTCACCGCCCAAGAACCATGCCCGTCTTCTTCTGTCAACGGGTTGTAAGTTCAGCCTTCTGCTATTTGTGTTATGTCCAGATAGTTAGTACGTCATCGTTTCGTTTTGGATTGGAAAAACTGATTTATTTAGTATGTCATCGTCTTTCATGAATCCACGCTCAACTGTATCCATTCCATGCATACATGGTTAAAGAAGAAACCCTGAATAACCATCTTTTTCTTCCCACTTTGCTCTCCAACGATACTGAACACACAATGAATGCACATGGCGTGACTAATGTTTTTTTCTTAAAAAATTAAATAAATTGCAGCATGGCACCGGTTGCACATTTATTGGGACGTGCTCTTGGTTTAGGATCGAGCTATCATACAGCTGCATGTTGTATGTTAATATGAGAGCAGCCAACACAAGTACTGGATCAATTAAGATTGCATGCCAGCATTACATTTGACTTACTGCCCTTCACAAAAATAAACATTTGAATCACCCCCAAAAATATGATTAATTGATCATGTATGTTTTTACCAAATCAATTACATTGTTTTAATAATCATTGTTCCACCATACATAATGTTTTCATCACACACTCCGTCCTTACTATATATATATATATATATATATATATATATATATATATATATATATATATATATATATATATATATATATATATATATATATATATATATATATATATATATATATATATATATATATATATATAAAGGATTAGATCACTCCCATCAAACATGCTCGGGCGCGGCAACGCGCGCCAATATGATCTAGTGTAAACTTGGAACGCGACGCAGAGCAAAACCGCCACGGCCGGCCACTGCAAGCAGCTTTTTTATTTTTGAGGCAAGCCACTGCAAGCAGCTGGGCCCATATTCTGGACATGTGGGCTGCCCCAGCAAGCAGCTCGGCCCATATTCTGGACATGCGGGCTGCCCCAGCAAGCATGCGCCCTTCTAGTTTCTGAGGCGCATGCACTTTGTACGTAACTTGGAAGGCGACGTAGAGCAGAACCGCCATGGCCACTGCAAGGGCATCTACGTACCATCCATGTCCTGCTGTGGCATTCCGTATAGTCTTTTTGTTCTAACTACTGCCGCCGTCTCGATTTATAGGGCGTGTGTGTCTCTATGTCGTCAATTTGATTAACCAAATACTCTCTCTGTTCCTAAATATAGTCTTTCTAAAGATTTCAATATGGACTACATCGGAGCAAAAAAAGTGAATCTACACTAAAAACTATGCCTATATACAGAGGCGACCCAACATGGACGACTTCGACCTCGACTCGAGCTTGACATGTGCCTCCCCTCCCCCGCTATTTGCGTCGCTACTCTGCGCTCCATGCGTCCCACTCATGACGTGGTTCCGACGAAGAGACCGACAACAAGAGCGAGAGTTTAGTGGCTGCACCTCCTCCCCTTCCCTCTCTCTCACATGTGACTTATCTCGGACTTTCACATGCTTAACCAATTTGGTCATATGATTTGTGGGTGTTGCTCTAATGGGATCGTACGAGACAGCGACTATCGTGGCGATGCTCCAAAAGGACTATCCTGTAAGCATTTTAGAGCGTCAATTTTGTTTTTTTTCCATACCTCCACTAACGCGATTCCATCACAAAAAAATTACATGGATGAAACACTCATCAATGCTTACCATTTTTTTCCGAATTTTCCTATTCACTCTAGTGCATGTGATCTTGGGATCAAAAATGCACTTCCAGAAAGTAGTCAACTGGTCTCAACTACTTTCCTCTTTATTTCAGACCATCCTTCTAGGACTCTTGGGTACTGTACGCACCGTACGCCGCCTCCTCCTAGTCCCTATGCATACCATGGTTATATTTTGCTCCTACTCACGACCTCTTCTCGATATTCATCTCGTCAATATCATGATCTCAAAGCTGATGCTTAAAAATGCACTATTAGTGGCCTCAACCAAGCTTCGATGGGCATTCTATGCACATGAAGTTACATAGAGTACAATGCTTACAAACTGTGGTCAAAATAGTTGGCGATAATGACCACGTGGCATGAAAGTACAAGTACTCATTTCTAAAGACATCATAATGTACATTTTTTTAGGGCAACATCATAATTTACATATTACAATATCATTCAATGACTTTCTAGAATTGGATTTTTTAGGCTTCTACTCCCTCCGTCCGGAAATACTTGTCATCAAAATGAATGAAAATGGATGTATCTAAAACTAAAATACATCTAGATACATCTATTTCAATGACAAGTATTTCCGGACGGAGGGAGTACTAGAATTAGTTTTTTTTTTGAGAAATTCTAGAATTAGATCTGTTTCCCTAGCAAGGGAAAGGCTGTTATTTTGGTGGGCATTTGGGCTGAGATCCAGCAACATCCAGAGCCCAAGCCCTCGAGAGAGTGCTAAAAAAACACACACAGCGAGAGAAGTGGCGGTCTCGTCCACCTCCACCACCACCACCACCACTACTGGCGAGCGATGTCGGCGGCGGGGAAGGCGATGGCGAGCGGCGGAAAGCGGGGCGGAGCCAGGGAACCCGATGAGGTGCCACGGTGCGACAAGAGGCGGCGCGACATGGACGACTCCGACCCCGAGCTCGAGCTCAATAGGTGCCTCCTCCCCCTCCCCCTCCCTCTCCAGCTATTCGCGACGCTGCTCTGCGCTCCGCGCGTCCCGCTCGCGGCGTTGCTCGAATCGAAGAGACCGGCAGCGAGAGCGAGAGCGCGGTTCGTGTCGGATTTTCGCGTGCTTAACTGATTTGGCCATATGATTTGTTGGTGTTTGCTTCGATGGGACCCGCCAAGAGAGTGACTTCAAGCAGATCTTGACGATTCTGCGCTACTTCAAGGACAAGGCTCACAAGAACGGCCAGAAGAAGGCTGAGCAGGCCATCTCCAGGTGATTCCCGACCCCATCCACCACCCCATGTTTCTCCCCGGGCAATTTCGCAATGCTCGTCTACCAGCCCCACTTATGGGAGATTTGTTGCCTGCAACGCTAGGATTCAGTAGCTAAGAGTGTGTTATTTGTGTTTCTAATCTGCTGCATTCCCTGTATCTGAACCTGATGTATGCACTGTATCTGAACCTGATATATGCACTGTATCGTTTTTGAAAAGTATATGCACTGCATCGTTTTTGACAGGTTTCAGGAGTTTGTAAATGGATGATAAGTAGGAATTTCCAGTGTCATGTTGTTTGTGAATGATCAGGTGCCCTTTTGATGATTGGAGTAGTAGGTACCAATGCGATGACAGGGCTTACAAAGTTACAGGTGTTGCGTGCGCCAGTTGGTTTAACACGATTTATCCACCTTGTTCAGAGTGAACCATAGCTAGTGTTACAGAGTGAACCTTGAAGACCGAGTACACCAAGTTTCAAGCTACTCATGACAAGTTCTGCATAGACAAGGCTGCACACACACACAATTTCAAAGGTGTGCCAAATGGGCATCACCACCTTCTGAGTGCCCTGAATCCGAACCTTCTGCATGCGCTGAATCCGAACCTAGTCTTTGCAGGCTAATCCGAACCTTCTGCATGCGCTGAGTGTCAATTTTGCAATGCTAGTCTGCACATTCTTTCTACCAGCCCCACTCTTATGGGAGATTTGTTGCCTGCAACACCAGGATTCAGTGGCTATGAGTACCTGGAGTCCTGAACCTTCTGAGTGCCCTGAATCCGAACCTTCTGCATGCGCTGAATCCGAACCTTCTGCATGCCCTGTATCTGAACCTGCTGTATGCCCTTTATCCGAGCCTGCTGTATGCACCGTATCTGAACCTGATGTATGCACTGTATCTGAATTTAGGCTTCAGGGGTCTGTACCTGGATGTGAACTAGGAATTACCAGTGTCATGTTGTTTGTGAATGATTAGGTGATGATTGAAGTAGTAGGTACCAATGCGATGACATGATTTATGAGTGTTATATGTTGTTTCTGTATGTTCGGGTGCCCATCTGATGATTGGAGTAAGTGCGTACATACTGATGCAACGATAAGACCTGCAAGCGTTGCGTGTGAAAGATGGCTTGAAGCGTATGCCTAGCAGGGACGCGTTGCGTGTTATATATAGCCAAAGGCTAGGGTTTACAGAATCCGGTTAGTTGGTTTAGACTTGATCCTCAAGTTAGCTAACTACAAGATAAGGATCAAGGCTTAAACCTATCCACCGGGATACAATTGTAACGCACGCAACACCAACCGTATATACGGTTTTATATCACAACCGTATATACATACAATGTATTCTAACACACCCCCTCAATCATAACTTCACCAAGTTGAGATTGTTCTTGAACTCCTCTAACTTGCGCCATGATAAGGCTTTAGTGAAGCCATCGCAACTTGATCATTAGTGGGAATGAACCGAATATCAAGAAGCTTCTTAGCTACTCTTTCTCGACAAAGTGATAATCCACCTCAATGTGTTTTGTTCTAGCATGAAACACTGGATTTGCTGATAGATAAGTAGCACCAATGTTATCACACCACAGCCGTGCAACAGAGAGTGATTAACACGTAACTCGCTCAACAAGGTTTGAACCCATATCAACTCTGCCGTGGCATTAGCCAACGCTTTGTACTCAACTTCAGACTTGACCTTGACACGGTAGCTTGTTTCCGTGCACTCCATGATATAAGATTCGGTCCAAAGAAAACAGCAAAACCTCCTGTTGATCTCCTATCATCGGGACATCCACCTTAATCAAGATCGGAGAATGCACTTACCAAAGTTGACATTGACCTTGTGACTTTCAACCCTGTACTCATAGTACCTCTCAAATATCTCAAGATTCTTTTCACTGCTGTCCAATGTGCAAAGGTGGGAGCATGCAAGAATTGACATACTTTATTGATAGGAAAAGATATATCGTGTCTTGTAAGTGTTAGATATTGCAAAGCACCTACAACACTTCTATAGTTTGTAGAATCTTCAACACTTAAAGGCTCTCCTTCTTCCTTGGATAACCTTCCAGAAGTTGAGAGAGGCATATTTGACACTTTGCAATTCATCATACCTGCTCTCTTTATCACATCTGACACATACTTTTCTTGACTCAAGACTATGCCATCTTTAACTCTCTTTACTTCTATTCCCAAGAAGTAATGCAAATCACCAAGATCTTTAAGAGCAAAGTCTCTCCTTAGATCTTCAAGCAATGCCTTGGTTGCATCCTGCGATGAACTTGCAACAATAATATCATCAACATATACTAGCATGAAAATGGTGATTTTGCCTTTTTCGTAGAAGAACGATGATGTGTCGACTTTGGATGGTGAAACCCAAGTCTTTGAAGTTTCACACTCAACCTAGAGTACCATGCTCTAGGTGCTTGTTTCAAACCATATAAAGCCTTATCAAGCTTGCATACATAATGATACTTGTCCTTTACCTCATACCCAGGAGGTTGTCTCATGTACACTTCTTCCTCTAGAACGCCATGAAGAAACGCATTCTGCACATCCAATTGATGAAGACTCCAATTGTTTGATACTGCAATAGACAGAACAAGCCTAACAGTAGCTGCTTTCACAACAGGACTAAAAGTATCTTCATAATCTATGCCATATCTTTGTTTGAACCCCTTTGCAACTAATCTAGCCTTGTATCATCTATTTCTCCACTTGCTTTTCTTTTAATTCTATAGACCCATTTGCAATCAATTAAGTTTCTCCCTTTCTTTGGAGGAACTAGATGCCATGTTCTATTTTTCATAAGAGCATTATATTCTTCATCCATTGCATTTTTCCAGTTTTTATTTTCCAATGCCTCTACCAAAGTATTAGGTTCTCCTGTGCATGCAAGACCAGCAAAACAGCGTCCTTTGTCATACTGACCGTACCATCTGTACGTACTTTTGGTTTCAAAATACCATGCTGAGATCTTGTTCTTGGTGGTGACGCAGAAGGCAACCGCATGTAAGATCCGGAGCCTCATGCAGAGGATCCGAAACTGATCCGGCGCAGCAGATCCGAGGTGGATCTGTCGCGCCTCCGGCGTCCGCTTCGAGCCGCCGCCGCCGCAGACCGAGGCGGATGTTGTCGCCCGCTGCGACACGCCTGTTCGCCCACGCGCGACGCTCTGATTGGCCCGCATCACCTAGCGACGGGACCGGACCACTTGGCGCGTGAGAGAGCGGCGCCTCGCTGCTCGTGGGTCCACCCGACCACGAGTGCGCTTGGCTTTGTCCCCTGGGCCCAGCGAGGACACGCGTCGTGGGGACGCTGGATCGGCCGCTCCCGAGGCTGATGCGGTCTGAGCCCCACCATCCGCGCGGCAAAGCGAGGAAGGATCCTCCGGGATCGCCGTTGGCGGAGATCCGCGCAAGACTGAATCCACATCGTGTTCCACGCTGTCTGTTGCATAAAATCATAGCCAAAAACAGGAGAATTTCCACCAAAATTTACAGCAGTATTTGTATGAAGATTAACGAAGGATCACCGTCTGTTCGCCCCCATGATCAAGAGGTTCAGATGAAGCAGTTTCAGCAAGGAGAAGAACTTCAGAACGAAGAGGAACGCCGGCATTTGGATTTAGTGAGGCAAACGGAAAGATGGTTTCGTCAAAGACAACATCCCTAGAGATATAGACACGTCCTTCCTTGACATCTAGACATTTGAACCCTTTATGAAGATTGCTGTAGCCAAGGAAAACACATTGTTTTGAACGAAACTCTAGTTTCTTGGCATGAAAAGGCCGGAGATTTGGCCAAGACGCACAACCAAAGGTGCGAGGGCATGATAGTTGGGTTTTCATGAAACAATTTTTCCAAAGGAGTGTCAAGATTGATCACCTTGCTAGAAGTACGATTGATAAGGTAGGTGGCAGCTAGAAAAGCCTCATCCCGAATTTTAAGGGCATGGAGGCATGAGCTAGAAGTGAGAGACCCACATCCACAATGTGCCTATGTTTTCTTCGGTGACCCATTCTGTTGATGGGCATGTGGACACGAGACGTGATGTGTGATCCCTACTTGACGAAAAAAGGAATTGAGGCGCTCATACTCGCCGCCCCAATCCGTTTGCATGGTGATAATCTTGCGATCAAAAAGTCGTTCAACTAGTGCTTGAAATTCATGAAACACTTTGAAAACTTCTGATCTATGCTTGAGAATATATATCCATGTGAATTTGCTGAAATCATCGATGAAACTCACATAATAATTTTTCTTATTGATTGAATCTCGGGCAGGCCCCCATACATCAGAGAAAACTAGCTCTAAAGGAGCTTTTGAAGTACTACTAGAATTTGGGTAGGGAAGTTGATGGCTCTTGCCTTGTTGGCAAGCATCACACACTCCCTCTTTATTCAATTCTTTGCTAGAAAAGGAAATTTGATTGTGTCTAAGAACATGTTGAACTATTGCCGAAGATGGATGTCCTAAACGATTGTGCCACCTTGATGAAGATATCTTGGTGGCGCCAAGTGCATGTTTGCCCGAGCTTATTGGAGCTGATGATAGGGATAGAGCCCGTTCCTACACCTGCCGTGGAGGAGGGTTTTCCTCGTGACCTTGTCCTTGACAAAGAAAAAATGAGGATGAGTTTCAAGAAACACATGGTTGTCATTGGCTAGACGATGAGCAGAGATCAAGTTTTAGTGGCTTTGGGCACATGCAAAATATTTTTGAGATGAAGATCACGAGTAGGGTGCGAACATATGCATGACCTATATGGGAAATCTTCATACCTGCACCGTTTGGCACGTTCACTTGATCATGTCCATTGTACTTGTCACGAACGGTGAGCTTGTCGAGCTTCATTGGTGATGTGGTCTGTTGCATCTGAGTCCACATACCAGTTTGTGTCCACCCCGTAGGAGGAGTTGGTGTTGACGGCTGCTGCAGTTTTCTCCTTGTTGAAGGAGACATCAAAACGACGATAGCACTCCATGGCCGTGTGATTTGGCTTGGTGCAGATTTGGCAGAAGACCTCGGGGAGATCATTGCGGCCTCCTCCATTGCCGCGGCCGCCGCCACGACCACGCCCACCGCCTCCATTGCCACGGCCGCCTCCATTGCGGCCACCGTTGCCACCGCTGCCACCACAGCGGTTGGATCCATCGCCGCGCCGCGAGACACAGCGTTAGCGGAGGAGTGGGAGGACTGCCCTCCGCCTTCAAACATGGCCAGCCTGCTTTCAAAGCTGATCATTTGCAGTAGAGCTCGCTCACCTTGATTTCTTGTGTGTACGAGCGCAGATGGTGGAGACGAAGGACACATAGTCGTAGTCGAGTCCTGCGAGGATGTAGGACACCATGTCGTCGTCGGTGAGCGGCTTGCCCACCGATGCCATCTCATCACCGAGCGCCTTCATGCGCCCAATGTACTCGGACATCGTGGAGTTGCCCTTCTTGGTGGTGGAGAGGGCGATTCGGTGTTGACGACGTGCTTTGAGTTTGGGAGATGAAGATCTCACGATGGCGACCATGCTTCGCCGCCGTGTCACAAAGTCGCCACCGAACCATGATTGGAGCTGAGATGGAGTTGAAGATGAAGCTCAGCACACAGGAGTCTCGAGCTTTGTCGATGTCGTATGCGGGGTTGGGGCGTCCGTGAGCTTGCCGTCCTTGTCGTGAGCTTCTGCTCCGGCTGCTCCCGATCTGCATTGAGGTAGGAGGCGAGCTGCGCCCCTCGGATGGCTGCCATGGCTTGCTGCGCCATACCAGGAAGTTGGAGCGATGGAGTCGATCGGCTATGGGGATGAGGGCAGCGCGGCGGCAGTGAGCTTGAGGAGGCCATGGCTACGAGAGATGTGCTTTTAGAGGAGATAGGCTCTGATACCATGAAAGATGGCTTGAAGCGTATGCCTAGCAGGGACGCGTTGCGTGTTATATATAGCCAAAGGCTAGGGTTTACAGAATCCGGTTAGTTGGTTTAGACTTGATCCTCAAGTTAGCTAACTACAAGATAAGGATCAAGGCTTAAACCTATCCACCGGGATACAATTGTAACGCACGCAACACCAACCGTATATACGGTTTTATATCACAACCGTATATACATACAATGTATTCTAACAGCGTGCACCTATTGGTTTGAGCACGATTTATCTGCCTGCTTTGTGGAACGTTAACTAGTTTTGTTGATTGAATATATGCATCCACCTTCCTATTTTTCTCCTGACTCACTCTCAGAATAGCCTGCAAAGACTTCGGAGTCATGTTACTGTTTCTACCTGCTGTGTTGCATTTAGACACGGGAAATCTGTGTTCGCATCACCAAATTAGTAGGGCAGCAGACCATGGTTTTCCTGATTGGTCATGACTGCTTAGGTCTTGCATGTAGTGTTGCGCAGTACTCCCTCTGTAAAGAAAAGAGTTTCAGAGAAGCTAGTAGATGCAGAAGAATCTATGAAGAAGTTGAAGCAGGTCTGTTCAACACTCTGCGCCGATTACTACAACTGGTGCTTTTGGTCTTGTGTAACCACACACAGCTTTAACGGAGTTCAATCAATGTTTATCGGTACCATGTAGTAATTCTCTCTCTTGGACAAGTAAGTAACCTTGTGTTTGTGTCTTGCAGGGTAGGGTGACAAATCCATCATCAAGCTTCGCAAGTCCTTTGCCTCGTTCCTGGGCCCCGATGACGAGGATAGTGTTATATGGTTCTGAAGAAGAGAGATGATACACAGGCACAGCACAGGGGCAAGAAAGAGTAGGTTCCGTAGGGTTTGTATAGAGGTTTTGGTGTTCCGGTCATGATCAAACCTATCTCTTTTCCTGTTCTTACATTCAGCAGCCATTGCTAAACTTGTGGCCGACCTTTGCTCATGTTTTGTGCCGCATGCATATTTTCTAGCACCCTTCCTATGCTTGGACCAACAACATTCAGTAAGAAACATATAGTGCTACATATACATATATCAAGTAATTATATAATCTTGTCATGTATGTTTCCAAAGAAAAATAGAAAAAGTTTACATCTATCGCAAGGTTTATCATATGAGCTACTGTAGTTGTTTTTATTTTTAAAAAAGGTTTATTTGCTAGTTACAACTTACATGGCATCCTTTCCTGACTTCCTGTAGATTGAACTCTGAAGGGGCAATCTGAACTCTGAAGGGGCCTTTCACCTTGACCATGACGCGCTTCAGGCTGGTCTGGCACCGGAGGTGGAGGTTCCGCGTGCCGGCTGACACCATCGACGTGAGCTGCGTCTCGCACTGCGGGCATCGGCCCGGGCATTGGAACGTCGGGGCCGTCGTCTTCTCTCTGGGCACCCCGACGACGACGTCCTTCTCTGCTCCTGCTCGCGCAGCACGGTCTTGCACCGGACGCACTTTGCCAGCCCAGCAGCCAGATCGCTGCAGGGGGCCTCACTGGCCAGCTCGCGGCGACTCGGCGGCGGTTGGCTTGACTGCTTCGCCGCGTGGTGCGATCGGTACTACTCCTGCGCGCTGCTGTAGTTTCTGTAGCCACGCCCTCGTTTTCTGTAGCACCTGTTGTATGCCATCGGACTAGCAAGAATTGTCTTGCTCTACTACACCAATCATACATGCCATCGGAATACCAAAAATTAGCATGTTATATGCTCGAACGTGGACTACAGCTATGGAGGAAGTTCATCCACAGATGCCCTTGCCGCTGTTGTCGTGGAAGTAGTGGTCGAAGACGAAAAATGGATCGAGCCGGATCTACTCATTGCCTGACGTCATTGGCTTCCTCCTCCTCCTCTTTGGAGGGCAATCCGGCCATGGCACGGGCTGTCCGGTTTTGCTCCCTTGCGAAGGCGCGCGTCGTCGTCCTCTGTCGTTTCTCGAGGATGCGGGAAGAGACGGCTATCTCATCCAACTCAACTATGCCTCCGCCTCCGCGGCCTCCCACGCCTAGTGGACGGGCCATGACTCATGCCGGCGTTGGCCTCCGACTCCGAGCCCGGGGACGTAGGGATGAGGCGCCACCGAAAGGGGTTGCGCCGCCAGACCGTCGTTGCAGCACCAGGTAGTGGTTACTACGTCCGTCCGACGAGGCCAGGGGCACGCGCCTCGAGCCCCCAACCCAATGGATCCAAGCGCCTTTGTGCGGATGCAACGTATTTCCTCCCGAGTGCGGCGGAGAGCCATGCAGACGACCATCTCCTCTTCGTCCCCATATGGAATGAGGTCCCAGTTGACGTATCTGGAGAGCTCTGAGTCAGATCTGTTGCCCGTCATGCTGAAGAAGGGCAGGTATCACCGGAACGGAGCTCCGGGATAGATTGGAGTGGTCCGCCTAGGGTTTCATCCCGGATGCAGATAGGGACGAATGTATGTGGGGTCGGGATGCTAGCATGGCCTGGATCCGACGTGACAGAAGCACCAGGGCATGTCCGGGCCTCCCCATATCCGCTCAGATATGGGCTTGATCGGGATTTTGTGACCAGTCATTAACCGGGTCGTTCGCCCGGACGTATAAGCAGCGTTTGAGGAGTCCGGATGTAGATACTCTAACCTTTATCTTAACCTTCCAGATTGCCCACATGGTCACAATCAACAACTCATGTATCTCCTCTGATGGAGCAACTTCCATCTCGAACATCCACTACCTTGCATGCGGTTCCCCACAACTTCTTGCTTGATCAGTACCGACACGCTTCACACCATCCTGCTATCAACCAGAGAGTGACTTCAAGAATCCTCCATAACTCACAAATGGTGCATGTGCTTTCGTCTAACATATTCCGGTGATGAGCAACGTCCGCCATGGGTAGGCTTTGACGAGGTAAATGCCCACGCGGATACCTTAACTTTGGCCAAAATATTGTGCTTCCACATCTTGGTCCATGCTTTCTTCCACATCAGAATTCCCTGGCGGCGTGGGTGGCACGGCTGATCTGGCCTGGCGGCGCTGGCGGGCCTGCCTTCCGGCGGCGCGGCGGCTGCCTCGCCAAGGCCGATCTGGCTGGCGGCGCGGCGGGCCTGCCTTCCGGCGGCGGCGCGACGGCTGCCTCGCCAAGGGCGGCGATGGTGGGGTGCGGCAACCGGCTCGCCTCGGGCAGCGTGGCGGCGTTCGGCGGCGGCGGCGGGTTCTTGGCGACACACCATCGACATCGGATCGGCGATGGCGGCATGGAGGGCCTGGTGGTTGGG
This sequence comes from Aegilops speltoides, assembly GCA_021437245.1. Taxonomy (NCBI): domain Eukaryota; kingdom Viridiplantae; phylum Streptophyta; class Magnoliopsida; order Poales; family Poaceae; genus Aegilops; species Aegilops speltoides. The sequence continues at coordinate 509,055,750 of CM038145.1, forward strand.
TCGGCACCATGAGGGTTGTGCCCTCCGGACAGATCTGATCGGCGGTGCAGCCTGCTCGTTATCGCGGCGGCTCAGATCGGCGGCGACCGTGCACACATTACGTGATGGAGGTTCTTCAAACGGATCCGGGTGAAAACCTTGTGCTCGGCTTGATGCCAAGACCGGCGTTGGTGGCACCCTTTTGTGTCATTACCTTCTTGAAGGCATCGCCGTGGAGAAGCTCTAGACCTCTATCCGCTACCTTCGGGGGAAACCCTAGATCAGTTGATCGGATGACGGCGGCGCGTTGGTGTCGTTTCCTCCTTGGGGGCGTCATTCTTGGAGGCGCACACGGGATCGAGGGACCAGCGGGCGCCTTTTTTGGTGGAGCGGTGCTTCATCCTTCACATTGATGATGGCGGATCTCGGCGGCGTGGTGTAGTGGAGACTCGGCGCCCGATGCGCGGTGATGGACTCGCGCAGGTGGAGGTAGTTGTCTGGCGTCAAGGTGGCGTCGATGACGGAGTGACCTGACAAGGTAGAAGCCTCAATATATGCTCTGAAGACGGACTGTGGAAGATGGCGGCGACGACACATGTGAGTCGTCGGACCAGTTTATGCCCCTGGACCGGTATGTGGCTCGGCTGGGGCTTCGGCTTTGATGATAGGATTAGGTGAGTAGTGCGGGTATGTGGCCCGGTAGCACCCTGCATCATTTGGATAGGAGTAGTGGCATATGTTGTCAAGATGGCGGATTCGGGCATATTGTTGTAATACTTTGTAAGGTCCTCGAGAATAATCAATAAAGTGGCCGTATGCATCTCCCGGATGCAGAGGCGGGGTCATCCTCCTTTTCTAAAAAAAAAAAAATCAGAATTCCCTGTTCATATTTTGTAAAGAATCACCGCCGGGTAGGAGGAGGGGAGACTGTCGTTAAGGCGAGTGTAAACTTTTTTTACAGAATTACATTAGCAGGACCACAGAGGTATAACTGCCACAAGAGGGTGGCCACCTTGTAAGCCGGCTTCTTAAGGTCTTGTACAATGCAAGGTGCTTATGGGGCTGCTTAAAAAAACAAATAGGAGTTTCTTAAGCACTGATGCTTATTTGTAGAAGGTAGACGCTTAATTAAGCACTAGTGGTTGAGAAAGGCTTATTTTACAAAGCACCTTCCTTAAGCACTTTGCATTGTATGAGACTTAAGCAGGTAAGTCCATAGCATTAGATCCTCAATGACAAACCGTAGCATGAGAGAGCTATGTTGATCAATATGTTCGAAGGCCATTTTGTTTCGAGCAGCCAAGATCTTCCATAGGATGATAAGGAGGATCCTGTACCACGTGGATGGATCAACCCCAGCAGGCAGCGAGCATGTCCATAGGGAGTCGATGGAAGACGGTGGATGTAGGCCTAATTGCTTCCAAATCCTACCAGCATATGCGCATGCTATGAAGAGGTGGAGCGTGTCTTCTGAGGCATGGTCTCTTTTAGTACCATGACCAGCAATTATCGAGTTTTGTGGACAACAAGGGAACCCGTCGAATCGACTCTACATCCATCGGCATAAAATGTTGCTCTAGCACATGGCCATTCAACAACATCTTCACCGCACCAATCAATTCCGCAACAATTTTTCGTATGTTAGCATTCAAAGGTGCGATGGGTTTCATCATGTTCTCCCGTGGAAGCCAATTTTCGTTTCGAACGTGGGTAGTATGCCTGTCACCGATTCTCTTGATTAATCCCTATTTTAGAACCTCCCTACCATCTACAGTAATATCGACCTTCGATGCCGATGCCCATTCAGGTGCTCTCGCTCTCAAGGGATACGCTTGGTTTGGTTCCCCACCTCTTCCCTCCCGCGACGAACCCAAGAGCCGCCTTCCGCTCGAGTCACGCTTTGGCGATGGAGGGGAGGAGAGTGATCCATCTCTAGTTTGTAGGTAGGTTAGGATTTTAATTAATGGCGGTGTTGATCCATATCGAGCCCTCTTACTTTATGACGTTGTGATTGAAAGGAAATGGAAATTGATTGACCTTTTTGCCATGGTCCAGTATGTTGTTTATCTGATCTGTCACGTCATACCGCTTCTCTTTTGGTGCAAGCCGTGTGTTGCATGTGTCACGCGGTGTGCCGATGTTTTGTGCATGTAAGGCACAAGTGAAGTGCATATATTTGGGTGCACACACGTATGTATAGGGTGAAGGTTTAGGGTTTGAAGCATGCATGGGCGAAACATGCATGCACGGTCACACAACCTGAATATAATAATACGAGGAAGAGGCAAAAGCAACACATACTCCCTCCAACACTGTACTAAGGTTAAGACACTTGTTTTGGGACGGAGGGAGTATATGTTATCCGTTGGGGGATAGATCTTAGTCCTATCCATCCCAAAATAATGTCTCTGAATTAGGACAACTTAACTATAATTGTATTAATTCAAAGACACTTATTCTAGGACGGACGGAGTATTTTGTAAAATGTTTCAAAATATGCATGCCTAATCCGGACATCTTTCAAGAAGTGGACATCACTTAGATATTGAGATGTTATTGTTTTTGTTCCGGCCACATGTTCTAGTTTATACTTCCTTAATTAATAAAAATGGTTACATTAAAAGTTACGATCTGATATTGGAATAAATAAATAAAAAAAACTATTACGAGAGAAGATGGTACTCGAACCATATGGGTTCTTCGACGATCATACATAAGAGAACGACCTACACACGGGTTAGGACTCGCTCTCAAGGGATATTTTTGGTTTTGTTTCCCACCTCTTTCTGTCGGTGGCAAACCCAGGAGCCCCCTTCCGCTCGAGTCATACTTCGGCGATGGACGGAAGGAGATAGTGATCCCTCTTTGGTGTGTAGGTAGGTTAGGTTTTAATTAATGGCGGTGTTGATCCGTCTCTAGTGTGTAGATAAATCGTACTTTGCTGAGCTTGGTTGATCACGGTACGTACGAAAGACCTCTCTTAGTTTTGTGCGGGCGTGGTTGAAAGGCGATGAAAATTGATTGGTGAATCACATCATGTTGTTTCTCGGGCATGTGTTGGGAGCAGGCGTGCCAACGGTTTTTTGCATGCAAGGCGGGAGTGAGTACTTTTTTGTTCCAACCATGTCCATTATAGACTTCCCTAATAAAAATGGGTCGATTATCCACCAGAACCGTAGTTACTGATCTTGGGCTCTACTCGAGCTTGATCTCGTGAATGTCTGCTGTCTTGCATCGGATCGACGACGCGAGTTGTGGTTGAACTACGTACATGAAATGGTATGAGGACATGATGCTTACAACCATATATTTGTTATCTGGATCATCGTGATCTTCATTTGGGTTCTGGTTGTGAAAGTAGTGCGGGGCATCATGAAGATCACGATGATCCAGATAACAAATATATGGTTGTAAGCATCATGTCCTCATACCCATGTAAGCATCGGATTAACTTGCGAACTACGTACATGATGGCAAGGCCAGCCCCTCATTCCTTCATTATCTAATCTATAAGCTGAAGCTCAAGTTGAAGCATTTCAAGAACTTTGAAATGGTGAAGATAAAATTGTGAACTAATATGCACACATATGCACATTATGTAATCTAGAGTATCTATCTATCTAAGTTAAATAAATAAATAAATAAAATCTAATAAAGAAAATAAGATGTATGGTTTGGCGAGCGCAAAGCTCCTCGGCCATCGATCGCGGGCCGCGCGCGCCTCCGTCCTCCGTCCATCGATCGCGATCGCAGGCGAGGCGGATCCGCGCCGGCGTATGAAATGAAAATCCCGCCCAAACCAACCGCCCAAACCAACCGCCCAACCAACAGACACCGCTCCCCGCCGGCGTATCAAAGCCCCCAACCCCTCTCTCTCGCTCGCCGCGCACCTCACCTCACCTCGCTCGCTCGAGCTCTCCCCCTGCCCTCCCTTCCTCTCCCTACACCAGGCGCCATGACCGCCTTCACCCGCCTCCTCGCCGGCGCCGGGCGCGTCCGTGTCCTTGCCGCGGCGCGCGTCCGCACGGCCACCGCGGGCTCCACCGCCGCGCTCCGCGCCGCCGCCACCCGCGCTTCCGCCCTGCTGCGCCCCGACGCGATCCGGTCCCGGATCCGCGACGGGTCGCCGCGCTGGAGGGCGGCGGTGCGCCAGCTATGGACGACTTCCTCGACGGGCTCCCGGTTCCGGCGGACGTCCTCCGCCGCACGCGCGACTCGCTGCTCCGCCTCGGCCCAGACCTGCTCCGCCGCACCGGAGACTCCCTCACTGAGCTCCGCTGGCGCCTCCCCTCCACCGATTCCCTGCGGCCCGCGCTCCGGGACCTCGTCCAGGCGGTGCGCCTCGGAGGCGACGGCGAGGAGGCCCTCCGCCGCCGCCTGCTCGGGCGGCTCCGCCTCCGCCGCCGCGCCACCGTGCGCCGACCTCGCGTCGACTACATCGTCTTGGACGGCGACGAGCTCCGGGAGGCGGCCGACGACGACGACCGTATGGCCGCGACGCTCGACGCGGCCCTTCGCCGCCTCTGGACGAGCTTTTGGGACGCCTTCCTCGACCCACACCGACTCAAGATGTGGCTCGAGCAGCTCACGCACAAGGACCCAGGCCAGCCGTCGCGGAGGCTTCGGCTCCGCCCTGCCCGTCCCCGCACCACGCCGCGCCCGATCTCTTCGTCGTGGTCGGCTCTCAGGTGCGCTCTCCTCCGCTCCTCTCTGACATAGAAAATAGGAATTGTAGGAGCGCTCCGGTGTTGGAACTTGGATTTGGCCTCAAACGCATTCTGGCGCTCGGCGTTGTTTTCTGTGTCGCAGGATCGAGATGATCCCCACGGGCGACCGATTGGACTGGATCCTGCTGGGTTCCGTTGCTCTGGTGGACGCCCAGATGGCGCCGGGGGTGCAGGTTCAGCTGGATGCGGACACACCCCCGCGGCCGAGCACGCTGGCGGTGTCTCCCCAGATCAGCGCCAGCGGCCCCTTGGCTTCGCTCGAGGACCAGGACCAGGACCAGGAGGACCCCTACGTGGCCGCGGTGCTGGACCCAGGTCACCTCCTCCTCCTCCTCCTCCGCGCGCGCCCCGACCCCGACTACTACCTCATCTGCGACATGGCTTCTGGTACGGCGACTCGGCTCCCGGTTCCAGGACCAGGAGCTTTCCTGGCACCGGAGACCATCGGGATCATCTCGCGCGTCGACGGCGACGGCTACCTGGTGCTGGCGCTCCAGCAGGCACCAGCAGCAGGTATGGCCCTCGTGCTATGCTTTGATAGCCGCGCCTGGACTTGGAGCGGCTTCGATGTGTCCGTGGATGGGGTCGGCGACAGGCCGTGGTCCGGCGGCCAGGGCGTGGTCTCCCACGGCGGGAGGATCTCCTGGGTCGACCTACGCCTGGGGTTCCTCCTGTTGGACGCGCACGGCCAGGAGCGCACCCTGAGGTACATCCCGCTGCCCACGGGGAGGGTGCTTCCAGCAGGCAGCACCGGGGTGGAGAGGCTCCGCTGCGCTGCGCTGAGCCAGGGAGTTGTGCGCTACGCTGAGCTGATCGAGCTGGACGCCCCCCACATCGAGCTCTGGAGGTTCGAGGAGGCGGACCGTACTTGGCTGCGCGGCGGCAGGGTGCGCCTTGACGCGGGCCTCCGCACGGACCTGCTCATCCCTTGGATCGCGGCCATCCACCCGCACAAGGATGTCGTGTTCGTCACCATGGGGTCTGCCATCTCCGCTGTCGATGTCCGCCGTGGCCGGGTCGTCGATGAGGACTTGTTCCAGCTGCCACTCCCGGAGCACCGATCGTCCTACTTCGTCCGAGCGTGGGAGCTGGCCTGATCGCTCATCGAGCGTGATGGGTTCTGGCCCTTCTTCTTGTGTTTGTTTTGTTCGAGGAAGCTAGTGATCTTTGTCACTAATCAGATATGCTTTGGGCCGTGAATGCATCCAATTAGAACACCTTGCTTGATGGTGTTATTCATCTTTTCGTTATTTGCCTCTGCATGCATGAACTTAATTTGCATATACTACTACTCCACTGCATGTTGTTGGCTCTCATAACCGCGCACCCTACAACACCTTGAAGCGAAAGGGACTCGTCGGCCGCTAGCTGCTTCATATGTATCTTGTGCTTTAATCCTTGCTCGATCGGTAATTGCTCCATATATAGTTAACTACACCTCGACTTTCAGAGCGCAAGCAATTGACAAGTTAATTAGCATGCAGCTAGTGAACCAACAACTAGACGAATTTGCCTCGATCGTGGATTGAGTATCTTCTCCATGCCAAAAACTTCCCGTTCCCGTACGTGTTCCCACTCTACATGTACCATGCATGTCGCAACTACTCCCTCCGTTCCTAAATATAAGTCTTTGTAGAGATTTCACTAGGTGGACTACATACGAAGTAAAATGGATGAATCTACACTTAAAATGCATCTATATACATCCGTATGTGGTTCATAATGAAATCTCCACAAAGACTTATATTTAGGAACGGAGGGAGTACAACGATCTCCTTAAAACTCACCTCACCAAGCACCAAAACCTCCTCTTCCTCCGCTATATAGGCTCAACAGCTTCTCCACCCAAATCAACTAATCCAACCCTTGTGTGACGATTAACATCATCAATACCCAACAGGGGCCGCCCATACATCTCCTTAGCTCAAGGGCATGCAAACATCATATATACTAGAGCGGGATCTTGCCTTGGCGTGAGGGTGCCGGTCCCAACGTTTGTTCAAACAGGTAATGCTAAGTTAGTAGGAATTCAGGTCTAGTATACGCATTCATACAACATAACAATATAGTGATGAAGAAACATTCAGCTGTGATAGGAGCGAGACACAATGGTGATCAACATCGGCGTGGGACTAAGACAGAATCAATTTCAGCGCGTTCGTTAACAGAGGGAATTAAAGTGATTGCTCAGAATGGATTAGACCAATACAGTAATATTACATTAAAAAACGGGGCATTGCCAAAGGGCAAGACAACATATATACCAAAAGTATGACAAACATGACACATTTTGTCATTACAAAAATATGTCTAAAGTAGTGATCCAATAATCCAGTGCCTGGTATTTATCAGGGGAGTATGTAAACCAATACACTAATATGTCTTGAACTTATACTGAATTCAATTAATCTAAATCTCGTAACATTTTCTGATCTATTTGATAGTCGCCAATTAAAAGGAGATATTTTCGCAATTTTTGTTATAGCCCTTGCGAATCATATAAGTGCAGTACAAAGTAAGATATGATTCGGTAAAAACCATCAAAATTCTTGATGGACCAGGATTACAACAAGTCATTTATATAGAAATGAATGCATCCCACATGTCGAAATACCATTATTATTAATTAGAGTAAGTTGGTTACACAGCAAGGGACCAAAGACTGCGTAGCTTTATTACAGACAGCCGGACATCACAAAATACTAAAAGCAAGGCGTTTATACAAAGGCTGGTGACAGTTAGACAACAGTCTTGATAAGTACACAGAATGAGAACCAATGGTGGAGCTCATCATGGCCAGTGATACCGCTGGAAGCATATGATTGCCAATTCCAACCACTCGGGTATCGCTTCGTCGAGAATCTCATCGGAGTCCATGACGACTATAACTATCGCTTGTCCACAGAAGGGGTTGCACGGAGCAGATGGATCAAACTTGATAGCAACAAAAGGAAAAGAATCACGGGCGGTAAGTTTAGCTCGAGGCACCAACCTTTGGATAGTTTCAACCGAGAGCAGTCTCGCACAAAGGTATCTCCTCTCGCGCCGCCGCCGAATGCTCGACCCTGGGTGGCCTGAAGTGCACTTATCCTATCCAAAAAAACAATCATTGGGCCTTCTTTGTGTGGCCTGGGTGGCCTGAAATTAATCACGGAAGGAATAAACCAATAAAGAATATATGTTTGATCGTTCTGTAGCATGGCATGGTACATACTGGAATGACACGGAAGATCGTCGAACATTATATGCAGCACTTACACACATGCCTCTTGACTCCTGTGCATCCGTAAAGGATACCATGTTGGATTTGTCATCTTCATCGTACTGAAACTAATGAAAGCATGCCACAAGAATTAGGTAGAGAAATTAAGGGATTCCCAAAATAAACTTGGGTCAGTGTCATCTAGACATGGGCATAATGTGATCTCATTACAAAATATAGCAACACAAATTTACTAATTATGACATTGGATAATTCAACAATCCATTGGAAGTTGTTTCAGGCAGAACCAGTCTAATCCATCAGGAGTACCTATTTTTTAGGTTCCAACAAAGTTTGTAGGGTTACCTAACAGTAATACCATACTGAAATCGCTTGAAAATTAAGAGAGGGACAAGGAGAGGGGAGGCAAGATATCAGCAATTAGGCAAGATATCGAATCTTCTAGGAAACTGTTACGCTCGATGAAAATGCACGCGTGTGACAGTTCATCCTAAAGAACCTACCATCTCTGCTGCAGCTCCACCAATGTCTTCAAGTATGAAGAAAATCCACCCTTCCTTCTGCATCAGAAGTAAAGAAAACCAAGGCTAGAGAGAGAGAGAGAGAGAGAGAGAGAGAGAGAGAGAGAGAGAGAGAGAGGTGATACGTCCATTTTGCATCATATTTCTGTTATTTATGATGTTTGTATCTATAATAATGCTTTCTGGAGTAATTCTAATGCCTTTTCTCTCATAATTTGTAAGGTACACACCAAGAGGGAGAATTCCGGCAGCTGGAAATCTGGACCTGGAAAAGCTACGTCAGGCCACCTATTCTGCACAACTCCAAACAAGCAGAAACTTTACGGAGATTTTTTATGGAATATTTGAAAATTATTGGAGCAAATAACTACCATAGGGGGCCCACTAGGTGGGCACAACCCACCTGGGCGTGCCAGGGAGCCCAGGCGCGCCCTGGTGGGTTGTGCTCACCCAGGCCCACCTCCGGTGCCCATCTTATGGTATATGTAGGTCATTTTGACCTAGAAAAAAAAATAAGGAGAGGACTTTCGGGACGGAGCGCCGCCGTCTTGAGGCGGAACTTGGGCAGGAGCACTTTTGCCCTCCGGCGGAGCGATTCTGCCGGTGGAACTTCCCTCCCGGAGGGGGAAATCATCGTCATCATCATCACCAACAACTCTCCCATCTTGAGGAGGGAAATGTACAACAACATCTTCAACAGAACCATCTCATCTCAAACCCTAGTTCATCTCTTGTGTTCAATCTTGTTACCGGAACTATAGATTGGTGCTTGTGGGTGACTAGTAGTGTTGATTACATCTTGTAGTTGATTACTATATGGTTAATTTGGTGGAAGATTATATGTTCAGATCCATTATGCTATTTAATACCCCTCTTATCTTGAGCATGATTATCATTTGTGAGTAGTTACTTTTGTTTTTGAGGTCACGGGAGAAATCATGTTGCAAGTAATCATGTGAACTTGGTATGTGTTTGATATTTTGATAGTATGTGTATGTTGTGATTCCCTTAGTGGTGTCATGTGAACATTGACTACATGAAACTTCACCATATTTGGGCCTAAGGGAATGCATTGTGGAGTAGCAATTAGATGATGGGTTGCGAGAGTGACAGAAGCTTAAACCCATGTTTATGTGCTATTCCGTAAGGGACCGGTTGGATCCAAAAGTTTAATTCTATGGTTAGAATTTATTCTTAATACTTTTCTCATAGTTGCGGATGCTTGTGGGAGGGTTAATCATAAGTTGGAGGTTTGTTCAAGTAAGAACATCACCTAAGCACCAGTCCACCCACATATCAAATTATCAAAGTAGCGAATACAAATTAAGCCAACATGATGAAAGTGACTAGATGAAATTCCCGTGTACCCTCAAGAACGCTTTGCTTATCATAAGAGACCGTTTTGGACTGTCCTTTGCCTCAAAAGGATTGGGCTACCTTGCTGCACTTTTGTTACGACTATCATTACTTCCTCGTTACAAATTACCTTGCTATCAAACTACTCCGTTACTTACAATTTCAGCATTTGTAGACATTACCTAGCTGAAAACCACTTGTCATTTCCTTCTGCTCCATGTTGGGTTCGACACTCTTACTTATCGAAAAGAGCTACAATTGATCCCCTATACTTGTGGGTCATCAAGGCTATTTTATGGCGCTGTTGCCGGGGAGTGAAGCGCCTTTGGTAAGTGGAATTTGGTAGGAAACATTTATATAGTGTGCTAAATATTTTTGTCACTTGTTACTATGGACAACAATCCTTTGAGGTGTTTGCTCGGGGTATCTTCTCCTCGACCGGAACCACAATTAGCTACCCCTCAACCTACTGCACCTACTGAAAATATTGAATATGAAATTCCTTCGGGTATGATAGAACAACTGCTAGCTAATCCTTATGTAGGAGATGGAACCGAACATCCTGATATGCACTTGATGTATGTAGAACAAATTTGTGGATTGTTTAAGCTTGCAGGTTTACCCAGAGATGAAGTTATGGAAAAGGTTTTCCCTTTTTCTTTGAAGGGAAAAGCATTGGCATGGTATAGGCTATGCGATGATATTGGATCATGTAATTGGAATCGATTGAAATTGGAGTTCCATCAAAAAAATTATCCTATGCATCTAGTTCACCTTGATCGGAATTATATATAGGAGTAGGATTTTCTACAATAGCTTGCCACAGAACTAGTTAAGGTTCTCAACGGTGTAAAAGTTCTCAAAAATCCTGAAAAAAATACTGAACCAACACACCTACAATATAACATGATCCAATGGATGGATTGAAAAAATATGACTGCATGTGTCCTGAACAAAAAGAACAAATGTTTCAATATATATTGATCCTGCAGTGACCTGAAATGCTTGTTTTTTTCACTGAGGACACATAGATGCATATTTTCACAATCATGCTGTTGGATCATCTTATTATATTAGAGTGAGGCTTCCCTATTTATTTCATATTTTTTACTTACTTTTAAACTGTTAAATTTTTGGCATCGTGAAGGAGAAAGTATCGCTCTAGCTTGGGGGAGGTTTAATTCATTGTTATATTCATGTCCCAATCATGAGCTCTCAAGAGAAATTATTATCCAGAATTTCTATGCTCGGCTTTCTCGTAATGATCAAACCATGCTTGATACTTCTTGTGCTGGTTCTTTTATGAAGAAGACTATTGAATTCCGGTGGGATCTTTTGGAAAGAATTAAACGCAACTCTGAAGATTGGGAACTCGACAAAGGTAAAGAGTCGGGTATTAAGCTTAAGTATGATTGTGTTAAATCTTTTATGAATACTGATGCTTTTCAAAAGTTTAGCACTAAATATGGACTCAACTCTGAGATTGTAGCCTCCTTTTGTGAATCATGTGCTACTCATGTTGAACTCTTGAAAGAGAAGTGGTTTAAATATCACCCACCTACTAAAGAAGAAATTAAAGAACCGGTACCAGTTAAAGAAGAAACTATACTTTATAATGTTGATCCAGTTGTTCCTTCCGCTTATATTGAGAAACCACCTTTTCCTGTTAGGATAAAGGAACACGCTAAATTTTCAACTGTGGTTAACAAAAGCTACATTAGAACACCTAAACCTGATGGACAAATCAAAGTAGAACCTAGTATTGCTATTGTTAAAGATCTCTTGGAAGAAGATATGGATGGGCATGTTATTTACTTCTGTGAAGAAGCTGCTAGAATTGCCAAACCTGATAAAAAGGATAAACATGTACTTGTTGTTGGCATGCCTGTCATCTCAGTTAAAATAGGAGATCATTGTTATGATGGTTTATATGACATAGGTGCTAATGTGAGTGCTATTCCTTACACCTTATATCAAGAAGTTATGAATGACATAGCACCCATACAGATAGAAGACATAGATGTTACTATTAAACTTGCTAATAGAGACACTATATCACCAATTGGGATTTTTAGAGATGTTGAAGTCTTGTGTGGGAAAATAAAATACCCTATTGATTTTCTTGTTCTTGGTCCCCACAAGATGACTTCTGTCCCATTATCTTTGGTAGACCTTTCTTGAACACCGTTAATGCTACAATAGATTGTGAGAAACAAACTGTCGGTGTTAGTTTTGGTGATAAGTCTCATGAGTTCAATTTTTCCAAGTTTAGTAGAAAGCTTCATGAAAAAGAGTTGCCTAGTAAAGATGAATTAATTGGTCTTGCTTCTATTGTTGTGCCTCCTACTGATCCACTAGAACAATATTTGCTAGACCATGAAAATGATTTACATATGCATGAAGGAAATGAAATAGATAAGATTTTCTTTGAACATCGTCCTCTACTTAAACACAATTTTCCTATTGAAACTCTAGGAGGTCCTCCTCCACCTAAGGGTGATCCCGTGTTTGAATTAAAACAATTGCCAGGCACTTTGAAATATGCTTATCTTGATGAAAAGAAGATATATCATGTTATTATTAGTGCTAACCTTTCAGAATATGAAGAAGAAAGATTATTGAAAGTTCTAAGGAAGCACCGAGCTGCTTTTGGATATACTCTTGATGATTTAAAGGGCATTAGTCCCACTCTATGTCAACACAAAATTAATATGGAACCTGATGCTAAACCCGTTGTGGATCACCAACGTCGGTTAAATCCGAAGATGAAAGAAGTGGCAAGAACGGAAATATTAAAACTTCTGGAAGCAGGTATAATCTATCCCATAGCTGATAGTAGATGGTTAAGTCCTGTTCATTGTGTCCCTAAGAAAGGAGGTATAACTGTTATTCCTAATGATAAAAATGAACTTATTCCACAAAGAATTGTTACAGGCTATAGAATGGTAATTGATTTTAGAAAATTAAACAAAGCAACTAGAAAATATCATTACCCTTTGCCTTTTATTGATCAAATGCTTGAAAGATTATCTAAGCACACACATTTTTACTTCCTTGATAGATATCCTGGTTTTTCACAAATACCCGTTTCTCAACCTGATCAAGAAAAGACCACTTTTACTTGTACCTTTGGAACTTATGCTTATAGACGCATGCCTTTTTGTTTATGTAATGCACCTGCTACCTTTCAAAGATGTATGACTGCTATATTCTCTGACTTTTGTGAACAGATTGTTGAGGTTTTCATGGACGATTTCTCTGTTTATGGGAAGTCCTTTGATGATTTTTTAAGCAATCATTATCGAGTTTTGCAGAGATGTGAAAAAACAAATCTTGTCTTGAATTGGGAGAAGTGCCACTTTATGGTTTACGAAGGTATTGTCTTGGGTCATAAAATTTCTGAAAGAGGTATTGAAGTGGACAAAGCTAAGGTTGATGCAATTGAGAAAATGCCATGTCCTAAAGATATAAAAGGTATTCGTAGTTTCTTAGGTCATGCTGGTTATTATAGGAGATTTATCAAAGACTTTTCTAAAATTTCTAGGCCACTTACGAGTCTTTTACTAAAGGATATTCCTTTTGTTTTTGATGATGATTGTTTGGAGGCCTTTGAAACACTGAAGAAAGCCTTAATTTCTGCACCTATTGTTCAACCACCTGATTGGAATTTTCCTTTTGAAATTATGTGTGATGCTAGCGGTTATGTTGTTGGTGCTGTTCTAGGACAAAGAGTTGATAAGAAATTGAATGTTATTCATTATGCTAGTAAAACTCTGGACAGTGCTCAACGAAACTATGCTACTACTGAAAAAGAATTCTTAGCAGTGATGTTTGCTTGTGATAAATTTACACCTTATATTGTTGATTCCAAAGTAATTGTTCACACCGATCATGCTGCTATTAAATATCTTATGGAAAAGAAAGATGCTAAACCTAGACGTATTCGATGGGTTTTCTTGTTACAATAATTTGATTTGCATATTACTGATAGAAAAGGAGCTGAGAACCCCGTAGCTGATAATCTATCTACGCTTGAAAATGTGCCTGATGTCCCACTACCTATTGATGATAGTTTCCCTAATGAGCAGTTAGCTGCAATAAATGTTGCTCATAGTACTTCTTGGTATGCTGACTATGCTAATTACATTGTGTTGGGGAACGTTGCAGAAAATTAAATTTTTTCCTACGGTTTCACCAAGATCCATCTATGAGTTCATCTAAGCAACGAGTCAAGGGAGTGAGTTTGCATCTACATACCACTTGTAGATCGCGTCTTGAAGCGTTCAAGGGATGGTGATGATGGAGTCGTACTCGTCGTGATTCAGATCACCGATGACCAAGTGCTGAACGGACAACACCTCGCGTTCAACACACGTGACGGGACGGAGACGTCTCCTCATACGGATCCAGCAAGGGGAAGGAGAGGCTGATGATGATCCATCAAGACGACGGCGTGGTGGTGGATGCAGCAGAACTCGGCGAGGCTTCGCCAAGCTGCTGCTGGGAGGAGGACGAGGTGTAGCAGGGGAGGGAGGCGCCAAATGCAGTGCGGCTGCCTCCCCCGCCCTCCTTATATAGGCCCCTAGGGGAGGGCCCGACCTGGGAGATCCAATCTCCCAAGGGGGCGGCGGCCAGGGGGGTGGAGTGCCCCCCAAGGCATGTGGTGCGCCCCCACCCTAGGGTTTCAACCCTAGGCGCAGGGGGTGGGCCTAAGGGGGCGCACCAGCCCACTATGGGCAAATTTAATAGATTTGACCTGTAGACGAAATCAAATCACAAAATGAACTGTCCGTGAAACTATTTCACGCGGTTGACCCGTGGCGCCTAGCTCTCTGGCGCTACACTAGTGCAACGCCCGGGAGCTAGGCGTTGCACTAGTGCAACGCCCAGGAGCTAGGCGCTACACTGTATAGTGTGGCGCCTAGCTCTCAGGCGCTGCACACTGACTTAGTAATTTTCTGACCACACACGTGCGATGCTGGCCGTGTAGCGTCTATCTCTAAGGCGTTGCACAGTGTAGTGTGGCGCCGTCGTGTCGGGCATCACACAAAAAGGTCAGCCGCGTGAAATAGTTTCACAGATAGTTCATTCTATGATTTGATTTCGCCTATAGGTCAAATTTGTCAAATTTGCCCCCACTATGGGCTGGCTTATTGGGGAACGTAGTAATTTCAAAAATTTTCCTACGCACACGCAAGATCATGGTGATGTATAGCAACGAGAGGGAGAGTGTTGTCTACATACCCTTGTAGACCCGGCGAAGCGATCTGGCGTAGAGGAAGTAGTCGACGTTCTCCTCGCGATCCGACCGATCCCGGCGCCGTTACTCCGACGCCCCGAGTTCTTGACACACGACAGCTTGATGGCGTCCCTCGTACTCCGATCCAGCCGAGTGTCGAGGAGAGTTTCGTCGACGACGGCGTGGTGGCGATCTTGATGTTTCACGGCGCAGGGCTTCGCCTAAGCTTCGCTGACGGTATAACCGAGGTGGAATATGGTGGAGGGGGCACCGACACGGCTAGAGCGATCTCACGATCAACTTGTGTGTTCAAGGTGCCCCTGCCCCCGTATATAAAGGAGCCAGGGGGGGGCGGCGGCCAAGGAAGGGCGCCAGGAGTCCTACTCCCTGGGAGTAGGATTCCCCCAATCCTAGTTGGACTAGGATTCCGGAGGGGGAAAGAGAGAGAGGGCGGCCCTTCTCCTAGTCCTAGTAGGACTAGGGAAGGGGAGGCGCACCCCTTTGGGCTGCCCTTCTCCTTTCCACCAAGGCCCATCGAGGCCCATTTACCTCCCGGGGGTTCAGTAACCTCCGGTACTCCGATAAATTCCGTTTTGCCGGAACCATTCGAACTCCAAACATAGGCTTCCAATATATCAATCTTTATGTCTCGACCATTCGAGACTTCTCGTCATGTCCGTGATCACATCCGGGACTCGAACTCCTTGGTACATCAAAATACATAAACTCATAATAAGCATCATCGAAACCTTAAGCGTGCGGACCCTACGGTTCGAGAACAATGTAGACATGACCTAGAACCATTCACGGTCAATAACCAACAGCGGGACCTGGATGCCCATATTGGTTCCTACATATTCTCTGAAGATCTTTGTCGGTCGAGACCGCATAACAACATCGTTGTTCCTTTGTCATCGGTATGTTACTTGCGAGATTCGATCGTCGGTATCAATACCTAGTTCAATCTCGTTACCGCAAGTCTCTTTACTCGTTCCGTAATACATCATCTCACAGCTAATTCATTAGTTGTAATGCTTGCAAGGCTTGATGATGTGCATTACCGAGAGGGCCCAGAGATACCTCTCCGACAATCGGAGTGACAAAACCTAATCTCAAATCGCCAACCCAACATCGCCTTTGGAGACACTGTAGTACTCCTTTATAATCACCCGATTCGTTGTGACGTTTGGTAGTACCAAAGTGTTCCTCCGTAAACGGAGTTGCATAATCTCATAGTTACAGGAACATGTATATGTCATGGATAAAAGCGGTAGCAACATACTAAGCGATCGTGTGCTAAGCTAAGGGAATGGGTCATGTCAATCAGATCATTCTACTAATGATGTGACCTTGTTAATCAAATAACAACTCCTTGTTCATGGTTAGGAAACATAACCATCTTTGATTAACAAGCTAGTCTAGTAGAGGCATACTAGTGACATGTTGTTTGTTTATGCATTCACACATGTATCATGTTTCCGGTTAATACAATTCTAGCATGAATGATAAACATTTATCATGAAATAAGGAAATAAATAATAACTTTATTATTGCCTCTAGGGCATATTTCCTTGATCTCCCACTTGCACTAGAGTCAATAATCTAGATTACATAGTAATGATCCTAACACCCATGGAGTCTTGGTGCTGATCATGTTTTGCTCGTGGAAGAGGCTTAGTCAGCGGGTGCGCAACATTCAGATCCGTATGTATCTTGCAAATCTCTATGTCTCCATCTGGACTAAGTCCGGATGGAATTGAAGCGTCTCTTGATGTGCTTGGTCCTCTTGTGAAATCTGGATTCCTTTGCTAAGGCAATTGCTCGATATTGTCACGAAGATTTTCATTGGACCCGATGCACTAGGTATGACACCTAGATCGGATATGAACTCCTTCATCCAGACTCCTTCATTAGCTGCTTCGAAGCTGCTATGTATTCCGCTTCACATGTAGATCCCCTTCTGACGCTTTGTTTAGAACTGCACCAATGACAGCTCCTCCGTTTAGTGTAAATCGTATCCGGTCTGCGATTTAGAATCGTCCGGATCGGTGTCAAAGCTTGCATCAACGTAACCGCCACGATGAGCTCTTTGTCACCTCCATATCGAGAAACATATCCTTAGTCCTTTTCGGGTATTTGGGATGTTCTTGACCGCTGTCGATGATCCACTCTGGATTACTTTGGTACCTTCTGCTAGGCTTATAGCAAGGCACACATCAGGTCTGGTACACAGCATTGCATACATGATAGAGCCTATGGCTGAAGCATAGGAACATCTTTCATTTTCTCTCTATCTTCTGCGGTGGTGGGGCATTGAGTCGACTCAACTTCACACCTTGTAACACAGGCAAGAACCCTTTCTTTGCTTGATCCATTTTGAACTTCTTCAAAACTTTGTCAAGGTATGTGCTTTGTGAAAGTCAATTAAGCGTCTTGATCTATCTCTATAGATCTTAATGCCCAATATGTAAGCAGCTTCACCGAGGTCTTTCATTGAAAACTCTTATTCAAGTATCCCTTTATGCTATCCAGAAATTCTATATCATTTCCGATCAGCAATATGTCATCCACATATAAGATCGAAATGCTCTGAGCTCCCACTCACTTTCTTGTAAATCTGAGCTTCTCCAAAAGTGCATACAAACCCAAATGCTTTGATCACACTATCAAAGCGTTTATTCCAACTCGAGATGCTTGCACCAGTCCATAGATGGATCATTTGGAGCTTGCACACTTTGTTAGCTCCTTTGGATCGATAAAACCTTCGGTTGCATCATATACAACTCTTCTTCGAAATCCATTCAGAATGCGGTCTTTACATCCATTTGCCAAATTTCATAATCATAAAATGCGCAATCGCTAACATGATTCGGACGGACTTAAGCATCGCTCTGGTGAGAAGGTCTCATCGTAGTCAATCCCTTGAACTTGTCGAAAACCTTTTGCGACAAGTCGAGCTTTATAAACGATAACATTACCGTCGCGTCGGTCTTCTTCTTGAAGATCCACTTGTTTTCTATTGCTTGCCTACCCTCGGGCAAGTCAACCAAAGTCCACACTTTGTTTTCATACATGGATCCCATCTCAGATTTCATGGCCTCAAGCCATTTTGCGGAATCTGGGCTCACCATCGCTTCTTCATAGTTCGTAGGTTCATCATGATCTAGTAGCATGACTTCCAGAACAGGATTACCGTACCACTCAGGTGCGGATCTTACTCTGGTTGATCTACGAGGTTCTGCGAGTAACTTGATCTGAAGTTTCATGATCAACATCATCAACTTCCTCACTACTTGGTGTAGGTGTCTCAGAAACTGGTTTCTGCGACGAACTACTTTCAAGTAAGGGAGAAGGTACTATTACCTCATCAAGTTCCACTTTCCTCCCACTCACTTCTTTCGAGAGAAACTCCTTCTCTAGAAAGGATCCATTCTTAGCAACGAATGTTTTGCCTTCGGATCTGTGATAGAAGGTGTACCCAACTGTCTCCTTTGGGTATCCTATGAAGACACATTTCTCCGATTTGGGTTCGAGCTTATCAGGTTGAAGCTTTTCACATAAGCATCGCATCCCCAAACTTTAAGAAAGCGACAACTTTGGTTTCTTGCTAAACCATAGTTCATAAGGTGTCGTCTCAGCGGATTTTGACGGTGTTCTATTCGGTGTGAATGCGGTGTCTCTAGAGCATAACCCCAAAGCGATAGCGGTAAATCTGTAAGAGACATCATAGATCGCACCATATCTAGTAATGTGCGATTCGACGTTCGGACACACCATTATGCTGTGGTGTTCGGGTGGCGTGAGTTTTGAAACTATTCCACATTGTTTCAAATGTAGACCAAACTCGTAACTCAAATATTCACCTCCACGATCGGATCGTAGAAACTTAATTTTCTTGTTACGATGATTTTCAACTTCACTCTGAAATTCTTTGAACTTTTCAAATGTTTGGACTTATGTTTCATTAAGTAGATATACCCATATCCGCTTAAGTCATCTGTGAAGGTGAGAAAATAACGATATCCGCCACGAGCCTCAATATTCATCGGACCACATACATCTGTATGTATGATTTCCAACAAATCTGTTGCTCTCTCCATAGTACGGAGAAGCGGTGTTCTAGTCATCTTGCCCATGAGGCACGGTTCATAAGTGCCAAGTGATTCATAATCAAGTGACTCCAAAAGTCCATCAACATGGAGTTTCTTCATGCGCTTTACACCAATATGACCTAAAGCGGCGGTGCCACAAATAAGTTGCACTTTCATTATCAACTCTGCATCTTTTGGTTTCAACATTATGAATATGTGTATCACTACTATCGAGATTCATAAGAAATAGACCATTCCTCAAGGGTGCATGACCATAAAAGATATTACTCATATAAATAGAACAACCATTATTCTCGATTTAAATGAATAACCGTCTCGCATCAAACAAGATCCAGATATAATGTTCATGCTCAACGCAGCACCAAATAACAATTATTTAGGTCTAAAACTAATCCGAAGGTAGATGTAGAGGTAGCGTGCCGTCCGCGATCACATCGACTTTGGAACCATTTCCCAGCGCGATCGTCACCTCGTCCTTTGCGAGTTAAGCAATCGTAGTCCTGTTTGAGTTGCAAATATTAGCAATGCAGAACCAGTATCAAATACCAGTGCTACTACGAGCTCTAGTAAGGTACACATCAATAACATGTATATCACATATACCTTTGTTCACCTTGCCATCCTTCTTATCCGCCAAATACTTGGGGCAGTTCCGCTTCGATGACCGATCGCTTGCGGTAGAAGCACTTTCGATTTCAGGTTTAGGGCCGGACTTGGGTTTCTTCTCTGAGCAAACAACTTGCTTGCTGTTCTTCTTGAATTCCTTCTTCTTCCCTTTGCCTTTCTTCTTGAAACTAGTGGTCTTATTGACCATCAACACTTGATGCTCCTTCTTGATTTCTACCTCCGCAGCCTTTAGCATTGCGAAGAGCTCGGTATAGTTTTCACTAACCCTTGCATATTATAGTTCATCACGAAGCCTTTGTAGCTTGGTGGCGGTGATTGGAGAATTCATCAATAACACAATCATCCGGAAGATTAACTCCCAATTGTGTCAAGTGATTGTAGTACCCGGACATTACGAGTATATGCTCACTAAAGAACTATTCTCCTCCATCTTGCAGCTATAGAACTTATTGGAGACTTCATATCTCTCAATCCGGGCATTCTGTTGGAATATTAACTTCAACTCTGGAACATCTCATATGCTCCATGGCGTTCAAAACGTCGTTGAAGTCCCGGTTCTAAGCCGTAAAGCATGGCACATTGAACTATAGAGTAGTCATCACTTTGCTCGCCATACGTTCATAACATCGGCGTTGCTCAAAGAAGAGGCTGTCACCTAGCGGTGCATCCGGGGCGTAGCTCTTACGTGCAGCAATGAGGATGATCCTCAAATTCTGGACCCGATCCGTGTAATTGCTACCATCATCTTTCAACTTTGCTTTCTCAAGGAACGCATTAAAATTCAACGGAACAACAAGACGAGCCATCTATCTACAATCAAACATAAACAAGCAAGATACTATCGGTACTAAGTTCATGATAAATTTAAGTTCAATTAATCATATTACTTAAGAACTCCCACTTAGAAAAACATCTCTCTAGTCATCTAAGTGATCACGTGATCCAAATCAACTAAACCATAACCGATCATCACGTGAAATGGAGTAGTTTTCAATGGTGAACATCTTATGTTGATCATATCTACTATATGATTCACGCTCGACCTTTCGGTCTCCGTGTTCGAGGCCATATCGCATATGCTAGGCTCGTCAAGTATAACCGAGTATTCTGCGTGTGCAAAACTGGCTTGCACCCGTTGTAGATGGACGAGAGCTTATCACCCGATCATCACGTGGTGTGCGGGCACGACGAACTTTGGCAGCGGTGCATACTCGGGAGAACACTTCTTGATAATTTAGTGAGAGATCATCTTATAATGCTACCGTCAATCAAAGCAAGATAAGATGCATAAAGGATAAACATCACATGCAAATCAATATAAGTGATATGATATGGTCATCATCATCTTGTGCTTCACGATCTCCATCTTGCAGCACCACCTTGATCACCATCGTCATCGGCGCGACACCTTGATCTCCATCGCAGCATCGTTGTCGTCTCGCCAAACTTATGCTACTCGACTATCGCTACCGCTTAGTGATAAAGTAAAGCATTACGAGGCGATTGCATTGCATACAATAAGCGACAACCATATGGCTCCTGCCGATTGCCGATAACCGGTTACAAAACATGATCATCTCATACAATAAAATATAGCATCACGTCTTGACCATATCACATCACAACATACCTGCAAAAACAAGTTAGGCGTCCTCTACTTTGTTGTTGCAAATTTTACGTGGCTGCTACGGGTTTAAGCAAGAACCAGTCTCACCTCGCATCAAAACCACAGCGATACTTTGTCAAATAGACTCGTTTAACCTTCTCAAGGACCGGGCGTAGCCACTCAGTTCAACTAAAGTGAGAGAGCAGACACCCACGGTCACCTTTAAGCAGCGAGTGCTCGTGGCGGTGAAACCAGTCTCGCGTAAGCGTCTGGCGTAATGTCGGTGCAGGCGCTTCATCTCACAATACCGCTGAACCAAAGTATGACATGCTGGTAGGTAGTATGACTTGTATCGCCCACAACTCACTTGTGTTCTACTCGTGCAAAACATCAAACCATAAAAACCTAGGCTCGGATGCCACTATTGGGGAGCGTAGTAATTTCAAAAATTTTCCTACGCACACGCAAGATCATGGTGATGTATAGCAGCGAGAGGGAGAGTGTTGTCTACATACCCTTGTGAGACCCGGCGGAAGCGATCTGGCGTAGAGGAAGTAGTCGTCACGTTCTCCTCGCGATCCGACCGATCCGGCGCCGTTACTCCGGCGCCCCGAGTTCTTGACACGTACAGCTTGATGGCGTCCCTCGTACTCGATCCAGCCGAGTGTCGAGGGAGAGTTTCGTCGACGACGGCGTGGTGGCGATCTTGATGTTTCACCGTGCGAGGCTTCGCCTAAGCAGCGACGGTATAACCGAGGTGGAATATGGTGGAGGGGCACCGCACGGCTAAGAGCGATCTCACGATCAACTTGTGTGTTCCAAGGTGCCCCCTGCCCCGTATATAAAGGAGCGGGGGGGGGCGGCGGCCAAGGAAGCGGCGCCAGGAGTCCTACTCCCTCAGGGAGTAGGATTCCCCCAATCCTAGTTGGACTAGGATTCCGGAGGAAAGAGAGAGAGGGGGCGGCCCTTCTCCTAGTCCTAGTAGGACTAGGGAAGGGGGGCGCAGCCCCTTTGGGCTGCCCTTCTCCTTTCCACCAAGGCCCATCGAGGCCCATTTACCTCCGGGGGTTCGGTAACCTCCGGTACTCGGTAAATTCCGTTTTCGCCGGAACCATTCGAACTCCAAACATAGGCTTCCAATATATCAATCTTTATGTCTCGACCATTCCGAGACTCCTCGTCATGTCCGTGATCACATCAGGGACTCGAACTCCTTGGTACATCAAAATACATAAACTCATAATAAGCATCGCATGAAACCTTAAGCGTGCGGACCCTACGGTTCGAGAACAATGTAGACATGACCTAGAACCATTCACGGTCAATAACCAACAGCGGGACCTGGATGCCCATATTGGTTCCTACATATTCTCGAAGATCTTTGTCGGTCGAGACCGCATAACAACATCGTTGTTCCCTTTGTCATCGGTATGTTACTTGCGAGATTCGATCGTCGGTATCAATACCTAGTTCAATCTCGTTACCGGCAAGTCTCTTTACTCGTTCCGTAATACATCATCTCACAGCTAATTCATTAGTTGTAATGCTTGCAAGGCTTGATGATGTGCATTACCGAGAGGGCCGAGAGATACCTCTCCGACAATCGGAGTGACAAAACCTAATCTCGAAATCGCCAACCCAACATCGCCTTTGGAGACACTGTAGTACTCCTTTATAATCACCCGATTCGTTGTGACATTTGGTAGCACCAAAGTGTTCCTCCGTAAGCGGAGTTGCATAATCTCATAGTTACGGGAACATGTATATGTCATGGATAAAAGCGGTAGCAACATACTAAGCGATCGTGTGCTAAGCTAAGGGAATGGGTCATGTCAATCAGATCATTCTACTAATGATGTGACCTTGTTAATCAAATAACAACTCCTTGTTCATGGTCAGGAAACATAACCATCTTTGATTAACAAGCTAGTCTAGTAGAGGCATACTAGTGACATGTTGTTTGTTTATGCATTCACACATGTATCATGTTTCCGGTTAATACAATTCTAGCATGAATGATAAACATTTATCATGAAATAAGGAAATAAATAATAACTTTATTATTGCCTCTAGGGCATATTTCCTTCATGGCTCCCCTCCCACTTCAGCCCATGGGGCCCTCCGGGATGGGTGGCCCCACCCGATGGACCCCCGGGACCCTTCCGGTGGTCCCGGT
This sequence comes from Aegilops speltoides, assembly GCA_021437245.1. NCBI lineage: Eukaryota > Viridiplantae > Streptophyta > Magnoliopsida > Poales > Poaceae > Aegilops > Aegilops speltoides. Next base: position 509,079,316 of record CM038145.1, read on the forward strand.
ACATTACCGGGTGACCCCGAAACTTTCCCGATGGCCGAAATACCACTTCCTATATATAATTCTTTACCTCCGGACCATTCCGAAACTCCTCATGACGTCCGGGATCTCATCCGGGACTCCGAACAACATTCGGTATGCTGCATACTCATATTCATACAACCCTAGCGTCATCGAACCTTAAGTGTGTAGACCCTACGGGTTCGGGAGACACGTAGACATGACCGAGACGACTCTCGGGCAATAACCAACAGCGGGATCTGGATACCCATGTTGGCTCCCACATGCTCCTCGATGATTTCATCGGATGAACCACGATGTCAAGGATTAAACAACCCCGTATACAATTCCCTTTGTCAATTGGTGCGTTACTTGCCCGAGACTCGATCGTCGGTATCCCAATACCTTGTTCGGTCTCGTTACGGCAAGTCACTTTACTCGTCCGTAATGCATGATCCCTTGACCAACCACTTGGTCACTTTGAGCTCATTATGATGATGCATTA